>CM024761.1:22365020-22714206 GCA_014218235.1 Colocasia esculenta | reverse complement strand
CCCCATAGTTCTTCAACCCTTTTCCCCCCTTTGTGGTACTCTCTCTCAGTAGCCACAGAAGAAAATCCATATACACTGAATACCTTCAAAATGTACTTTTTGTTATAATTTTTGGCCTCCCTAATCTCAATCTTTCAGAATATCTCACTCTTATCCTTCCGTATCTACGTGCCCAAACCTGAACACAATAAGATCCTTTCTTCAGCTAAGTCCAAGACTGGGAATCAGTGGGCCAGATCCCATAAAGCCCTTTATTGAAAGTTTGAGATTGCAAGGGATCGCAGATACCCTCCATCAGATCATCCTCTTTCTCTTTCAGAATTGTTTGTGAGTCAGCACACCTCCTCTTGGTCCTTTCATTCAGAAGGAAATCAAATTGATAAGGCAATTTCAGATGTACAATGACTACTGCCATGTAAATGGTCTTCCTAAAGTCCAGCTTGCCCAATTCTGATTTACAATCAATGATCTATAGACTCAGCACTCTGACTGTACAGCTCTTCAGGTTGATTTTGCCACTTTCAAGATGCCAGATTTCAAGCTGCTCCCTCAGTTACATTTTCTGCTCATGGACTATGATGTTGGTCCGATTATTTTTGAGAGGTTTGCTAGAGTTAAAGCCCGAATCTATGTTCAAAAAGGGGCCTCTTTAGCTTTCCATCATTTTCTGTTCAGAGAATATCACAGAGGGTTCATTAAATCTTCAGTATTAGCTCCTCTGCTAGCAGAATCTGAATGGTTTTTCCCCATTGCCTTGGCGTAAAATATATCATCAGGTTTCTCTCCAGTTGGATCAGCTCAATGCATCTCTATTCCAGTCAAATCAACCTACTTTGTCTCCTGAGCAATTCATGGATCTCAACTCCATCAATCTAGTGTCAGATCCCTACTCCATCTAGGTTGAAAGATACAAAGTGTTTGTTGCTATGAAGCAGGAATTGCTAGCTCACAATATTCACTATCCTATCTCTATAGACAAGTTTCAACAGCATGTCAGTTTTGGTACCCCTTGCTCTTACAGACTGTCCCTCAGTGCTCCAAAGTATGATAAATTTATTGAGGATCAGAGGCAACTTCACATTCACGACTCAGTGGTCAGTGCAGAGAAGGGGCCTTCCTATAATATTAGCTGGGGGTATTTAAGAATCTTTTTGAAGAGCAGGAAGTCAAAACTTGGCCACTTATCTCACGCCTTGCTTCTTTTCTGTCTCCTACCTTCTACATCTCAGACCCTCACTAATTAATACCATCTTGCTCTTTTGGCTCCCATTTCTCTTCGTTTCTCTTATTAATACCATCTTATTCCCCTCATTTCCTTTTGCTTACTGACAAAAAGGGGGAGAAAACACTCTGAAATATATACTTTAGAAGTTTCTGGCAAATTTATTTCAGTTCTTTCGTATACATACTTTTACTGTTTTATCATCACCAAAAAGGGGGAGATTGATGATCAGTATATCTCCATATATATATTTATATATATTTTTGGTGATCAACAAAACCTTGAAAATTGTTGACTAACACTATTTTCTGAAGCTTGTCAACATGTATCAAATAAAACAAATTCAGTAAGTTATTCACACTCATTTTTATTAGAAGTAAATTGCATTTGATTTTCCTAAGTCTACATCGACTACTGTTGTAAGCTCACAACGATTACTGTTTTGATATCACAGCGATTCTGTTAAACATTGATTTCACTTAAACAATGACTACGTTTTAAAACATCAAAAACAATGATTATGGTTCAACATCGATTTCACTTAGAATATGGATTTCATTTAAACATCGATTTCATTCAAACAATGATTATGGTTCAACATCGATTTCACTTAGAATATTGATTTCGTTTAAACATCTGTAGAGGCTATTTCTAGCCTCCTAGGCCCGTAGGCCCATCAAGACCCAACGAAGCAAAACGGCTATGGCCCTCGCGCGACGTGTCCTCGGCTTCAACCAACCAGCTGCCGAACACGCTTCAGCTGTAAATGCCCAACGGTCCCAACGGTAGTTTCCGAACACCGCACAGGTTTTCTCGAACAGGATTTGCCCTTACCGAGCAGACCAGGCGGCTCCTACTCGAACCCGCAATCACCAAAGCACCCGAGCACCGGGCACCGAACGGCCTCCGCGCCGAGCAACCTCCAGGTCTCCAAGGGTAGTCTCCAGACACCCCTCATCCTGTTCGGTTCAGACACTGTCTACCAAACAGGTCCTGTAGGAATCATGCCATAGACCCGCTGGCATAAGCGGCACCCGGGTACCAGACACCAAGCAGCGGACTCAGCTACCGAACAGCAGGTCTAGCCCACCGAGCAGGCTATCTGCTCGGTACTTTCCGCTCAGGAGAATTCAAGCAGTCTTTCGCCCCCTCGCGGCGGTTATAACGGCTACACGGCACGCGCTCCACGATCAAGTGGTGCATTAACTGCCTAGCTCCTCAACGGGCGCCTCAACGCGTTACTCCCCGTTGAGGACGCCAATCGGCGCGCCCTTTTCGGCGACATCAAGGGACGTCCCGTCCCATTCCTTCTGTACCATCGCCTATAAAAGGTCCAGGTAACCTCCATGCAGAGGTACGTTGTCTTGGATGCTCACACTCGCCCTCGCGCGACTCACACACGAGAACCCCCTTTCCTTCAAGCCTCTCAAGTCTCATTCTGACTTAGGCATCGAAGGGTTCTCTCCGGTTCTTCAACCCCCCCCCCCTGATCCTGTTCTGGTTTTTCAGATCTTCGTCCGCTACCGACGACCGTCTTCTTCCCTCTCAACTGTAGGCCCAACGGGCTCCGGCCCAAACAAGAAAAAGCCTCCACAACATCGATTTCATTCAAACAATGATTATGGTTCAACATCGATTTCACTTAGAACATCAATTTCACTCCAACATCGATTATGCTCCAACATCGATTACATTTCTACATAGATTATGGTCACATCTCAACATCGATTTCATTTAGAACATCGATTTCACCCCAACATCGATTATGCTCCAACATTGATTACATTTGTACATAGATTACACTCACATTGACTTCACTTAAACATCAGTTGTGTTTGGACATCGACTGTCATTATACATATATTGTCTCTAAACATCAACTTTCCTTCAACAATGATTATGTTTTGGATAGTTAATGGATAATATTGATAATAATTTTTATTATCATTCTAGACATTCTTGATTATATTTTATCTCGCATGTCATTCAAATGTATTTTGAATCACTGTGCATTTCAAATTTTCCCGCGAACTATGGCGTACCCTGTGCACTCAAACATTTATTATTTTGGGTACAATATCTATGTACGACATCTCTTATGTACTACTATATTCATGTCACATAAAGTAGAACTTTAAAGGCTGACAGAACGGAATTTCTTCTTCGGTATATCCTCCTACAGCATGGTCGGTGACGTTGACTGACAATTTAGACACATTTAAGATGTCTATGCTCCAGCATTTATTGTGTGCAGGTTTCCGGTAGTCATACACGTTACAACATTGGACTTGTCACGTTAACAGAAGCAAAGAGGATATCCAGATGATCTTTCTCTCTCTGGGTCTCTATCCAAGCATTTAATGACTGCAAATTTTTCTGATTCCTACATTAGACCAGACACAGCTAATGTGTTTCAAGATGAGAGATAACAGACACTTCAACGGATACTTCCTCAAGAGAAGATAAATAGAAGTATGTTGACACCATGGAAACTAACTTAAAGAAAAGAAAAAGAAATAAGAGTTTGTTCCTTCATTCAGAAAAACTCTCCTGCTCTCAGCTCTCCACAAAGCACTGTTCTTGTCTTCCAAAGTTTGAGAGCTTGTTTTAGATCTGAGAGAACTTCTTCCTGGTGTAATTCTCTTATTTCTCATATTCCGTCTCAGATCAAGCATTTACTATAGGCTTGGTCTAGGGACCATCATCTCTTTACTATTCTTGAGTGCTCCTCTTCATCTGTGAAGAGAGGACCTGCTGTGGAGTGAGTGGTTGCTTCCCTTTTGTAGAAAAGAAGACATGTTGTAACAGGTGGTGTATTATCTCTTTATGTAGTGAAGAGAAGGCCAGCTAGTGTTGGATGTGTAAGTGTCTTTAAAGGAACTGTACCCTTAGCTAGTGGAATCCTAAGTTATTACTTGGGGACTGGGCATAGGACTCCTTGTTATAGGAGATCTGAACCAGGATAAATTTTTGTTGTTCTTGTGATTACTTTTATTTTGTCTCCATTTCTTATTAACTCTAACATTTGAGTTTAGTGTTTCTTGTCAAAGTAATTTTTTTTAACAGGAAAATTTATAAAAATACTTTTAGCAATTCATTCATCCCCCCTCTGGACTTGAAACCTGGTCAGCATTGTCAACATCGAAAATCCTTACAACCACTGATTGTGTGACTCAAATAGCACATTGAATTCTTTACGCAAGTTATCATCTCTCATATTTTTAGCTATATATTTAGTTGTGATAATTGAGTGATATTTGTTATAAAGTGATGAGATGATAAATCTTATTTATATATTATAAATAAATATGACAAAATATCAGATAATAAAATAAAGATATGTTAATCTATGAAGATCTCTATATATAAACGCTCTTACATGATTAATCATATAAAAATATGTCTAGCCTTATGATCAACACATTTTCCAATGTAATGGATTGTGGACCTACTATGGGATGTGTGTGAGAGAGATAGAGAGGGGGGTTTGGGTGCCATTCTAGTCCTTTGTTGTTGAACTAGTCCACCTATTGTTAATATAAAAAGAGAAATGTCATTCTCCGGTGGGTGAGGGTGTTTTTGCCTTGCTGGAATACCTGACTAGATCCTGATTAGTTATGTTTGGGTGTTGCACAAGTCTCCAAAAAAAAGTATTAAATACTTGTCAGAACTCAATAAAAATATAAGTGAAACAAATAAGTGCATAAGTGAAATAAATAGATAGTTAAGTGGAACAATATTTGTTCCACTTACATACTTATTTATTTCACTTATATATTTATTTGTTCCATTTATCTATTTATTTGATCCACTGATAAGTGGAACAAATAAGTGAAATACATAGTTGGATAAGTGGAACAAAATAATTTTATTCCACCCTCATATTTATTTGTTCTATTTATATATTTATTTATTCCACTTACATATTTGTTTCATCTACTTATAAGTGGAACAAATAGGTAAATAAGCAGAATAAATAGTTGAATAAGTGGAACAAAATTATTTGTTCAACTTAACTATCTATTTATTCTATTTATACACCTATTTGTTCCATGTATTTTTTTATTAAGATCTAACAAATATTTAATATTATTTTTTATGGAAGCTTGTGCAGCCCCCAAAAGTATCAATGAAGACCCAGTCGACTATTCTAATTGGGCAAAAATATTCTCACCCACGGGAGCAAAATATTTCTCTATAAAATAGACCACCTTTGAGGTAATCTAATCATCCAACAACCGACAACTTTGATATGGGGGGTGGAGGGGTATAAAATGAGTTAGGTGTTTATTGGATTTGAAAATTTTGTTAGGCTATTAAGGGGTTTTCTCGCTAATCAAAGATAAGGAAGGACACATTTTGGGTCAAGCTATTCAAATCTTTTTTCCTTAGGTAACACTCATCTACTTTTATCCAAAACTCTATTTTTTTTTACATCAAATTATTTTGGGTTAAAAATTAGGTTAACAAATACTTAGTTAAAATAATCAGAAATTACTTAACCCATTATCTAAGAGTAGTAGTAATCCACAGAGATGCACAACTTGAGGGAGTTGGATCTTTCCCGATAGTTCTTAATTTCTTTCCATTTACAAACTTGATGTAGGAGAATTTTTCTGAAAAGTAAAGATCATGGGTCGATTGGAGATATACAGATAGCACATTATCTCCACCACGTTGGTTAATGTAACTGAAGATAAAAGTAAAAAATTGTAGGGCCACACGGATGAATAATAGTTAGCTCTATAAGTCTAGGTAGATTGTCACCTCCACTTTTTTATTGAGTTATTTATGATAAATGACTTGAATATATTATCGTGAAAGAAGATGAGAGATATGAATGATAATAATAGATAGCCGTTAACAAGTGGTGGCCGATTATAAATGATCTACCAAAAGGCAATTCATAATAGAATCACTCCACTATAATTTATAGCAAAGACTCAAGAAACATTTGTCGTCCTCACAATAACCAATCTCATTGTAAGTTGGACATAAAATATGTTATTTGTAATAAATATTTCTCTTATAATAATAAGTCTAAAACATATCTCATGGATGATTTAGAATAATAAAAAAGTGGGGAGACATCGGGTTGGACTAACAACATATTATCGTGTGTAGTATGAGTTTGTAGTAAATTTTACTTGATTTCTTCAACTTTCATATAAATGGTTTATATGAGAGGTGACAAGATAAACATTTATTGTTAAAAAATAAAAAGAAAATAAATGAGACTTAAGAGATGCATTTCCCTATTAAGGCCCTATTTGATAACATTTATTTAAAATCTAAAGTCTGAAATACTTAATTTTAAAGATTTTTTATTGTTTGATAAAATATTTGAAATTATATCTTAATTAATCACTTAAGTCTAAAAAATCACTTAATTTTTAAGTTAAGATCAATCACTTTTTTTTTCAGATCAGCGGCTGTCATCGGATTCCGGTGATCGCAGACGGCCAGCTCTGGCGACTCAATTTAAAAAAATATATATTTGACAATTTTGAGTTTTGAACCCAAGACCTACCCAATAATAGTGTAGCATCTTAACTAATTGTGCTACATTTTAAATATTATTTAAATTAGTTATCAAACACCTCTTAACGTATATCATATATATATTAAGTTCTTTTTAAATTTTATATTTAGAGAATAGATGTGGAATTAGATTTAGATATTTTAAATAAGTGTTATCAAATGCCACTTAAGTATCTTAAATTTAGAGTCTTTCCCCTGTCGAGTATTTTGAAACTTTTTCTTTAATATTTTTTATTAAAATTTTTGACAATCGAAGTTAACTTCATCTAGATAGTATATGAATTTGAATAATATCTGAAAAATATTTTTAAATTTTTTGAATAAATTAATATCTAAAATATTTATTTATTTCAAAATTATTTATATAATGATAGCCTCTACTCTGCAACTTCTATTTAAAGGTGTAAATGAGTCTAGTCGAGTCGATCCAAGCTGAGCTGAGTACTATACAATTCAAATTTTGTTTATTAATTTGTAATTGAGCTTGAACTAAGTTTGAACTTTATTGAGTTTTGAAAATAGTTGTTTAAACCTAGTTCATTTAAATACTTTCAAGTTTGAACTTGTCCATAAAATCTAAATCTATTTTATTTTATGTTCATATCTAAAGAGTCTTGATAAATGATTTAACATAACTATCTAATATAATATTTAAAATATATTATAATTTATATAATTAAAAATTAAATAAATTTATTCACGAACTTAATTTATTTATTTTCGTCGAATGCACAGCCCTACCCCTATTAGTCCGGACACCGCAGTGGTTGGCTCGACCCGCTTTGTGGCTCCAAATTGTGCACAGCAGACGCCAGGCAATCGAACATGAGGTGGTGGTGCACCCGCCCTGGCGGCGGTGGCCCCTCCTCCTCGTCTCCTCCTGCTCGGCTAACGGCGAGCAGATACGGAGAGAGCCGCCACCCCTTCTCGCCGCCGCCAGATGGCCTGGAACCTAGCCGCCCCTTCCTCTCCCCTCCCGCCGGCGCCTCCGCCTCCTCAGCAGCCGCCATTCCAGAGACCTACCCAGCTCCATCCACGCAGATGCGGCCGACGGAGGTCCGGGAAAAGTAGTGGCCGTAGAAGAACCCCCGTAGCGGCATCCCTACCAGAGGAGGTGGCAGAGGGCACCAGCGACGGCGGACGTGACGGCTTCAGATGTAGGTGGCCGACCTCCTTCCTTCTTTTGTATCTCTAATTCTCTATTTGACTCTTTCTTTTTAAATATACTCGGTTTAGTTGAGTGGATTCTTGGTGGCGTTCAAGTGTGGGCTTGGGGAGGAAGGTTTTTTGTTTTTTGTCTTCGTGGGGCGGGTTGAAAGTGCAGGTGAAGCTTGTGGATATATTTGAGACGCCGAGATGCAGGAGGCGGCATGGAGATATTCTGGTTTACTTGAGCCTTTCTTTCTTATTTATTCAGAAAAGGAGTTGTGTTTAGGTTGATTAGGTATTTTTAATGGATTTAATGGATGGGGGTGATTGCCCAATGCGCAGAAAGCAAAACAAGTGAATTTCTATTCAAATGAAAAGTTTGTCGGGACTCGGGACTTCATCAATGATCAATCAGCTCTCTTCTTGGATCTAATTTTATTAGCTCAATGGAATCACTATAATTCTTCTTTTTGTGTTCGGAAACTACCTATAGTAACCTATTTGTATAATCTTTCTTTAAATCTTTTTTAACCTATCCCTTCTGGGTTTGGAACCCCGAGGAAGATTACTTGGGTACCAGACATCCATCACTAATTTCAAGTGGAACTTGGCAATCTGATGCAGGATGGCGATGGTAAAAGAAATGCCGACTGATTTTTTAAGGCATAAACTCCAGTCTGTTGAAGTTTGCAGTTCCTTAGCTTGCTTCTTATGACTGTAGCTCGGTTGGTACTTGGTGGGTGGGAGGGTTGGGGATGTCCAGGATTGAACCTGGTTGTCACTGGGCTTATCAATTTATATGAACAATGCCCTGCCACTGTGGCAGGGACGTCGAACATGTGGAGAAGGCAAATCCGAACCTCCAGTTAAAAGGAATTAGCCTACATCAGTACTCAACTGGTAGGATACATGATACATCTAGTTATTCAAGAGAGCTTTTTCTCCAATTGTTATCTATTGCCAATGTACTCCGGTAACCTTCAGGAATCAAAACTTGTATACATGTCTGCTGTCGAAGATAGTTCCGTGGCTTTAGATTCTGATGCTCATCACAGTAACCAAGAAGCTGGTTGAACCTCTCTTGTTAGAGTGCTCTTGGTTACCTGGGATCTTACAAGCCATAAAGTATCATTTGCTTTCTTCCTAGGAAAGAGGTAAACTTGGACATCTGACTATGTAGCAGCCACCTGGCCCATATGCGTGAGTGATTCCCAATGGACGTTCAACAAAATTATGAAATTATTAGTTTCCGTATCTTAAATCTTTCATGTGATGCAATGACCTGCCTTGTTTTGCCTTGCGAAGCTGTTAAGTTTCCTCCCATATTATGGCCAGTGGCCACAGACTATACAAGTTTATTCCATGCATAGGAAATCAACCCACTATATGTGCATAGTTGCACAAGTCAACTATTCTGTGAGGTTTTTGACCCATATAGATTAATGATATCCTATTGCTGAGACCTTAATCTTACCAATCATTGTTCCATTGGCATGACAACATGTTTTCGGGCCCCCACATGTCAAGCCACTTGAAATGCACAAGTAACACTAAATTCATAGGTGATGTGGGTGGCGAAATAACAACATTCTTAGTATCATCTATTGAGGATGATAATGGGTTTTACACATTATCAATAAAACTTGTAAATGCGTAAGTAGACTATTTTGAAAGTGAAAGTTCCTAAATTGATAGTGATGAGATACCATGGACATGTTGAATGATCTGAAATTTGAAAAATGGATAACACTGCTAAATTTCCTGTCTTACTCTTTTCTCATAGTGTTCACATGTCTTTAATGATGTTGAGACTAGCACATGCGCTTTCAAGCACTGAAAGCAGACATTACATGTGTAGCCTGCCTCTTTTCATCAGGAAAGGGATGTGTTAGGAAATGATGCATGAATAGGATGCCACAAAGACCACAAAATGGGCAAGTTGTGCCAAGAAAAGGAAAAATTGAAATTGGAAATGTTATTGCCAACTTTCAATCATATCTCCCTTGAATTTCATTTGAATAGTAAATTTAGTTGCCACAGGCATTTTATTTATCCTACAAAACATATGCAAAGATATCTAGGTGATAATGGAATAAAAAAATTTCTTATTCCGGTCTTCATGAATCTATGACATAAGGAGCTTAGACAGGGTTCTTATCCCCAGCTTGTCTGGGAATGTGGAAGTGCAAGAGTAAGTGTATTCTTGTTTTCAGAGAATAGAAAATACAGAGAGCCTGGATCTTAGTATTATGTTTTTTAGTTTTATGGAGGTTTCTCCTTGTGTTTCTGCATGGATCATATATTGACCGTCTATTTTCCTGCCAATACAAAATGAATCATCAGCTTTAAAGGCTCAATTTTTGTGCCACCCTTCTGTTAACCTTTTTATTGATTTTGAATGTAAAATAACAGCTTTGCATATATGATGAGCAAATACCCAAGGATGTTCAACAAACTTATAGTGAGAAGTTTAACGATGTCCTAATTCATGAGTGCATTGACTAGCAAAAACAGAGAATTGTGAATCACATTCTTTCGTGGGAATACTTCTTCCTTACTTTCTAAGTTACCTTTTCTTAGTCAATAAAATTTCACATGTTCGCATAGGCAGTACTCATGATATAAACGCTGTAATTAAAGTTCCCTCCCTCTTCTCAAGTTTATACTCTTTGTTTGTCTTTCTTCATGTCTTTCAAGCAGTTTTTTATCATCCTTCTCATTGTTTGGTTTATATTTGTACATATTCAAATAGAGTACATTGATTTTTAATTTCCCAAGGCTGTGAGCTGACATGAATTTTGTGTATGAAGTTTCCTCTGCACGCAGCCGGTTGGATCTCCTGGGGCAGCTGACATCTGTCAGTGGTAGGTATGCGTCTCTAAAAGCCCTGCAAAATGTCTGAAGAAGGGACTATTTCATTCAACCAGACATTTCTTCCTGTACAGAGGACGAAAGTGACGAGGACTCTTATAGGCCAACAATCCGCGAACAACTGGCTGAACTGGTGGAAGATAGAGTTGGTGATTTCAGCATCCCATTGGGTAAGAAGCTCAAGAAGAGCGTGACTTCCTTGACGATTTCTCAGAGAAGAAACATCAAAAGACAGGCTTACTTGAATGAAGTATCCCGAAGGAATGATTCCCGGTTCTTTGCCGTAATTGGTGCCTTTGTCATCCTCCCGCCGATCGTCATATTGGCTGTGGCAATACTAACAGGCTACGTCCAGCTCTTTCCATGATATCTTTATTACGTATGGTTTGAGCAAAAATATATCATGTAGCATCAGAAATTTGGTCCCCAACTTTGTCCCATATATGTAGCTGTACAGACATGGGAAGTATTCCGTGAGTAGAGCCTTTAAATTGTTCACGCTTCCATGTCATTGCAAGTCCCAGTTTATGGCATTAAATTGTCTCAATTGACTAGGCAGTGACATGTGTTTACGTACCCTGCTGATTAAATTAGAAGAAGATACAATGCAGTGTTCGAGTGCAAGTCACATTCTGTGGTACCTCATATATATCCATGCTTCCATGTTACATAATTGTTAACCTTATTCTTTTGTTTATGATGATTCCCTGTACAATTACATCGCATTCGATCGTTATCCTTATTATTATTAATTTACCATTACGAGGGTAAGGTATTTCAGCTGAAAGAATATATACTTTGTGTACGTGAAGAATTGAAGGTTCACCTTTACCACGAAGACAATAGCTGGATGTTAGTTATTGAGAAATGCATGCTTAGTACAGGATGGGTCTTATTATTATAATAAACGCAACCTAGTCTTCTATAGAAATGAAATGTCAAGTTAATTAACATGCTCTCCAATCCATCCACACGAAGTATTTATTTTTTTTTTTGGAAAATCTCTGACGTTGAACTATGCTGAACTCCTAGATTCTTTTCCCATAAAAATTAATGTCACATCGAGAAAATAGCTACATTATGACTGTATGAACCGTCTTGTAAACGTATAACTTATATCACTACCAATAGTGGATGCGGGAACTAAAATCCAAGTGCGCTAACCCTTCAGAGATCGGGGCATGTGCCATAGGACAAGGTTTCTCTAGCACAACAATACTTATTGTAGAGGCTATTGTCAGTCTCCTAGGTCTATCATGACCCATCGAGGAGGCTAGGCGTTGGTCATTAGGCCACGTGTCCTAGGTTTAGCCACTGACTTCCGAACACGACTCAGCCATCAGGCACCTAAGGGTCTCGATGGTGATCTCCGGACACCGCACAGCCTGCTCGAGCAAGACACGGTCTACTGAGCAGGCCACTAGCCTCCTGTTCAAACCCCCTGCGGCGTATCATCTAAGGCACCAAACACCGAACAGCTGCTTTAGGTGCCAAGCACCGCGCTACTGTGCCGAGCATCGGGCAGCCTCGACAACTGTCGAGCGGGCCCATTGGTCCCTGCGCGGTGCTCCATAGCTTGCGGCTCTGGGCGACCCTTCGTCTACCAGCGGCAGTTAACAAAACTGCATGGCACGCACCCCACGATCTGAGGCATTAACGGCGTAGAATTCCAACATGCGGCTCAAACGGACAACTCCCCGCCTAGGGACTTCAACCGACACGTCCCTTCTATCATCATTGAAAAAGGTCGTGTCTGGACCCTTCGTGTCCCTCACCTATAAAAGGATCAAGTAACCTTCATGCAAAGGTACGATATCTATCTCACACACACTCGCCCCTAGCGCGAATCCACACACCAAAGGAACCTTCCCTTCCTGCCTCTGGCAGCCCGACCTGACTTGGGCATCGGAGGGTTCCCCCAGTTCTTCAACCAGGTCCCCCCTGATGCTTTCTTGGTTTTGCTGGCATCCGTCTGCACCGGCAACTATCTTTTCCTCTCTCTCTCTCTCTCTCCATCAGTGGAGGCCCGTTCGGCCCACTACTGAATAGGAAATCGCCCCCACATTTTTGGCGCCGTCTGTGGGAATCGACGACTGCTATGGCTCGCGGGCGATCCTCTCACCAGAATCCCGGGAGCCAGGCGACGAGGTCACGACAGTCACATGAGGACTCACGTGATCAAGCTCCTCCCACCGACGACAATGCGGTCCCTGCCAGAGTAACTACCAACCCTCTCGTGGTCGAAACTCCAGTTTTGGCCCAAGAGGTAACTGAGCTCCGGGGGCAACTGCAGCAGCTGATGGGAGTCTTTCAGGGACTCCAGGCCCAGTTGGCGAGGCAACCGGCCCCAACTGCCCTTCCTCAACTAGAGCAACAGGCGGAGTCATCCTGACGATAGCCGTCGGCTCCATCAGCACCCCTGGAGCGCCGCGAGGAGTCTCCTTGGCGTTCGCGACGTACCGTGTCAGTCCTTCGTACGCTTGATTGACGGAAAGAGTCGCCCCGCAGGTCGGCCGCGCTTCCTCCTCCTCCGCGCTCCGGCATCGACGCCAACTCCCACGGGTCCCGACACGAGGTCTCGACGCACTCTGACTAGGAGCTGGCCAGATGTTTACGTCGCATCGTCGATCTGGAGCGACGCATGGAGGATCATGCCCGCCAGATGGATGCAATGGTCCAGAAGGCTGGGGTAAGACCTCGGCAGACGACGATCTAGACTTTCACTCCTCGTTCGCGGTGGAGATTCTGGAAGCCCGGGTCTCACCGAAGTTCCATCTGCCTTCCATCGTGCCCTATGACGGCACCACCGACCTGGCAGACCACATACACGATTTCGAGTCGCACATGGTGTTCCATGGAGCATCGAACACGGCCAAGTGTCCGACCTTCCCGGCGACGTTGAAGGAGACCGCACGGGCATGGTTTGAAACCCTCCCTGCGGGCTCCGTCTCCTCCTTCCACCAGTTGAAGAAGTCCTTTCGGGACAACTTCCTGGGCGAAAGGTCTCATCCTCGCTCGGCGGCCTCGCTTCTGTCTGTTCGGCAGAGGAGGGGCGAGGCTCTCTGGGACTACGTCAAACGGTTCCAGACTGAAGCGCTGCGCATCTCATGTCTGGATGTCCCACTCGCCACCAATGCCATCATACAGGGCACTCGCGATAGATTCCTCCAAAGGATGTTGGGGATGCAGCAACCGACTATGCTCACCGAGCCCCTCTCCACCACCCAGCGCCATGCTGCGTGCGAGGAGAGTCTAGCAGCCGGCAAAGCAGAATAGGGAGAGCTTGTGGAGAAGAAGAGGCCTTTTGACAATGGTCCCGACCGAGAGCGGAAGAAGGGTCGGCGCAATAGGGATTCACCGCGCCGACCAAGCCCCTTCACCGACTACACCCCCCTCACGGTGGCCCCCAAACAGATCCTGGCTGAGATTCAGGATGAGCAGTATGTTCGGTGGCCGCCCAGGATACGCTCTGATCTCCGCAGGCGCAATCAAGACAAGTACTGTCGCTTCCATCACGACCACGGCCACAACACCTCCGAATGTCGCCAACTCAAGGACGAGATCGAGTCCTTGATTAAACGCGGCTACCTCAGACGGTATGTGCGCCGCAATGAAGATCGCCCAAGACGCCGAGAACGAACCTCCGCAGGCGCAGTCAAGACAAGTACTGTCGCTTCCATCACGACCACGGCCACAACACCTCCGAATGCCACCAACTCAAGGACGAGATCGAGTCCTTGATTAAACGCAGCTACCTCAGACGGTATGTGCGCCGCAATGAAGATCGCCCAAGACGCCGAGAACGAACCTCCGAACAGCCCATCAATAATGAACCAAATGAGCAGGAGATCAACGTGATCGCGGGAGGTTTCAGCGCGGGCGAAGAGAGCAGTCAAAATCGGTGCAACTATGCTCAGAGGGTACACCAGGTGGAGCGATCCCCGGCGCCTCGGCCAACCCCTTATCCCCCTAGTCCAGCACGCGCATGATCCTAGGAGGCCATAACCTTCTCGGACAATGACCTTGTAGGAGTTATAACTCCGCACACCGATGCGTTGGTCGTCTCGGCCACCATCAACCATTGTACTGTGCGTCGCATACTAGTGGATAATGGAAGTGCCCCCGACGTGTTAGCTTATGACTTTTTCCTGTTAATGGGCTTGAAAGTCGATCAGCTCTCCCTAGTAGAGTCACCTCTGTTCGGCTTCTCTGGGGTCTCGGTGCATCCCATGGGACGGATATGTCTCCCCATCACCCTAGGAACAACGCCAAAGAACGTGACAAAGATGGTGGACTTCTTGGTGATCTGGAGCATGCTAGGCTACAACGCCATTCTCGACAGAGGATTGATCGGCCGCCTCAAAGTAGTGCCCTCATCTCTACACCAAAAGATGAAGTTCCCCACTCCTCAAGGCGTCGGTGAGGTGCTCGGCAGCCAACGCGAGTCTCGGTGGTGCTATGTCCTCTCCTTGCGAGACAAGCAGCTCGCCGCAGACCCAGTGGCCCTGCCTGCACCGACCAGCGAGCCTTCCACCAGTCGAGGAACGCCTACCGAAGACCTGCTGCCTGTATGGGTGGACGACGATCCCGAACACATCCTCTACATTGGCGCCCTACTGCCAGAAGCCGAACAGCAACGATACAAGGCTTTTCTGCTCGCCAATTTGAACGTGTTTGCATGGTCAGATGAAGAGCTGCCCGGTATCTCTCTGGAGGTGATGACCCACCTCCTTAATATGGATCCAAGGGTACCTCTTGTCTAGCAAAGGCGGCAACCGGTCAACCAAGAATGGCAGACTGTAATCCGCGATCACGTCATCAAAAGTCGATCTATCAGGCTGCTCCGAGAAGCCCAATACCCCAGATGGATCTCCAACGTGGTCCTCATCTACAAAGCCAATGGCAAATGGCATGTATGCGTGGACTACAAGGACCTCAACAAGGCGACGCCCAAAGACAACTTCTCTCCACCGCGAATAGACCAGCTGGTGGACGCAACCTCTGGGCACGAGCTCCTCAGCTTCCTGGACACTTACTCTGGTTATCACCATATCAGCATGCATCCCTCGGATCAGGATGCCACGACGTTCGTAACCGACCTCGGCCTCTACTTTTTCACCAGAATGTCGTTCGGTTTGAAAAACGCAGGTGCGACTTACCAGCGACTGGTCAACAAGATGTTCAAGTAGGCTTCCTCGTCTCCAACTGAGGAATAGAGGCCAGCCCCGAGAAGATCCGAGCCATACTGGAAATGGGCAGTCCGAGGACGGTACGTGTGACGGAACGCCTCGGCCAAGCCCGTTAAACCAATAACGTACTTGATCCGAGTCCGCCTCCCGTGAACGGGCCGAAGCCTCGCAAGGGATACCAAACCACATTCCGTGTAAACACAAAGAAAACACACCACATTATATATATATATATATATATATATATATAAAATATATATATATATATATACACAAGTTACATAGCCATATTTCCACAAAACTGAAAAGAAGTACAAGAGCCTGGGGCATACCCCGAGGTACAACTGAGAAAATAAGCAACTAACTACACTACACTGCTGGAGCTGCTACCACAGCTGGAGGTACCGACCCTGCACCGCTACGACGCGGCTCTGAACTGGACGACGGTCGTGAAACGTCCTCCTCGCTCTCACCTGTGGGGGTAGGGGTGAGCCTCGCTAGTCACTGGCTCAGTAGGGAACTCCCCCAAAACCGAGCAAACCAAAAACACAGGTACAAAAGCAATAAACAGTACCAACAATTTATAGAACAGCTAAGCAGGATATAAAAGCTGTAAAAGTACTCACCGTCTGCCGACTACGAGAAACAACTGTAATAATTAAACGGTAAACCAGTACAGGTGTACAAGCTAAAGTAGAGACAGTCAAACACGAGCCACGTGAACTGGTTCGCGACACCAGAAACTGACTCGGACAAGCTAACACATGTCCACCTCTCAGTCTCACAGCCACGGACGAAAGGTCCAGCTGCCGCTCCACGTGAAAAGGTCAAGCAACTGTGGAGACCAACCAAACACCACCACCTGCGGACCACACGGTCACAGGCCCATGCCTGGCACCTCTAGAGATCCTTTCCCGGAACTCTCTGGAGTGAGGCACTGGAAAAGGACTAGCTGGGGTCCAGTACGTCTACTGGTGTCCGTACCCCCAACTACGAGCGCGCTACAAGTGACTAAAGACAAACACAAGTGTCACTGTCCCACTGTCGTCTTTCCCTCAGCCGGACGTACAACTCAAACACAGGAGTGAGGGTGTCCAGGTCAGACGACACAGACCTCGACGGTACAACACAAGTACCGGGACAAAGCCCCGAGCTAACAGCCTGGCTCACAAAGAACCTGGGGCACCCAACTGGAGAGGTAACCACGGTAGGCGTCGTACTACTCGCCACGTACACAAAACCACGTGCACGTCACACACAAACCACGTGAAACTTCACGTAAATCTCAAGTAACAATGGTCCACTACACGTGAACCCAACTGAACTCGCGTGAACAACACGCAACCTCGAAAGTGAGTAACTAACTGCATACCCTGTATGCTAAACACGAAACCATGTGCACTCAGTGCACCTCAGGTGCCAACGCACCATTCATTATCGATAAATACCATAATTAGTCATTTCTGCTTATATACAAGGGAGGCAACATCGACTGCCGCTTACAGGAAGTAGACAGCAAGGGATATGGCCGTCTGTATCCCGGCTGATGAGCTTGGCGACAAACGATGTTGACGCCAAGTTCTTCAGCCTCTATCCCTGCAGAAACCCTAAACCGATTCTACAGGTTTTACAACCGTTAAAACAACGGAAAAACATACAGAATTGGTTCTTCTAACATCCATGCACTATAATTAAACTATAACAGCATGTTTTACCACCTGAATTCATCAAACCACCCATTATCCCCCGCATGGATACCATGACCCGAAATTGCCATTTTCATGCAGATTCATGTTATCTAATTTCATTATCACGATCTATAGGAATTACAAGGGTCATTCCCTACCTCAGAACACGCTTAAACCTCCAGAAATCTCCCGGTTCACACCGAACCCCCCGCGAGCTCCCACGGCAATTGCACCACGCCACGGCGTTTCCTCGCGCAATTCGACAACGCCACACGTCCCACGATCCTCCAACCACCCTCCTGTACCTGTTGGAAGCTTTAGGGATGTAGGGCGTGAAGCTGGGGCAAGGGGAAGAGAGAACCAGGTGGAAAACCTACTCTCGGGTGACCCTATAACCTGCAGAATTCACAGGTTGGCGTCAACCCCTCTGCCGCCTAGGGCAACCGCCACCATCAACGTCCACATCTTATGCCGCCAAGTTCATGCAGTTAACGGCACTCTACCTGGACGCCAACAAGTCAACGGCCACCCCTGGCCGCCAACTCCAACTCAACTGCAGCAGGTCCTATTTCATTTCAGGACCAAACCTGCTCCTCACCTGAACAAACCACACATCCAAACCACACATTCCACACAACCAACTCACACTGGCCTCACAACGGCCATCACAACCATTACACACATGATCCACTTGGATCCGAAAAGCACGCAACGTTACATTACTATCATCTAAAAAGAAAATTTCGACCTCGAAATTCATAACACAACTCAAAGTTAAACAACTTTAACATACACACCTTTACAAGCACTATCATCTGAAAAGAAATACAAAAGCTTATTCAAACAGATAGGGATACCCTTTAGCCATTTCCTCGGCTAACTCCCAGGTATCCTCACCACCTAGCCTATTTTCCCATCTTACTTTAACTAACTCAATTTCTTTATTTCTCAGCTTCTTTATCTTTCGATCTGTGATCTGCACCGGATACTCTGGCATAGTCATATCCGGCCTCAGGTCACCACCTTGATATCTGATTATTTGAGCTGGATCTTCAATACACTTTCTCAACATAGAGACATGAAATATATCATGAACATCTGCAAAATCTGCTGACAAATCCAGCCTATAAGTTGTCTCCCCAATCCTTTCTAGCACTTGAAAGGGTCCCACATACCTTGGACTCAACTTTCCAGTCTTGCCAAACCTCATAATACCTTTACTTGGGGAAACTCTCAAGAAAACCAAATCTCCCACCTCAAACTGAAGTGGTCTCCTCCGGATATCTGCATAACTCTTTTGCCTGCTCTGAGCTGCCTGCAATTTTTCTTTAATAAGCTTCACTATTTCTGTGGTTTGCTGAATCAATTCAGGACCCACTAATTGCCTTTCTCCCACTTCATGCCAGTTCAATGGGGTTCTACATGGCCTTCCATATAAAGCTTCATACGGTGCCATCTCAAGACTGGTATGATAACTATTATTATAGGCAAACTCAACCATTCCCAAATGATGCTACCAGCTACCTCCCCAAATTAAACAACAAGCCCGCAACATATCTTCAATTGTCTGGATAGTCCTCTCTGTCTGACCATCTGTTTGGGGATGATAAGCGGAGCTATATCTCAGCTCAGTACCAATTACTCTTTGCAGGCTTCTCCAAAAACCAGAAGTAAATTTTGGATCTCTATCAGACACAATAGTCTTCGGGATACCATGCAGTGGAACAATTCTTTCAACATAAACATTTGCTAATCTGTCCACTGTCCAAGACATATATGTGCCCAGTAGTCAGCGGCGAGCAATACTAGCTGCTAGTGCTGTAGAGCCGTCTTTGTATTGGCAGATTATTGAGGCTCAAAGAGCAGATATAAATTTAGCTGAATTGTGAAAATGGAAGGAGTTACCATTGATGATAATGTGTGGTCAGGCTTAGGGGCAGGTTGTTTGTTCCAGCAGAAAGAGAAGTAAAGCAGCGAGTGCTGGAAGAGCTCATAAATCTAGGTACACTATTCATCCGGGTAGTACTAAAATGTACCAGATTTGAGGAAGCATTTCTGGTGGCCTCATATGTAGAAAGAAATAGCAGAGTTTGTTGCAAGATGTGTTATCTGTCAGCAGATTAAAGTAGAGCATCAAAAGCCTGGAGGTTTATTGCAACCGTTGCCCATCCCACAATGGAAATGGGATGATATTGCTATGGACTTTGTGGCAGGTTTACCAAGATCGAGTTCCGGGCATAATGGAATATGGGTATTTGTTGACAGGCTAACCAAAGTGTGCAGATTAGTGGCAGTAAGGAGTTCTCCACTACCTCTTCATATAACTTCCATTCTTTAATCATCATCAAACTTACATATGCCTCTCTGCTCAAGGCATCAGCTACAACATTGGCCTTACCTGGATGGTAAGTCAAACTAAAATCATAATCCTTTAAATATTCAATCTATCTGCGCTGGCGAAGGTTCAAATCTTTCTGAGAGAAAATATACTTCAAACTTTTATGATCTGTAAAGATCTCAAATCTCTCGCCATACAGATAATGCCTCCATATTTTCAAGGCAAACACAACTGCTGCCAATTCCAAATCATGAGTGGGGTAATTCTCCTCTGCCGGCTTCAATTGCCTGGACGCATAAGCTATCACTTTACCATGCTGCATAAGCACTGCGCCAAGTCCTCTTCTTGAAGCATCAGTATACAACACAAACCACCACTCCCTACCGGTAATGTCAATATAGGTGCTGATGTAAGTCTCTTCTTCAATTCCATAAAACTTTTCTGACATTCACCGGACCACACAAATGGCACCCCTTTTCTGGTCAATTTAGTCATAGGTGCTGCAATTTAGAAAAATCTTGAATAAAGCGCCTATAATAACCTGCCAATCCCAGAAAACTTCTAATCTCAGTTATTGTCTTAGGCACTACCCATCTCATCACTGCTTCCACTTTACTCGGGTCCACTGCTATTCCTTTAGCTGAGATAATATGACCCAAAACTGAATTTCTTCAACCAAAATTCACACTTATTGAATTTAGCAAACAACTGGTTATCCCTTAACAACTGCAGAGTAAACCTCAAATGAGCTGCATGCTCCTCTTTAGATGCAGAATAAATTAGAATGTCATCAATAAAGACCACAATGAATTGGTCTAAATATGGATGAAAAATTCTATTCATCAGATCCATAAAACCTGTAGGAGTATTGGTCAACCCAAATGGCATAACCACAAACTCGAAGTGACCATATCTGGTTCTAAAAGTTGTCTTATCTATATCCTCCTCTTTAATTCTCAACTGATGGTACCCGGACCTCAAATCAATTTTAGAAAATACCTTTGCTGATTGCAACTGATCAAACAGATCATCTATCCTCGGCAACGGGTACTTATTCTTGATGGTCACATCATTCAACTTTCTATAATCAATACACATCTGAAAACTTCCATCTTTCTTTTTCACAAACAAAACCGGCGCTCCCCACGGGGAATGACTCGGTCTAATAAACCCTTTCTGCAACAATTCTTCTAACTGCTTTTTCAATTGTTTAAGTTCTGCTGGTGCCATCCGATATGGAGCTTTAGAAATCGGCATGGTACCTGGCAGCAACTCAATGGTAAAGTCCACCTCTCTATGTGGAGCTAAACCAGGCAAATCCTCAGGAAAATATCAGCAAATTCCCTAACCACGGGAACTGCTTCCACTGGCTGACTAGCTTCTACCAGACTTACCGAGGCTAAATAAGCCACACATCCAGCATTTATCAACTTTCTAGCTTTAATTGCAGAAATTAGAAACTAGAGGTATAAAAAGGCATACCTTGATATTCAAATACTGCACCATTAGGATGACAAAACCTTATCCTTTTCTTTCTGCAATCTAACATTGCTCCATACATCTCAAGCCAATCCATACCCAAATAATATCATAATCTGACAACTGCAGGGCATACAACCGACCCGGCATCTGGTTCCCTTCAATCATAACAGGAGCTTCATCTACATAGCTCGAAGTGAGTAGGAACTCACCGAAGGAACCTCCACTACTAACTCACAAGACTTCTCCTCTAAAGGATGAGCTATACAATCCGGAAATTCTTCGGAAATGAAAGAATGAGAGGCACCCGAATCAAATAAGACTCTTGCTGAATAATTATAAAGAGGTAAAGTACCTTCTATCATATTCGATGCCTCCGCCTGGGCTCGGGTGATAGCCATAACCCGGTCTCTTCCCCGCTGCTGCGGTGCTCCTCTGCCACGACCTGCCTATGGCTGCTGAAACTGCTGAGGCTGTTGCTGCTGCTGCACACCTCTTCCATACCCATATTCTCTCGGATAGGAGCAATTGCGGATCAAATGCCCCGGCTGATTACAATTATAACACCGATACCCTGGTGGAGTAATAGGCTGCCTGGTAGTACTCTGCTGCGACTCCTCCACCTCAGGCCTACCTCGACCTTGCTGAAACTGCTGACGACCTCCCCATCCTCTTCCTTTGTCTTTAAATGCTTGTTTTAATTTCTGACCCCATTTTCCAAAGCCTGATGAAGAAGGTCCTGCTGGTGCCTTACCCTTACTTGCACCCACTGACTGCTGCGGTAGCCGGAAACTACCTGAGCCTGACTCGCCCACCTGACGAGTCCGAATAGACCTCTCCAATGTAGCTGCTCTCTGGGCTGCTTCTTCCACTGTCTTGCACATGAGAGGTACTATTGCATCCTGCAACTCCACTCTCAAACCTCTAATAAAATACTCAACCATCATATTATTATCTAAAACTACATAAGGCGCATAACGGCTAAGTGCCATAAACCTCATCTGGTACTCTAAAACTGAAGAGTTACCTTGCTGGAGTGTCCGAAACTGCTCTCTTTTCACTTGCTGCACTTGAATCGGAAAGAATGTATCGTTAAATACATCGAGAAATTCCGACCAAGTAATAGCCTCTTCTGTCCTGCCTGCAAAGGTGGTCTGCATCTTCAGTCGCCACCATTCCAAAGCAAAACCTCTCAACTGATAAGCAGCTAACACAACTTTATCTGCTGCCGGACACCTCATAGTTGCAAAAACTCTTTCGATCTCATGAACCCAGTGTTCCGCTGTATCTGGATTCGGCCCTCCTGAATAAGTAGGTGGCTGCAATCTCAGAAAATTTTCAACCTGCATCACTGGTTCCTCTGCTAATAACACTGGTGGTGGTGGCACAGGTGCTACAAAAGACACCTCTACTCTTGGCGGGACTGGAGCAACAGGTACATCCCCAGGTGGCACTGCAACCGGTGGTACCGGTGCCTGCTGATCCATCCTCGCCCGAATATCCGTGAGGCTTTCCCAGATTCATTCTATCATACGTGAGTACTTTCCTCCGGATCATCTCCTCCACCACCCCAATCTCTTCTATCAGCCATTCCAGAAATTTCTACATAAACAAAACACCAAGCAAAAATCAAAACAACAAATTATCAGAAACCATGGTCCCTACCAGCAGTGTACAAAGACCGAAATAAGGCTATGTATCTTTCTAGTTTCTTATATTAACACGGACCTTGCTCTGATACCAACTGTGACGGAACGCCTCTGCCAAGCCCGTTAAACCAATAACGTACTTGATCCGAGTCCGCCTCCCGCGAACGGGCCGAAGCCTCGCAAGGGATACCAAACCACAGTCCGTGTAAACACAAAGAAACACACCAGATTTATATATATATATATACATAGTTACAACATATTTCACAAAACTGAAAAGAAGTACAAGAGCCTGGGGCATACCCCGAGGTACAACTGAAGAAAATAAACAACTAACTACACTACACTGCTGGAGCTGCTACTACACAGCTGGAGGTACCGACCCTGCACCGCTACGGCGCAGCTCTGAACTGGACGACGGTCGTGAAACGTCCTCCTCGCTCTCACCTGTGGGAGTAGGGGTGAGCCTCGCTAGTCACTGGCTCAGTAGGGAACTCCCCCAAAACCGAGCAAACCAAAACCACAGGTACAAAAGCAATAAATAGTACCAACAATTTATAGAACAGCTAAGCAGGATATAAAAACTGTAAAAGTACTCACCGTCTGCCGACTACGAGAAACAACTGTAATAATTAAATGGCAAACCAGTATAGGTGTACAAGCTAAAGTAGAGGCAGCCAAACACGAGCCATGTGAACTGGTTCGCGACACCAGAAACTGACTCGGACAAGCTAACACATGTCCACCTTTCAGTCTCGCAGCCACGGACGAAAGGTCCAGCTGTCGCTCCACGTGAAAAGGTCAAGCAACTGTGGAGACCAACCAAACACCACCACCTGCGGACCACACGGTCACAGGCCCATGCCTGGCACCTCTAGAGATCCTGGCCTAGAACTCTCTGGAGTGAGGGACTGGAAAAGGACTAGCTGGGGTCCAGTACGTCTACTGGTGTCCGTACCCCCAATTACGAGCGCGCTACAAGTGACTAAAGACAAACACAAGTGTCACTGTCCCACTGTCGTCTTTCCCTCAGCCGGACGTACAACTCAAACACAGGAGTGAGGGTGTCCAGGTCAGATGACACAGACCTCGACGGTACAACACAAGTACCGGGACAAAGCCCCGAGCTAATAGCCTGGCTCACAAAGAACCTTGGGCACCCAACTGGAGAGGTAACCACGGTAGGCGTCGTACTACTCGCCACGTACACAAAACCACGTGCACGTCACACACAAACCACGTGAAACTTCACGTAAATCTCAAGTAACAATGGTCCACTACACGTGAACCCAACTGAACTCGCGTGAACAACACGCAACCTCGAAAGTGAGTAACTAACTGCATACCCTGTATGCTAAACACAGAAACCATGTGCACTCAGTGCACCTCAGGTGCCAACGCACCATTCATTATCGATAAATACCATAATTAGTCATTTCTGCTTATATACAAGTCGGAGGCAACATCGACTGCCGCTTACAGGAAGTAGACAGCAAGGGATATGGCCGTCTGTATCCCGGCTGATGAGCTTGGCGACAAACGATGTTGACGCCAAGTTCTTCAGCCTCTATCCCTGCAGAAACCCTAAACCGATTCTACAGTTTTACAACCGTTAAAACAACGGAAAACATACAGAATGGTTCTTCTAACATCCATGCACTATAATTAAACTATAACAGCATGTTTTACCACTTGAATTCATCAAACCACCCATTATCCCCCGCATGGATACCATGACCGAAATTGCCATTTCATGCAGATTCATGTTATCTAATTTCATTATCACGATCTATAGGAATTACAAGGGTCATTCCCTACCTCAGAACACGCTTAAACCTCCAGAAATCTCCCGGTTCACACCGAACCCCCCGCGAGCTCCCACGGCAATTGCACCACGCCACGGCGTTTCCTCGCGCAATTCGACAATGCCACACGTCCCACGATCCTCCAACCACCCTCCTGTACCTGTTGGAAGCTTTAGGGATGTAGGGGCGTGAAGCTGGGGCAAGGGGAAGAGAGAACCAGGTGGAAAACCTACTCTCGGGTGACCCTATAACCTGCAGAATTCACAGGTTGGCGTCAACCCCTCTGCCGCCTAGGGCAACCGCCACCATCAACGTTCACATCTTATGCCGCCAATGTAACGTCGCGTGCCTTCGGATCCATGTGGATCATGTGTGTGTTGGTTGTGTAGGCCGTTGTGAGGCCCATGTGAGCTAGTTGTGTGGAATGTGTGATGTGATTGTGTGGCTTGAGCAGGTGAAGAGCAGGGTTGGTCCTGAAATGAAACAGGACCTGCTGCTGTTCAGTTGGAGTTGGCGGCCAGGGGTGGCCGTTGACTGGTTGGCGTCCAGGTTAGTGGACGTTGACTGCTTGAACTTCGTGGCAGTAGATGTGGACGCTAAGGGTGGCGGTTGCTGTTGGCGACATAGGGGTTGACGCCAACCTGAGAATTCTGCAGGTTAGAGGCTCACCCGAGAGCAGTTCTCTTAGCTCACTCTCTTTCCCTCTTGCCCCATCTTGCTGCCCCCGTGTCTCTGAAGCTTCTAACAGGTTCAGAAGAGTGGTTGGACGATCGTAGAACGCGTGGCGTTGCCGAATTGCGCGAGGAAACGTCGCGGCGTGGTGCAATTCCCGTGGGAGCTCGCGGAGGGCTCGGCGTGAACCGAGAGATTGCAGGAGATTCTAGCGTGTTCTGAGGTAGGGGACGAACTCGTTTAGCTCTGTAGAAACATTAAAACACATCGTAACCACCTGAATCAGCATGATAATGCAATTTCGGATAAAGTTGCACCATGTGGGGATAATGGGTGGTTTGAGTAATTTAGTGTACGAAGCATGTTGTAATGGGTTATGTCGGGTTCCTGCATGTTAAAAGAATTGTTTCTATATGTTTTTCTGTATTTAGAACGGTTGGAAAACCCGCAGAGCCGGATTAGGGTTTCTGCAGGGTTTAAGGCCGGAGAACTTGGCGTCAACATCGTTTATCGCCAAGCTCCTCGGCCAAGATGTTAACGGACAGGTCCCTTACCGTTGACTTATTGTAAACGGCAGTCGATGTTGCCGCCTACTGATTATGAACAGAAATGACTAATTACAGCATTTATCGATAATGCATGTGTGTGGACACATGAGGTGCACTGAGTGCACTTGGTTTTCGTGTTTAGCATACAAGGTATGCAGTTAGTTGCTTACTTCAATGACTGCGTGTTGTTTACGCGAATCAGTTGGGTTCACATGTAGTGGACCATGGTTACTTGTGGTTTACGTGAGGTTTCACGTGGTTTGTGTGTGACGTGCACGTGGTTCTGTATACGTGGCGAGTAGTACGACGCCTACCGTGGTTACCTCTCCAGTTGGGTGCCCCAGGTTCTTTGTGATCCAGGCTGTTAGCTCGGGGCTTTATCCCGGTACTTTGTTGTACCGTCGAGGTTTGTGTCATCTGACCTGGACACCCTCACTCTGGTGTTTGAGTTGCACATCCGGCTGAGGGAAAGATGACAGTGGGACAGTGACACTTGAGTTTGTTTTTAGTCACTTGTAGCGCGCTCGTAGTTGGGGGTACGGACACCAGTAGTCGACACTGGTCCCCATCTAGTCCTTTTCCAGTGCCTCACTCTAGAGAGCCCGGGCCAGGGTCTCCTGAGGTGCCAGGCATGGGCCTGTGACCGTGTGGTCTGCAGGTGGTGGTGTTTAGTTGGTCTCCACAGTTGCTTGATCTTTTTACGTGGAGCGGCAGCTGGACCTTTCGTCCGTGGCTGCGAGACTGAGAGGTAGACCTGTGTTAGTTTGTCCGAGTCAGTTTCTGGTGTCGCGAACCAGTTCACGTGGCTCGTGTTGGCTGTCTCTACTTTAGCTTGTACACCTGTACTGGTTTGCCGTTTAATTATTACTGTTGTTTCTCGTAGTCGGCAGACGGTGAGTACTTTTACAGCTTTACTTACCTGCTTAGCTGTTCTATAAATTGTTGGTGTTGTTTACTATTCGTACCTGTGGTGTTGGTTTGCTCGGTTTTGAGGGAGTTCCCTACTGAGCCAGTGACTAGAGAGGCTCACCCCTACCCCCACAAGTGAGGGCGAGGAGGACGTCCCATGACCTTCATCCAGCTCAGGGCCGCGCCGTAGCGGTGCAGGGTCAGTACCTCCAGCGGTGTAGTTCCAGCTGTGTAGTACCCCAACAGTGTAGTTTAGTTAGTTGTTTACTTTCTTCAGTTGTACCTCGGGGTATGCCCCAGGCTCTTGTACTTCTTTTAGTTTTTGTGGAAATTTGGCTATGTAACTTGTGAATTATATATATAATGGTGTGTTCCTTTGTGTTTACACGGACTGTGGTTTGGTTTCCCTTGCGAGGCTTCGGCCCGTTCGCGGGAGGCGGACTCGGATCAAGTACGTTATCGGTTTAACGGGCTTGGCCAAGGCATTCTGTCACAGTTGGTATCAGAGCAAGGTCCGTGTTAATATAAGGGAATTAGAAAGATACATAGCCTTATTTTGGTCTTTATACACTGCTGGAAGGGACCCTGGTTTTTGATAATTTGTGGTTTTAATTTTTGTCTGATGTTTTGTGTATGTAGAAATTTCTGAAATGGCTGGTAGGAGAGATTGGGGTGGTGGAGGAGATGATCCGGAGGAAAGCACCCAGCGATTGATAGAAAGAATTTGGGAGAGCCTCACGGATATTCGAGCAAGAATGGATCAGCAGGCGCCAGTACCACCGGTTGCAGTGCCACCTGGGGATGGAGAGGCTGTACCTGTTGCTCCAGTTCCGCGAGAGTGGAGGTGCCTTTTGTAGCACCTGTGCCACCACCACCACCAGTGTGATAGCAGAAGAACAGTGATGCAGGTGGAGAAATTTCTGAGATTGCAGCCGCCTACTTATTCAGGAGGGCCGAATCCAGATACAGCTGAGCATTGGGTTCATGAAATTGAGAGGGTCTTTGCGACTATGAGGTGTCCGGCAGCGGATAGAGTGGTGTTAGCTGCTTATCAGTTAAGGGGTTTTGCACTGGAATGGTGGCGATTGAAGATGCAAACCACCTTTGCAGGCAGGACGGAGGAAGCTATCACTTGGCCGGAGTTTCTTGATGTGTTTAATGATACATTCTTTCCGATCCAAATGCAGCAAGTAAACAGAGCAATTCCGAACTCTCCAGCAAGGTAATTCTTCAGTCTTAGAGTACCAGATGAGATTTATGGCACTTAGCCGTTATGCGCCATATGTGTTTTCAGATAATAACATGATGGTTGAGTATTTTATCAGAGGATTGAGAGTGGAATTGCAAGATGCGATAGTACCTCTCATGTGCAAGACAATGGAAGAGGCAGCGCAGAGGGCAGCTACTTTGGAGAGGTCTATCCGGACTCGTCAGGCAGGTGAATCAGGTTCAGGTAGTTTCCGGCTACCGCAGCAGACAGTAGGTGCAAGCAAGGGTAAGGCACCAGCGGGACCTTCTACATCAGGCTTTGGTAAATGGGGCCAGAAATTAAAGCAAGCACTTAAAGGAAAAGGAAGAGGATAGGGAGGTCGTCCGCAGTTCCAGCAAGGTCGTGGTAGGCCTGAGGTGGAGGAGTCGCAGCAGAGCACTGCCAGGCAACCTATTGTTCCTCCAGGGTATAGATGTTATAATTGTAATCAGCCGGGACATTTGATCCGCAATTGTCCCTATGCAAGAGAATATGGGTATGGCAGAGGTGTGCAGCAGCAGCAGCCTCAGCAGTTCCAGCAGCCTCAGGCAGGTCGTGGTAGAGGAGCACCACAGCACGAGGGAGAGGCCGAGTTATGGCTATCACCCGAGCCCAGGCAGAGTCGTCAAATATGATAGAAGGTACTTTACCTCTTTATGAATATTCAGCAAGGGTCTTATTTGATTCGGGTGCCTCTCATTCTTTTATTTCCGAAGAATTTCTGGATTGTATAGCTCATCCTTTAGAGGAGAAGTCTTGTGAGTTAGTGGTGGAGGTTCCTTCAGGTGAGTTCTTACTCACTTCGAGCTATATAGATGAAGCTCCTGTTATGATTGAAGGGAACCAGACGCCGGGTCGGTTGTATGCCCTGCAGTTGTCAGATTATGATATCATTCTGGGTATGGATTGGCTTGAGATGTATGGAGCAATGTTAGATTGCAGAAAGAAAGGATCAGATTTTGTCATCCTAATGGTGCAGTGTTTGAATATCATATATGCCTTTTTATACTCCAAGTTTCTAATTTCTGCAATTAAAGCTAGAAAGTTGATTAATGATGGGTGTGTGGCTTATTTAGCCTCGGTGAATTTGGTAGAGGGCAGTCAGCCAGTAGAAGCAGTTCCCGTGGTTAGGGAATTTGCTGATGTTTTTCCTGAGGAATTGCCTGGTTTAGCTCCACATAGAGAGGTGGACTTTACTATTGAGTTGCTGCCAGGTACCATGCCGATTTCTAAAGCTCCATATCGGATGGCACCAGCAGAACTTAAAGAATTGAAAAAGCAATTAGAAGAGTTGTTGCAAAAAGGTTTTATTAGACCGAGTCATTCCCCGTGGGGAGCGCCGGTTTTATTTGTGAAAAAGAAAGATGGAAGTTTTCGGATGTGCACTGATTATAGAAAGTTGAATGATGTGACCATCAAGAATAAGTACCCGTTGCCGAGGATAGATGATTTATTTGATCAGTTGTAATCAGCAAAAGTGTTTTCTAAGATTGATTTGAGGTCCGGGTACCATCAGTTAAAAATCAAAGATGAGGATATAGATAAGACAGCTTTTAGAACCAGATATGGTCACTATGAGTTTGTGGTAATGCCTTTTGGGTTGACTAATGCTCCTGCAGGTTTTATGGATCTGATGAATAGAATTTTTCATCCATATTTAGATCAATTCATTGTGGTCTTTATTGATGATATTCTAATTTATTCAGCATCTGAAGAGGAGCATGCAACTCATTTGAGGTTTACCCTGCAGTTGTTAAGGGATAACCAGTTGTTTGCTAAATTCAGTAAATGTGAATTCTGGTTGAAGGAAATTCAGTTTTTGGGTCATGTTATCTCAGCTAAAGGAATAGCAGTGGACCCGAGTGAAGTGGAAGCTGTGTCAAGGTGGGGAGTGCCTAAGACAATAACCGAGATTAGAAGTTTTCTAGGGTTGGCAGGTTATTATAGGCGCTTTATTCAAGATTTTTCTAAGATTGCAGCACCTATGACTAGATTGACCAGAAAAGGGGTGCCTTTTGTGTGGTCCGGTGAATGTCAGAGAAGTTTTATGGAATTGAAGAAAAGACTCACATCAGCACCTATATTGACATTACCGGCAGGGAGTGGTGGTTTGTGTTGTATACTGATGCTTCAAGGAGAGGACTTGGTGCAGTGCTTATGCAGCATGGTAAAGTGATAGCCTATGCGTCTAGACAATTGAAGCCAGCAGAAGAGAAATTACCCCACTCATGATTTAGAATTGGCAGCAGTTGTTTGCTTTAAAAATGTGGAGGCATTATCTGTATGGCGAGAGATTTGAGATTTTTACAGATCATAAAAGCTTGAAGTATATCTTCTCGCAGAAAGATTTGAATCTTCGCCAGCGCAGATGGGTTGAATATCTGAAGGATTATGATTTCAGTTTGGCTTACCATCCGGGTAAGGCCAATGTTGTAGCTGATGCCTTGAGCAGAAAGGCATATATGAATCTGATGATGATTAAAGAATGGAAGTTGTATGAAGAGGTAGCAGAGAACTCCTTGTATGTGCCCAGCAGTCAGCGACGGGCAATTCTAGCTGCTAGTGCTGTAGAACCGTCTTTGTATTGGCAAATCATTGAAGCTCAGAGAGCAGATGCAGGTCTACCTGAAATTGTAAAAATGGAAGGAGTTTCTATTGATGATAATTGTGTGGTCAGGCTTCGAGGCAGGTTGTTTGTTCCTGCAGAAAGAGAGGTGAAGCAGCGAGTTCTGGAAGAGGCTCATAAATCTAGGTACACTATTCATCCGGGTAGTACTAAATGTACCATGATTTAAGAAAGCATTTTTGGTGGCCTCATATAAAGAAAGAAATAGCAAAATTTGTGGCAAGGTGTGCTATCTGTCAGCAGATTAAAGTAGAGCATCAGAAGCCTGGAGGTCTATTGCAACCGTTGCCTATTCCACAGTGGAAATGGGATGATATTGCAATGGACTTTGTGGCAGGTTTACCAAGGTCGAGTTCCGGGCATAATGGAATATGGGTGTTTGTTGACAGATTGACTAAGGTATGCAGATTAGTGGCAGTGAGTATGTCTTGGACAGTGGACAGGTTGGCAAATATTTATGTTGAAAAGATTGTTCCACTGCATGGTATCCCGGAGACAATTGTGTCAGATAGAGATCCAAGATTTACATCTGGTTTTTGGAGAAGTTTGCAAAGAGTAATTGGTTCTAAATTGAGATATAGCTCCGCTTATCATCCCAGACAGATGGTCAGACAGAGAGGACTATTCAGACAATTGAAGATATGTTGCGAGCTTGGTGTAAGGCCCTCGAATTCCCGTCGCATTATTTGTATTTGTGTATGTATGTTTGTACTTGTGTATGTATGTACATATTTACGTACGTAATAATTAGTATAATTACGTGTGCATATGTTTATATTAGATGTAAATAATGCATGTATTGAATGGTGATAGTATGGATACACTACCATATAGATATTGCATGTATATATGCATGGTATGCATAGTTTTCTGCATATTTTAGAGTTCTGGCCGAAGGCCACCTTGGCGTCAACCCCTAGCCGTTGAGGTAGTGTCAGCGTCCAGACATGGACGCCAACACTAATCCTGGCATCGAGCGATATGGACGCCAATTTCTCTGACCTGCATGCGCAGCAGAGCCAGAAACCTCTGAAACAAGAAAGCCCAGCCATTGGGGGGCTGTCCTCAACGGCTCTGAGAGCTGTCATGTCACCTTGTGAGTGGGAGAGAGACCTCCCCTTATGTCTGAACCCGGATCTGCCTCTCCCCACTCCTCTCTTCACCTTTGCAAGAGAGAAACCAGGAGAAAGAAAACCCTAGAAGAAAAACTGAGAAACCCACCCCTTTTGCACCCAAAGATCAGGCTTCCTGGAGCTAGATCCGGCCATCTTCCACGACAAGAAGATAGCTGGAGCAAAGGAGGAGGCTTCCCCGACATCCCCCTGTTGTGGAGATCATCCAGGAGCCCGGAGGAAGAAGATCTAGGAGGCGTTTCTGCACCTTCTTGGAACTGCCCAAGGAGGGCTTCACCAACACCCTAGACCCATTGGAGCAATTTTTAAAAGGCAAGTGACCTAACCATAATGTCCCCGTATGTGTCTAGGTCGTTTCTTCTATTTTTATGAATTTTCCCTCGAGTCCTAGACCCTCCCATTCACCCAAACTTGAGAGCTCGGGTCTGTGTTTCTGCACAGACCTGCATTGACGGCAAGGTCAATGGACGCTGAGATCATGCTTGGCGTCCATCGACCATGCCGCTGACCCTGAGTCAGCGGCCAGAGACTGCCGCCAAGTTCCTCTGGACAGAACAGTGACCTGTTCTGCCCTTCCTATACACTATTTTCGATATGGTTTCCGTGATAACGATATATGGTAACCCTATACACTATGTATATTGTTAAATGTGGTGTGTGGATTAGTGTGATGTGTGGTGATGGATGTTAGAAGAGTGTATTCCATGAATGTGTAAGCATGATTTGTTGATAGTCTTGCCAATCCATGCTTTGTGGTTAGGACTAATCTGAATGCCTCAGTTTTGTCAGATCATGAGGATTAGTGGGTCTGTGTATGTATACTAAATTTTTGATAAATTGTCCATGCTTGCATGAGTTGCTAATAAATTCAGTTCGGTAATTAAAAAGGCATGCAAGAAGATTGTGATGGTTGATCTATGGCTGTGTGATTTAGGGAAATTTTGTATTCTCAAATCATGCATAATAATAGTCTCTGTTCAGACAGTAGCTTGCTAGAATTTTGACTTGTGTATAAGTCCATATCAACTTAAATTATGAATGGCATGCTAAATAGGTGTTTTATTTACTGTAAATCCCAATTAGCTCAGAAAAATCTGAAAAATTGAATGTATGATCTAGAACACGAAAATAGCATGTGGTTAAAATTTCAGGTCATTTGGACCAGTACACAAGAAGTTATGTATTTTCCATGTGAAATATAGTAATCCATGTATGTTATCGTAATGTGATTAGATATTGCTTAAACCCAACTTGATTGGTGAAATTTACTGTGTGTTAAACTCCTGAAATCTGTAGTGCCATGTTAGGAAAAACAGAGAAATGCATGTGAGTGAGAAGTGAATGAGATGAAAAGTGCTATGTGTAAACCATGTGCAAACCGGTAAAATGTGTAAATGTGTAACTGTGCCAATGTGACACTGCTTCCGTAGAGGGCAGTGGAGCTGTATCAGGGAAAAGTCCCCCTGAGAAAGTTCAGTGTGTAAGTGACCCTAAGGGCATTAGGGGAAATCCTGGAGGTGGATAAGTACCACTGGTTAGGGTGGAGACTTGTTCTCCCGGTCTGCGCAGTCCAAGAGTCGCCATTGGAATGCCTAGATGGCGTCTATGTGTAATGTGATGTGTATATGTCCTTCTTTGGTGGTTTGGACTATGTGTCACGGCACCTAAAATGTGTAATGTGAATGTGTAATGTGTATGTGTTCATATGTAAATGTGTAAGTGAGCAATGTGAATGTGTATGTGCAAAGTGTAACCATGTGAAAGAGGAAACTTGTGTAAAGAAAATGTGAAACTAAAGATGTGAGGATATGTTATTGAAATCAATCCATGTGAGACAAATCTGAAACCATGTGAAATCAGTAAATTCATGTTGTTATATCATGTTTATGTGTGCAAAAAATGCCTAGAATCCATGATAGGGATAATTGATGAGCACGTGTGCAAATAGCATGATTGGTTGTTCACATGATATGTTTTAAGCAACATGGTAGTTCTCATGTGTAGGTTTGCAGCCATTAAACCATGTGAAACCAGCAACTTAAAGCATGTGAAAATGTCTATGTATATGCTTAAGAACACGTAAACCTCATGCTAGTTGTGTTTCCTTTCATATATGCACAATTTCATGTTGGTAGCTCTCATGTCATGTGCCTTTAAAGACAAAATTTCATGAGTAAATGAATAGAGAGCATGTGATAGGTAAAGTTTTATTCTTAGAAATCTGAAAGCATAATCCATGTATAAAATTGTAAAACTTTCATGATAGGTTGAAACTTCGAATGACTAGCATGCCATGTGTTGAAAATTTTGAATGTGCATGTAGAACCACTATGACTTATACGTGTATGTTATGAGTAGTGTTGCTTGCTGAGTCTTTGGACTCACTCCTTGCTTCGCCGTACAGGTGTAGTTGGTGACGTGGCACCGTTGGAGGAGACAGTGGAGACGGACTCCGAGCGCGGAGATTAGACTTTGGAGTTCTTTGTGACTTGTGTATTTCATAGTATGTAATTTGAACATTGTATTAGAGTATCATGAAAAGAATGTATAAGTGTGGACATTATGTATTTCTATTTCAACAATTTAAATTATGTGAACTTTTAGTTCTTTATTGTTAATTGCAAACTTCATGTATGTTAAATGTGGATGATGAATGAATGGAGACAGTTGTCTTTTACTTCCGCTACTCTGTTGTATATTCGCGTGTATCTCAGCTGTTAGTATCGTTTGGGTAAATGTCCCACTGTGAGGACTCTTGCTATACCGACGTGGGTTGGTATAACCGTACCGGTATAATGAGGGCCGTCACAGAGATTGGTATCAGAGCAACCGGTTGAGATTGCACATGAATATACCTAAGTCATCATCCCCATTGCATGCTAAGTATGTCCACATGTGTAGAAAACACTAATGAGAAGTGAAAGATAGATAAGAAAATGGTTAGAAAACTTAGTAACCTAGCTCTAATGGTGGCTGAAATTTTATTACAGCCATGGCTTCGAGAGGTAGGCGTGGTGGAACGTCGGCCCGTGAGGACGAGCCGCGACGTGATGAGCAGGCGGAGCAACAAGCCCCGGCACCGCGAGGTCCTGTACTTCCCCCACCGCCGCCTGTGGACTACGGAGTATTCATGCAAGGTCTGGTGCAAGCCATGCAGACGCAGGCTCATACCCAGGCAGCACTCCAGGCCCAGTTGGAGGCCCAGGTAGAATAATGAAACAACTAGTAGTTTGCTATTTAAATTGCATGATATTGTGTTTATTGTGTATTGTTATTGTTTAATGTACCAGGCTCAGGCACCAGCTCAGAACCATGGTGGACCATCCATCATGGAGCGATTCAAGAGGATGACCCCACCCTTTTTTAAGGGGGAGAGTGATCCATTAATGGCAGAAAGCTGGTTAAGGGAGATAGAGAAAATCTTCCGAGCCATTAAGTGCCCTGATGAGGATAAGGTGACATTAGCCACCTACATGCTACATGTAGACTTTTAATTTTGTATGGTTGTGTGTTCTACTTAAGTTAGAATTGTTAGTTGGTACTTATGAAGGTGTATTGCAGGAGAGAGCGGATGTATGGTGGTCCTCCCTACTGCGTACACGCTTTGAGGACGGAGCAGTAGACGTGACGTGGGACGCGTTCGTGAGGCTCTTTCGAGCCAAGTTCGTCCCAGAGCATATCCAAGACAAAATGGAGCAGGAATTTCTCTCCCTGACGCAAGGCTCCATGACCGTGCTGGAATACGAGGCAAGATTTTCTGAACTTTCTAAATATGCACCGCATATCGTAGAGGATGAGCGCAGGAAGACCAAGAAGTTCGTGATGGGACTCAAGCCATCACTGTGGACGAGACTCGTGGCGTTTGACCACCGCACACTAGACGAGGCCCTCAGTGCTGCCTGCAGGCAAGAGGGAGAAATGGAGCAGTATCTGGAAGAAAAGAAGGCTTCGCAGAAGAGGCCGGCAGCGTCATTCCAGCGGTAGGATAAGAAGAAAACGGTGTACCAGACACCGCAGAAACCAGTGGCAGTCAGCAACTCTCAGGTACCTTCTGTACGTTCCCCTGGTGTGACGAAAGATTGTCCCCATTGTGGGAAGACACACGGTGGTTCCGAGTGTTGGTTGGTAGCGGGTAGATGCTTGAAGTGTGGGAGCAGCGACCACAAGATCAAAGATTGCCCAAGACTTCAGCAAGTAGCTCAGCGTGGAGCGCCAGCACCAACAGTAGCGGCAGCCGCGCCAGCTACAGGAAGACCAGGAAGGCCTCGAGCCCCAGATCGAGTGTTTGCTTTGGCACGCGAGGACGCCGAGCAGGCGAGCATGTCACCAAAGGTATGGTTTTGCTTTTAGGTGTGCACGCTCGGGTTTTGTTTGATACGGGTGCTACTCACTCGTTCATTTCCGTGCGGTTCGCTAGGCAGTTAGCCCTAGAGTCAGGCGTAGAGTCTGAGGAGTTAGAGGCCCCTTTGTCTGTGCACACCCCTGCGGGTACGGTATCGACTAGGAAGTGCATTCCGTCGTTACCTGTGTGCATTGAGGATAGAATCCTAGATGGGTGTTTCTTCTTGCTAAAGATGAAGGACTATGATGCTATTCTTGGTCTGGATTGGCAAGAGGAGCACTATGCGTTGGTGGATTGTCGTCGGAAGAGGATTGTTTTCCGCATTCCTGGTGAGGACGAGTTCTCTCATCCCTTGCCAAAGAACTTAGCGGGAAAGTTAGTTATCTCTGCCATGAAGGCGATGCACATGGTGAACAAGGGTTGTGATGCATTTCTTGCCAGCGTTATGTTAGTACCCGATGCTGGTTCGTCACTGACTCTTGCAGAGATTGATGTGGTGCAGGAATTTCCAGATGTCTTTCCCGATGACTTGTCTGGATTGCCACCGGATAGGGAGATAGAGTTCACTATAGAGTTGCTTCCAGGCACCTCTCCTATCTCGAAGGCCCCATATCGGATGGCCCTGCAGAGTTAGCCGAGTTGAGGAAGCAATTGCAAGAATTGCTTGATAAGGGATTCATTCGCCCTAGTGTTTCCCCTTGGGGCGCACTGTATTATTCGTCAAGAAGAAAGACGGGTCACTTAGGTTGTGTATCGATTATAGAAAGCTAAACCAAGTGACTGTGAAGAACAGGTATCCCTTACCTCGGATTGATGATCTGTTTGACCAGTTGCAGGATGCATCAGTCTTTTCAAGATTGACTTGCGATCTGGTTATCATCAGCTGCGGATTAGGAGTGATGTGTCCAAGACGGCGTTTAGATCCCGTTATGGACATTATGAGTTCTTGGTTCTTCCTTCGGATTGACCAACGCCCCTGCAGCGTTCATGGATCTCATGAACCGGGTGTTTAGTCCGTATTTAGATAGATTGTTGTTGTGTTTATTGATGACGTGTTGGTCTATTCTCCGGATGAGGCCACACACCGTCAGCATTTGAGGTTAGTCTTAGAGGTTCTCTGTGAGCACAAGCTGTATGCGAAGTTCAGCAAGTGCGAGTTCTGGTTGCGCGAGGTTCACTTTCTCGGGCATGTCATCTCCGGCGCTGGTGTAGCTGTTGATCCAGCAAAGGTCCAGGTAGTTATGGATTGGGAGATTCCCCAGACTCCTTCGGAGATTCGTAGTTTCATTGGGTTAGCTGGTTATTATCGGCGATTCATTGAGGGTTTCTCATCCTACAAAGCTGACCAGGAAAGGTGAGAAGTTCGTATGGTCTGAGGCATGTGAGCGTAGCTTTCAGCTATTGAAGGCTAAGCTTACTTCTGCTCCGGTATTGGTATTGCCTAGTGGTCCAGAAGGTTTTGCCATTTATACGAATGCATCTCAGATTGGTTTAGGCTGTGTACTCATGCAGCGAGAGAGGGTAGTGACTTATGCTTCTCGTCAGTTGAAGGAGCATGAGAGGAACTATCCGACTCATGATTTAGAGCTCGCAGCTGTGGTTCATGCACTAAAGATCTGGAGGCACTATCTTTATGGTGTCAGATTTGAGGTGTTTACCGACCACAAGAGCTTGAAGTATCTTTTCTCCCAAAAGGAATTAACCTGAGGCAGAGGAGATGGATTGAGTTCTTGAAGGACTATGACTTCGACCTTCAGTATCATCCTGGAAAGGCGAACGTCGTAGCGGATGCTCTTAGTAGAAAGAGGTCTTCACTCCAGCAGGATTGGAAGATGTTGGAGGACGCAGCGTGCTCTATGACCGAGTTAGAGCCATCGTTGTGTCAGGCTTTTGTAGCTCAGCTATCCCTAGATCCTCAGTCTTGGATGAAGTGATTGAGAAGCAAAAGTCGACCCTAGATTGTTAGAGTTAGTGGGTAAGGCGGGCATTGCTCATGATGAGGACGGTGTGATTAGATTTCAGCACCGTGTTTGTGTCCCTGATGTAGTAGATGTCCGTGAGCATGTGTTAGCGGAGGCTCATAGATCGTGATTCTCTATTCATCCGGGTAACACTAATATGTATCAAGACTTGAAGAGATCATTTGGTGGTCCGGCATGAAGAAGGATGTTGCGGATTATGTGTCTAGATGTCTAGTATGTCAGCAAGTGAAAGCCGAGCGGCAGCGACCATCCGGCCTTATGCAGAGGATGGATATCCCAGTATGGAAGTGGGAAGCTGTCACTATGGACTTGTTTGGGTTTGCCTCGATCTAGAAGGGGCAATGACTCGATTTGGGTAGTTGTAGATAGATTCTCGAAGACTGCTCATTTCTTGCCTATGAAGAAGAAGCAGTCAGTAGAGAGTTTAGCTAGATTGTATGTTAGTGGTATCATTAGATTGCATGGTGTGCCGAAGTCGATCATTTCGGATCGAGATCCGAGATTTACTTCGAGATTGTGGAAGGGTCTTCAGATGCGTTAGGTTCGGAGCTTAAGCTCAGTTCGGCGTTTCATCCCCAGACCGACGGACAGTCCGAGAGGACTATCCAGACGCTCGAGGATATGTTGAGAGCGTGTGTTCTGGATTGGAAGGATGATTGGGAGCGACATTTACCTCTCGTGGAGTTCGCATACAACAACAGCTTTCATGCTAGTATTGGTATGGCTCCATTCGAGGCGTTGTATGGTAGGCCCTGCAGATCTCCTTTATGTTGGGAGGAGACTGGTGATAGGCATTGATCGGACCGGAGTTAGTTCAGGAAACTTCGGATAAGATTCAGCTTATCAAGAAAAGGCTTGTTGCGGCACAGGATAGACAGAAGAGTTATGCCGACAACAGGAGAAAGATTTGGAGTTCGAGGTTGGCGATCATGTCTTCTTGAAGATATCGCCTACTCGAGTGTTTGTCAGATTTGGCAGGCATAGCAGCTAAGCCCTAGATTCATTGGCCCATATGAGATTTAGACGTTTGGGCAGCGTGGCATATGAGCTAGCGTTACCCCCAGCTTTGGCTAGCGTTCACCCTGTATTCCACGTATCTATGCTCAGGAAGTATGTCTGAGATCCGTCTCATGTGATGTCATGAGCCAGTGGAGATCCAGCCAGATCTTTCGTATGTCGAGCAACCAGTAGCCATTCTTGACCGGAAGGTTCAGCATCTCCGAAACAAGAGGATTGCGTCGGTGAAGGTCTTATGGCGGAACTTCTCACGCAAGGAGGCTACTTGGGAGCTTGAGGATGCGATGAAGAAGAAGTATCCCCTTTTGTTTGAGTAGTGTCGTTCTAACTTCGAGGACGAAGTTTCTTTAAGGGGGAGAGGGTGTAAGGCCCTCGAATTCCCGTCGCATTATTTGTATTTGTGTATGTATGTTTGTACTTGTGTATGTATGTACATATTTACGTACGTAATAATTAGTATAATTACGTGTGCATATGTTTATATTAGATGTAAATAATGCATGTATTGAATGGTGATAGTATGGATACACTACCATATACTATTGCATGTATATAGCATGGTATGCATAGTTTTCTGCATATTTTAGAGTTCTGGCCGAAGGCCACCTTGGCGTCAACCCCTAGCGTTGAGGGTAGTGTCAGCGTCCAGACATGGACGCCAACACTAATCCTGGCGTCGAGCGATATGGACGCCTATTTCTCTGGCCTGCATGCGCAGGAGCCAGAAACCTCTGAAACAAGAAAGCCCAGCCATTGGGGGGCTGTCCCCAACGGCTCTGAGAGCTGTCATGTCACCTTGTGAGTGGGAGAGAGACCTCCCCTTATGTCTGAACCCGGATCTGCCTCTCCCACTCCTCTCTTCACCTTTGTAAGAGAGAAAACCAGGAAAAAGAAAACCCTAGAAGAAAAACTGAGAAACCACACCCTTTTGCACCCAAAGATCAGGCTTCCTGGAGCTAGATCCGGCCATCTTCCACGACAAGAAGATAGCTGAGCAAAGGAGGAGGCTTCCCCGACATCCCCCTGCTGTGGAGATCATCCAGGAGCCCGGAAGAAGAAGATCTAGGAGGCGTTTCTGCACCTTCTTGGGACTGCCCAAGGAGGGCTTCACCAACCCCTAGACCCATTGGAGCAATTTTTAAAAGGCAAGTGACCTAACCATAATGTCCCCGTATGTTCTAGGTCGTTTCTTCTATTTTTATGAATTTTCCCTCGAGTCCTAGACCCTCCCATTCACCCAAACTTGAGAGCTCGGTCTGTGTTTCTGCACAGACCTGCATTGACGGCAAGGTCAATGGACGCTGAGATCATGCTTGGCGTCCATCGACCATGCCGCTGACCCTGAGTCAGCGGCCAGAGACTGCCGCCAAGTTCCTCTGGACAGAACAGTGACCTGTTCTGCCCTTCCTATACACTATTTTCGGTATGGTTTCCGTGATAAGGAGATATGGTAACCCTATACACTATGTATATTGTTAAATGTGGTGTGTGGATTAGTGTGATGTGTGGTGATGGATGTTAGAAGAGTGTATTCCATGAATATGTAAGCATGATTTGTTGATAGTCTTGCCAATCCATGCTTTGTGTTGTGGACTAATCTGAATGCCTCAGTTTTGTCAGATCATGAGGATAGTGGGTCTGTGTATGTATACTAAATTTTTGATAAATGTCCATGCTTGCATGAGTTGCTAATAAATTCGGTTCGGTAATTAAAAAGGCATGCAAAAAAATTGTGATGGTTGATCTATGGCTGTATGATTTAGGAAATTTTGTATTCTCAAATCATGCATATATAGTAACCTCTGTTCAGACAGTAGCTTGCTAGAATTTTGACTTGTGTATAAGTCCATATCAACTTAAATTATGAATGGCATGCTAAATAGGTGTTTTATTTACTGTAAATCTCAATTAGCTCAGAAAAATCTGAAAAATTGAATGTATAATTTAGAACCCGAAAATAGCATGTGGTTAAAATTTCAGGTCATTTGGACTAGTACATAAGAAGTTATGTATTTTCCATGTGAAATATAGTAATCCATGTATGTTATCATAATGTGATTAGATATTGCTTAAACCCAACTTGATTGGTGAAATTTACTGTGTGTTAAACTCCTGAAATCTGTAGTGCCATGTTAGGAAAAACAGAGAAATGCATGTGAGTGAGGAAGTGAATGAGATGAAAAGTGCTATGTGTAAAACCATATGCAAATCGGTAAAATGTGTAAATGTGTAACTGTGCCAATGTGACACTGCTTCCGTAGAGGGCAGTGGAGCTGTATCAGGGAAAAGTCCCCCTGAGAAAGTTCAGTGTGTAAGTGACCCTAAGGGCATTAGGGGGAAATCCTGGAGGTGGACAAGTACCACTGGTTAGGGTAGAGACTTGTTCTCCGGTCTGTCTGCGCAGTCCAAGAGTCGTCATTAGAATGCCTAGATGGCGTCTATGTGTAATGTGATGTGTATATGTCATTCTTTGTGGTTTGGACTATGTGTCACACACCTAAAATGTGTAATGTGAAATGTGTAATGTGTGTGTTCATGTGTAAATGTGTAAGTGAGCAATGTGAATGTGTATGTGCAAAGTGTACCATGTGAAAGATGAAACTTGTGTAAAGAAAATGTGAACTAAAGATGTGAGGATATTTATTGAAATCAATCCATGTGAGACAAATCTGAACCATGTAAAATCAGTAAATTCATGTTTATTATCATGTTTATGTGTGCAAAAATGCCTAGAATCCATGATAGGGATAATTGATGAGCACGTGTGCAAATAGCATGATTGGTTGTTCACATGATATGTTTAAGCAACATGGTAGTTCTCATGTGTAGGTTTGCAGCCATTAAACCATGTGAAACCAGCAACATAAAGCATGTGAAAATGTCTATGTATATGCTTAAGAACACGTAAACCTCATGCTAGTTGTGTTTCCTTTCATATATGCACAATGTTCATGTTGGTAGCTCTCATGTCTTGTTCCTTTAAAGACAAAATTTATGAGTAAATGGAATAGAGAGCATGTGATAGGTAAAGTTTTATTCTTAGAAATCTGAAAGCATAATCCATGTATAAAATTGTAAAACTTTCATGATAGGTTGAAACTCTCGAATGACTAGCATGCCATGTGTTGAAAATTTTGAATGTGCATGTAGGAACCACTATGACTTATACGTGTATGTTATGAGTAGTGTTGCTTGCTGAGTCTTTGGACTCACTCCTTGCTTCGGCGTACAGGTGTAGTTGGTGACGTGGCACCGTTAGAGGAGACAGTGGAGACGGACTCCGAGCGCGGAGATTAGACTTTGGAGTTCTTTGTGACTTGTGTATTTCATAGTATGCAATTTGAACATTGTATTAGAGTATCATGAAAAGAATGTATAAGTGTGGACATTATGTATTTCTATTCAGCAATTTAAATTATGTGAACTTTTAGTTCTTTATTGTTAATTGCAAACTTCATGTATGTTAAATGTGGATGATGAATGAATGGAGACAGTTGTCTTTTACTTCCGCTACTCTGTTGTATATTCGCGTGTATCTCAGCTGTTAGTATTGTTTGGGTAAATGTCCCACTGTGAGGACTCTTGCTATACCGACGGGGTTGGTATAACCGTACCGGTATAATGAGGGCCGTCACAGAGATTGGTATCAGAGCAACCGGTTGAGATTGCACATGAATATACCTAAGTCATCATCCCCATTGCATGCTAAGTATGTCCACATGTGTAGAAAACACTAATGAGAAGTGAAAATAGATAAGAAAATGTTAGAAAACTTAGTAACCTAGCTCTAATGGTGGCTGAAATTTTATTACACCATGGCTTCGAGAGGTAGGCATGGTGGAACGTCGGCCCGAGGCGAGCCGCGACTGATGAGCAGGCGGAGCAACAGGCCCCGGCACCGCGAGGTCCTGTACTTCCCCACCGCCGCCTGTGGACTATAGAGTATTCATGCAAGGTCTGGTGCAAGCCATGCAGACGCAGGCTCATACCCAGGCAGCACTCCAGGCCCAGTTGGAGGCCCAGGTAGAATAATGAAACAACTACTTAGTTTGCTATTTAAATTGCATGATATTGTGTTTATTGTGTATTGTTATTGTTTATGTACCAGGCTCAAGCACCAGCTCGGGACCATGGTGGACCATCCATCATGGAGCGATTCAAGAGGAGACCCCACCTTTTTTAAGGGGGAGAGTGATCCATTAATGGCAGAAAGCTGGTTAAGGGAGATAGAGAAAATCTTCCGAGCCATCAGGTGCCCTGATGAGGATAAGGTGACATTAGCCACCTACATGCTACATGTAGACTTTTAATTTGTATGGTTGTGTGTTCTACTTAAGTTAGAATTGTTAGTTGGTACTTATGAAGGTGTATTGCAGGAGAGAGCGGATGTATGGTGGTCCTCCCTACTGCGTACACGCTTTGAGGACGGAGCAGTAGACGTGACGTGGGACGCGTCGTGAGGCTCTTTCGTGCGAGCAAGCCAATTCGTCCCAGCATATCCAAGATAAAATGGAGCAGGAATTTCTCTCCCTGACGCAAGGCTCCATGACCATGCTGGAATACGAGGCAAGGTTTCTGAACTTTCTAAATATGCACCGCATATCGTAGAGGATGAGCGCAGGAAGACCAAGAAGTTCGTGATGGGACTCAAGCCATCACTGCGGACGAGACTCGTGGCGTTTGACCACGCACGCTAGACGAGGCCCTCAGTGCTACCTGCAGGCAGGAGGGAGAAATGGAGCAGTATCTGGAGGAAAAGAAGGCTTCGCAGAAGAGGCCGGCAGCATCATTCCAGCGGTAGGATAAGAAAAACGGTTTACCAGACACCGCAAAAAACCAGTGGCAGTCAGCAACTCTCAGGTACCTTCTGTACGCTCCCCTGGTGTGAAGAAAGAATGTCCCCATTGTGGGAAGACACACGGTGGTTCCGAGTGGTTGGTTGCAGCGGGTAGATGCTTGAAGTGTGGGAGTAGCGACCACAAGATCAAAGATTGCCCAAGACTTCAGCAAGGAGCTCACCGTGGAGCGCCAGCACCAGCAAGTAGCGGCAGTCGCGCTAGCTACAGGAAGACCAGGAAGGCCTCGAGCCCCAGCTCGAGTGTTTGCTTTGGCACGCGAGGACGCCGAGCAGGCGGAGCATGTCACCGAAGGTACGGTTTTTGCTTTTAGGTGTGCACGCTCGGGTTTTGTTTGATACGGGCTACTCACTCGTTCATTCCGAGCGGTTCGCTAGGCAGTTAGCCCTAGAGTCAGGCGTAGAGTCTGAGGAGTTGAGGCCCCTTTGTCTATGCACACCCCTGCGGGTACGGTATCGACTATGCCAGAGTATCCGTGCAGATCACAGATCGAAAGATGAAGAAGCTGAGGAATAAAGAAATTGAGCTAGTTAAAGTGAGATGGGAAAATAGATTAGGTGGTGTGGATACCTCGGAGTTGGCCGCGGAATGGCTAAAGGGTATCCCTATCTGTTTGAGTAAGCTTGTGTATTTTCTTTTTTGATGATAGTACTTGTAAAGGTGTGTATGTATGATTGTTTAACTTTGAATTGTGTTATGAATTTCGAGGTCGAAATTTCTTTTTAGATGATAGTAGTAACGTCGCGTGCCTTTCGGATCCATGTGGATCATGTGTGTGTTGGTTGTGTAGGCCGTTGTGAGGCCAATGTGAGCTAGTTGTGTGGAATGTGTGATGTGATGTGTGGCTTGAGCAGGTGAAGAGCAGGGTTGGTCCTGAAATGAAACAGGACATGCTACTGTTCAGTTGGAGTTGGCGGCCAGGGGTGGCCGTTGACTGGTTGGCGTCCAGGTTAGTGGACGTTGACTGCTTGAACTTGGCGGCAGTAGATGTGGACGCTAAGGGTGGCGGTTGTTGTTGGCGGCATAGGGGTTGACGCCACCTGAGAATTCTGCAGGTTATAGGCTCACCGAGAGCAGTTCTCTCAGCTCACTCTCTTTCCCTCTTGCCCCAGCTTGCTGCCCCGTGTCTCTGAAGCTTCTAACAGGTTCAGAAGAGTGGTTGGACGATCGTAGAACGCGTGGCGTTGCCGAATTGCGCGAGGAAACGTCGCGGCGTGGTGCAATTCTCGTGGGAGCTCGCGGAGGGCTCGGCGTGAACCGGGAGATTGCGGAAGATTCTAGCGTGTTCTGAGGTAGGGGACGAACCCGTTTAGCTCCGTAGAAACATTAAAACACATCGTAACCACCTGAATCAGCATGATAATGCAATTTCGGATAAAGTTGCACCATGTGGGGATAATGGGTGGTTTGAGTAATTTAGTGTACGAAGCATGTTGTAATGGGTTATGTCGGGTTCCTGCATGTTAAAAGAATCGTTTCTATATGATTTTCTGTAGTTAGAACGGTTGGAAAACCCGCAGAGCCAGATTAGGGTTTCTGCAGGGTTTAAGGCCGGAGAACTTGGCGTCAACATCGTTTGTCGCCAAGCTCCTCGGCCAAGATGTTAATGGCCAGGTCCCTTGCTGTTGACTTGTTGTAAGCGGCAGTCGATGTTGCCGCCTACTGATTATGAACAGAAATGACTAATTACAGCATTTATCGATAATGCATGTGTGTGGACACATGAGGTGCACTGAGTGCACTTGGTTTTCGTGTTTAGCATACAAGGTATGCAGTTAGTTGCTTACTTCAGTGACTGCGTGTTGTTTACGCGAGTCAGTTGGGTTCACATGTAGTGGACCATGGTTACTTGTGGTTTACGTGAGGTTTCACGTGGTTTGTGTGTGACGTGCACGTGGTTCTGTGTACGTGGCGAGTAGTACGACGCCTACCGTGGTTACCTCTCCAGTTGGGTGCCCAGGTTCTTTGTGAGCCAGGCTGTTAGCTCGGGGCTTTGTCCCGGTACTTGTGTTGTACCGTCGAGGTCTGTCGTCTGACCTGGACACCCTCACTTGGTGTTTGAGTTGCACGTCCGGCTGAGGGAAAGACGACAGTGGGACAGTGACACTTGAGTTTGTTTTTAGTCATTGTAGCGCGCTCGTAGTTGGGGGTACGGACACCAGTAGTCGACACTGGTCTCCAGCTAGTCCTTTTCCAGTGCCTCACTATAGAGAGCCCGGGCCAGGGTCTCCTGAGGTACCAGGCATGGGCCTGTGACCGTGTGGTCTGCAGGTGGTGGTGTTTAGTTGGTCTCCACAGTTGCTTGACCTTTTTACGTGGAGCGGCAGCTGGACCTTTTGTCTGTGGCTGCGAGACTGAGAGGTAGACCTGTGTTAGTTTGTCCGAGTCAGTTTCTAGTGTCGCGAACCAGTTCACGTGGCTCATGTTGGCTGTCTCTACTTTAGCTTGTACACCTGTACTGGTTTGCCATTTAATTATTACTGTTGTTTCTCGTAGTCGGCAGACGGTGAGTACTTTACAGCTTTACTTACCTGCTTAGTTGTTCTATAAATTGTGTTGATGTTTACTATTCGTACCTGTGGTGTTTGGTTTGCTCGGTTTGAGGGAGTGCCCTACTGAGCCAGTGATTAGAGAGGCTCACCCCTACCCCCACAGGTGAGGGCGAGGAGGACGTCTCACGACCGTCGTCCAGCTCAGGGCCGCGCCGTAGCGGTGCAGGGTCAGTACCTCCAGCGGTGTAGTTCCAGCTACGTAGTACCCAGCAGTGGTTTTAGTTAGTTGTTTACTTTCTTCAATTGTACCTCGGGGTATGCCCCAGGCTCTTTGTACTTCTTTTTAGTTTTTGTGGAATTTGGCTATGTAACTTGTGAATTATATATAAAATGGTGTGTTCCTTTGTGTTTACACGGACTGTGGTTTTGTTTTCCTTGCGAGGCTTCGGCCCGTTCGCGGGAGGCGGACTCGGATCAAGTACGTTTATCGGTTTAACGGGCTTGGCCGAGACATTCTGTCACATCCAAGTTCATGCAGTTAACGACACTCTACCTAGACGCCAACAAGTCAACGACCACCCCTGGCCGCCAACTCCAACTCAACTGCAGCAGGTCCTATTTCATTTCAGGACCAAACCTGCTCCTCACCTGAACAAACCACACATCCAAACCACACATTCCACACAACCAACTCACACTGGCCTCACAACGGCCATCACAACCATTACACACATGATCCACTTGGATCCGAAAAGCACGCAACGTTACAGTACGCGACGTCCAACGGCTCACGGGGCGCCTTGCGGCCCTCAATCGCTTCATGTCCCGAGTAGCCAAAAGGAGCTTTAGCTTCTTCAAGTTGCTGCGAGTCCCCAAAGCTCAGAGAACAGCTGTTCGTGTACTTTCAGTCACTAAACACTCTATCAACATGGTGTTGATCTGGGAAGAGTGACAGCGCAACACCCTGTCTATTATGTAAGCAGGGTGCTTCAGGAAGCTAAAAGAAGATATCCCCGAGCAGAGAAGCTTGCTCTGGCACTTGTCACGTCTGCACGAAAGCTCAGGTCATATTTTCAGGCTCATCTGATCACGGTATTAACCGACCAGCCGCTGAAGCTTATTCTATAGCGCCCAAAGGCTTCTGGGAGGCTCATCACATGGGCCATCAAGCTCAGAGAGTTCGACATCAGTTACCGACCAAGGACGGCTATCAAGGCACATGCGCTAGCAGACTTTGTGGCGGAATGCACCCTTCTGACCGAGAAGGACCCCCGATTGGCAGACGAGCCCCCGTGGGAGCTCTACGTCGACGGGTCCTCTTGTGTGAAGCGGCACAGGGCTGGTCCTTACCTTCCCAGAGGGGTTGGAATTCCAGTACACCCTTAGGCTTCGCTTCACCACCTCCAACAACACAGTCGAATACGAAAGCACTTCTGTACGACATACGAATGGCAAGGCACCTCGGAGCGCTTCGGCTAAGGGCCTTCAGCGACTTCCAATTGGTCGCTAGCCAGGTCAATCGACAGTTCGAGGCAAGGGAGCCCTGCATGGTGCAATACCTTCAGCAAGTCAAGCACCAGGTAGAAGGCCTCCTCTACTTCGAAGTCGTACACGTTCCATGAGAGCAGAACGCACAGGCAGATGCACTCGCCATACTAGCGTCTTCAGGCGACATCACCCCTTCTTGCTTCGTGTTCGTTGAAGAGCTCGCCTCACCGAGCACTGAGGTAGATATAGCGGCCATCGGAACTGACCAACCAGCCCCAAGCTGGAAGGATCCTATCCTAGCCTAACTAGTCCGAGGAGAGCTCCCTCCTGACCAAGCCGAGACTCGCAAAGTCAGACTGCACTGCCAAAAGTTCACCATCGTCGAAGGCCAACTGTACCGGCACTCCCTCTCGAGACCCCTCTTACGATGCCTTAGCCCTTCTGAGGCAACACCAGCTATCGAGGAGGTACATGAGGGTCTATGTGGGAGCCACCTGGGTGGAAGAACCTTGGCGCGTAATATTCTCCGAGCAGGGTTCTGGTGGCCTTCTCTGCAAAAGGACTGCATGTCCTGCGCGAAGAAGTGCCCAGAGTGCCAGAAGTTCAGGCAGCTCATCCGTCAGCCTGCCAAACAGCTGCACTCCCTCTTCGAGCCACGACCTTTTGTTCGGTGGGGGATTGATATCATGGGACCATTCCCAGAAGCTCAAGGTCGGAAGAAGTTCCTGCTCGTCGCCATCAATTACTTCACCAAGTGGATCGAGGCAGAACCTGTTGCTACTATCACCGACCAGGCAGCGTGGAAGTTCATGTGGAAGAGCATCCTTTGCCGGTTCGGTATCCCGAAAGTGATCACCTCTGATAATGGGAAGCAATTCGATAGCACATTCTTCAAACAGATGTGCTTGGAGCTTGGCATCTACAACCACTTCACCTCAGTCTCACATCCCCAGCCTAACGACTTGGTCGAGAACGCCAACTGAACACTACTGCACGGAATACGCACGAGGGTGGAGGCCGCAAGAGGCTCATAGATCGAAGAGCTCCCCAACGTGTTCTGGTGCCACCGAACAACTACTCGAGCTGCCATCGGAGAGACCCCCTTCCACTTGGCCTACGACACAGAAGCTGTTGTGCCTCTGGAGGTTGCTCTCCCAACACTTCGAACAAACCGCTTTGACGAAGCAGCCAACAATCGTGCGCTAAGGGAGAACTAGACATGCTCGGCGAACGCCAGAGCGACGCCAGCATAAGGTTAGTCTCCAATCAGCAACGGCTCGTGCAGTATTACAACTCCAGAATCCGTGAGCGGCACTTCTTTGAAGGTGGTCTTGTCCTGTGCCGTTGCTCTGCTTCGTACCCTCGAATAGCAACAGGCAAACCCCGCCCCAAAATGGAAGGACCTTATAAGGTCATCTAGGTTCTCGGAAAAGGTTGTATAAGCTGTCTACCTTAGCAGCAAAACCATACCAAGAACTTGGCATGTATCTAACTTAAAGGCCTATTATTTATAAAGGCCTTTCTATTTGTTCCTACTTCTTCTCTTCCAGTTCTATCGGTCTGTGTAAAGGGTGTGTGGTACAAAACCCTAGTCGGAGCTCTTCAGCTCGAAAGGCTAGCGTGGTACCCAAAACCCTAAAACACAAGGACATCCAGTACAACCCCCAGCTAAGAGCTCTTCAGCTTGAAAAGCTTGCACGGTACTTGTGTCCTAAAAAAAAAGAAAGAGGTGTTCAGTACAAACCCATGGTCGGAGCTTTCAGCTCGGAAAACCTGCGTGGTACTTACAATCCTCTAAACATTGACGAATTTTGATTCGAATAGAACACAGCAAGGAAAAGATAGAAAAAGGATGGATTTCATTTCATTAAGAGAAATATACATAGCCTACCAAGGCCAGGTTACATATAAAAAAAACAAAAATACAAGGATCAAGGAGCCTGGTTGGAGGGGCCAGCGTCCTCGGCATCTAGGAACATCTGCCCCGGCTCAGAAACTCGCGAAGCAGATCCCGTTCAGGTGAGGGTCCCGCGTTCTCCGACGACACTCCGAAGAGCAGCGTCAAAAGCTTCCTGGGCGTATTCCATCGATGCGTGGAGACGCCCTCATCGATCGCCGACCTCAAGGCCGACCTCGTAACAAGCTACTCCGTAGAGTTCTAGATCCTTCTGGAATTTTGGACTGACTTTACGCTGCCACACCCCGAGCTTCCACCTCGTGGAGCACTGTGGCGACGGCCTTCTTCTCGGCTTCGACGACGACAAGCTTCAACTCGGAGGCCTTTAGAGCAGCGCGAAGTTCATTGATTTCCTTCTACTGCTCGGCCTCACTGCGTCGGCTCTGCTCCTTCCGCTCCACCAAAGCCGTGACCTCGACGTCCCAAAAGACTTGCTGCATTTGTGCTTAGGTAGCCAGTTTGCGACGTACCTCGACTGACCGCACTATGCCGAGAGCAAGCTCTTCGGGTCGACGTCATCGGCGCTTCCTCCCAGCGAAGGCACCACGTCCCCTTCCTCACCGACTGCCGCATCGTCTGAGCTCTCCCCCATGCACCATCGGAGCACTTCCAACTGCTCTGTGGTAGGGCGGGGGGGGGGGGGGGGGGGGCAGAGCTTGGCCGGGGGACCGCCCAGAGACGTGTTGGGGATCGGATAGGTAACTTTGGTAAATGAACTAAGAGATTGTGGTACGGCAGCGGAATTAAAATAAGTAAAACACACAATTCGATCAGATCCAAGTGTGGTGTGAGTATAGTGAATGAGAACAGCAAACCACACATCAAACCACAATGCACTGAAGATTTAAGGTGGTTCGGAGAACACAACTTGTGTCTCCTACGTCACCTCCTCACAACGGAGGAACCACTAGCACAAGTGCAGTACAACCTAGAGCACGACGACTCCAACCTCTTGAGTACAACGACTCAAAGAAACCCAGAGATAGGCACACCGACCTACTCCACAGACCACTGTGAATTCAGCAAATTCACAAGCCCTTGAGCACTACACTCAAGCACCAGAGCACAATGCTCCAACCCAGAGCACAACGGCTCCAAAACAAGTACAAACTACTCAACCCTATGGATCACAATAGATCCAATTCTGCTAGAACAAGCAAACTTAGAGAATAGATCCTCTAGCACGATCTATCTCAATACAATAGAATCGGTAAACACAATAGAATTGGAGATCTGTGTAGAACTACACGATTCCCCAAAGAATTCAAGACTCTGACCAATTACAAACTTGGCTGGATCTCCTTCTGGATCAGCACTCTTGCAATCTCGAGCTCCTTCCTTCTTCTCCTTCTTCTTCTCCCTTCTTCTTTCCTTAGGGGCACCACTCTGCTGCTCCTCTGGATGTAGAGCCTTTCCCGCTCAAATCTCCTTTTTGGAGTGCCAAGACATGGGTATTTATAGCCCCATATGTCCATAAAAGCCTTAGGGTACGTGGGCACAAAACCTAGGCAGATCCCCTTAACCCCAAGCGGCCACGTGTCCAGATGGAATTCCCGATTTTAAGTTTTAGCCGGAGTGTGTCGACACTACTCCAGTGTGTCGACACACTGTCCCAACTGGCATAATTGGTTCTCTGGAAGAGTCACTAGTGTCGACACTACTTAGGCGTGTCGACACACTGTCCAGAACTTGGTTCTCTGGGAAGAGTCACTATGTCGACACTACTTTATAGGCAGTGTCGACACACTATCCAGAACTGCCAAACAGGTCTTCTGGGAACTGGATCTAGTGTCGACACTACTTGAGCCGTGTCGACACTACCATGCAGGCCTATCAACTGGATCTCTGGAATCTGGGACTAGTGTCGACACTACTTGATCCTGTGTCGACACCACTTGACCTTTTCTTCATCATTTTGCCTTAGTGTTTGAAACACTGTGTCGACACCAGTAAGGGTGTGTCGACACTACCAAGACAAAATCTGTATTCACTGCAAAATTAACACATAAATCATTAGTACAAGATATTATGATTAAAATATGAGATATTAAACATCAAAAACATGTTGTTTAAGCATATTGTGATATGTATAGAAAGACAACATGTTCAACAATATCATCATCAAAATCACAATATGTCATCATTAAAATCACAATATGTCATCATCAAAATCAAAGTATGAGTGATGTTCATTGGTAATCATTAACGTACAACTTTAGGAAATTCCAAAACACACTCAACCCAACATCTCCCCCTTTTGATGATGACAAAACATATGCACAATCTCCCAATAACCTGACTTCACAACTCCCCTTGACCATAAACACCCTTTGAACTTTCTCCCCCTAGAGACCTTCTCCCCCTAGAGACCCTTCTCCCCCTTTTTGACAGCATCAAAAAGATATACAAGAGAGAGAAACAATGATGGTTGGAGACCAAGAAATGAAATGAAGTAAGGAATGGTCAGGAATGATCAAAATAAATGAAACTAAGTGATATGACATATGAGAGAATTATTGTGTGTTTGTATTGTGCCATAAAATTTAATCACAAAGACACACACTCAACACAAGTATAGCAAATTAATGATATGAATGTAGTTAAAATAATGAGCAAATGTGAAGAAAAGTGACCTATATGAATGAGCAGAAATATTAACAAGGATGTTAGGAGCTTTAAAGTTTAACACAATGTAAAATAATTGGTCTAAACTCAGTAAACATGAACTTTATTAAGGTCTTAAGCTTTTCCATCCTGTCAGTTTGATTTTCTTTCATTTTAACTGGGAAAGAATACAAGAATAAATTAGTTAAATCTCACTTTTCAGTGCAAGACATCACATTGATAGATGCAAAATCTCCTGATTACTCAGTGGTTTAACACTTCATTATCTTATACAGAGTTGAAAACTTTTATTTCCACTTTTTGACGCGAAACAATCACTTTTTAGGTGAAATGGCCCTTCACTCAGTGGTTCAAGAAGTTGCATTGCTCTATTTGTATCTTTCCAGATTGATCATTTTTCTTTGATATTTTGCAGAATATGTTTGCTTTGACCAGAAATGTCATGACTATGAATTTAGAAAAATTATTCTTAACATGTGGTAAAAATGAAGCTTAAACATACACAAGTGAAATATTAAAGCCACTCATATGCCTATAATAGTGTTTTGCAAACCATTTTAAAAATATTCAGTATTAGATTGCTGAACCTTGAAATGATAACGAATCTTTGAAATTAAACTAATGCACAATGAGTTTAGTTTCAATGTCTTAATTCTCTCCTAAGAGATAGCACAATGACTCAAAATTTCTGATGAGTGAGGCTTAGTAATAGAGATTTGAGTAAAAATAGGACAATGACTCCCCCTCAACAAATACTCCCCCTCAACAATTGCATAAGAAATCTTGATACTGGCGGAGACATATACTCACGCATAGTGAAAGTGTCCAGACAAACTTAACTTGCCTTTCTTCAAATCACTATTTGATATACCAAGAATTTCAATCCAACTGAGAAGTAGGAATATATATGCAAGAGAGAATAGCTTTTATTTGCACAAAGAGATGAGATGAAGATTTTAGACATGAGAAAACTTGCATAAACCAAGTTCCCTTCTAAGAGAAGTGAATCTGGTCTGGCAAGAGGCTTAGTGAAATGTTTGCAATTGTTTTTCTGTGTCAATGAAGTGGAGTTCAAAAGAATTCTTTGAGACTTCATCTCGAAGGAAATGATGCCGAATATCAATGTGTTTTGTGCGAGAATGCTGAATAGGATTTTGGGACAGATTGATAGCACTTGTGTTGTCACAAAGAATGAAATTGCAACCTAATGTTTGATTATAATATAGAAGTTGATGTTTGACCCAAAGAACTTGGGTATCACGCTACCAGCAGCAACATACTCAGCTTCTGCATTGAAAGAGCTACAGAATGTTGTTTTTTGGAAGCCCAAGAAATAAGACACCCTCCTAGATATCAACATAACCCACTAGGCTTTTTTATCAAGTTTTCACCTGCATAATCAACATCACTATATGCAATCAAGTCCAATTTACATCCAGCAGGATACTAAAGACCCAAATCACATGAAGAAAGAAGATATTTAAAATTCTTTTAACAACAGACATGTGACTATCTTTAGGATTTGCTTGAAATCTTGCGCACATGCAGACACTGAATTGAATATCTGGCCTAGAGGTAGTTAAATAAAGAAGAGATCCAATCATACCTCTGTAAAGTGTAGCATTTTACAGGCTTACCAGAAGCATCACTCTCAAGTCTTCACTTGTGGCCATTGGTGTGTTGGATGGCTTGATATTCTGGAAGTCAAACCTCTTGAGCAACTTCTTGACATATTTTGTTTGACTCAGAAAAATTCCTTCAGCAGTTTGATGTACTTGCAGACCTAAAAGAATGTAAGTTCACCAATTAGACTCATTTCAAATTCAGATTGCATAAGATGAGCAAACTCATTGCACAAATTATTCTTGTGGAGCCAAAAATTATATCATCAACATAAACTGAATAGCAATAAAATAAATTTTTGCAGTTTTTGTAAACAAAGTTTGATCAATTTTTTCTCTTATGTAACTTTATTTACAAGAAAGGAGCTCAACCGGTCATACCAAGCTCTTGAGCTTGCTTAAGACCATATAGAGCCTTATTGAGTTTAAAAACATGATTGAGAAATTTTCATTTTCAAAATCAGAGGGTTGTTAACAAAGATAATTTCTTTTATGTAACCATTAAGAAGCACTCTTGACATCCATTTGAAAGACTTGAATTTCAAAGAAGCAGCAAATGCAAGAAAAATTCTAATAGCTTCAAGTCTTGCTACAGGGGCATAAGATTTTCAAAATCAATACCAGTTCTGGTTATACCCTTGAGCAACAAGTCTAGCTTTATTTCTAACAATTTGACCAGATTCATTCAATTTATGTCGAAAAATCCATCTAGTTCCAATGACAGAAGTAAGTCTGAAGTTTTGGTAATAAATCTCAAACTTGATTTCGTTCAAATTGATGAAGCTCTTCATGCATAGCATTTATCCAGTTTTACAAGATAAAGCTTCATCAAATTTTTGGTTCAATTGGGAAAGTAGAGCCAAAGAATCTTCAACTAAGACAGAATGAAAAGATGATCTGGTTCTTATTCTATCTTGTAAATTACCAACAATGTTTTCAAAAGGATGATCTCTTAAAAATCTGGGTTCAGAAATTACCTCAGAGTTTGCATGATTTCAGAACATGATTACCTGAATTACTTGAAGTTGGTATTTCAAGAACCTCATGAACATTTGGTACTTCTTTGATCTTCAGATTTGTAGATGGATGTTCAAGAAATTCATCTTCATCATCACATTTTGAGTTCTGCACAAATCAGAATGTCAATATTTTACAAACTTTTATCAAAAAGGACATGTGGAGATTCTTCCACAGTCTTATTTTTCAAGATGTAACTCTGTAAGCTTTTGAAGTTTCAAATAACCTAAGAAAATGATTCAAACCTTTTGCATCAAATTTATCAGATTTCTTTGTTGTTATTGTGAACAAAAATTTGTAAAAAAAATTTTGAAATATGACACACTTGATTTTTTATTCTTTGAACAACTCATAAGGGTTTTTTTGATCTTTGGTCTTTAATGTTATATTCAAATGAAATTAGCTGTATTTACAACTTTTGCCCAAAAAGATTTAGACAGTTTACTTTCAATGAGCATGGTTCTGGCCATTTCCACAAGAGTTCTATTTTTTCTTTCTACACTCCATTTTGTTCTGGAGTTCTAGGGGAAGAAAACTTATGGAGAATTTTTCAGTTCAGTACAGAGATCAGAAAATAATTATTTTCAATTCACCCCCATGATCTGTTAAATGGAATACAATTTGAAAGATAAACCCACTAAGGCAGAATTGTAAAATTTCCTTAATTCTGAACTTGCATCACTTTTATGGGATAGAATAAGACCCAAGTATATCTTGTAAAGTCATCAATGATCACAAGTCATATCTATTACCACTGAGACTTTGAGTTCTGGTTGGACCAAAAAGATCCATATGAAGCAACTCAAGTGATTTAGATGTAAGTACTTCATTGAACACTTTAAAGATTTTCTTGTTTGTTTTCCTTGAGCACATATCCCACAAACAGGATGTTCAATGACTGGGAAATATTCAGGAAGACTTTTTACAAGATTCATTCTTATGAGTTTATTAATGGTTGTGAAACTTTGCATGACCCAACCTTTTGTGCCACAACCAAGCAGTGTCATTTTTATTTACAATCAAACAAACATTTAAGAAGAAGAATCACACAACAATCATGAAACATTGTTTTCTCTTTTTTCCAATCAATTTAATTTGCTCAGCAGAGAGTCAATTATTTTGCATGAATCATGTCAAAAGAATCTTGTGACCATTGTCACACAATTGACTAATGCTAAGCAAGTTATAATTCAAACCCTCACTAAACAAACATCATCACTTAGGGTAATGCAAGACTTACCAATTTTCCTTTGCCATTATTTTTTCCTTTATTATTACCTCCAAAGATGACTGATCCACCTCCTTTCATCAATCAAGCATGAAAATTTATCTCTGTCTCCTGTCATGTGCCGTGAACATCCACTGTCAAGAATCCAGATGTTTTGGAATTGGAATCACGGCTTTTCCTGCACATAACAAATTAGACAAGAAAAGTTTTGGTACCCACATGAGATTGGTACCAACATCCTGAGTAAGAAGATAACAAATCCTTTCTAACCCAAATTGTGTATTTTTCTTCACAGTGTTTTTTGAAACAGAAGATCAACCTTTTATTTTTTCAATTTTCTGAATATTATGCCTCTTAGTTGGTTTGTTCCCATTGTGAAAAACTTGGCATGTATTGTTGTTGGTATGCAGAAAAGATGAATGATAGAAAAAAGGATTGAACCATTGGTTACCATTGTACCTTTGGTTCCAAGACTTATTCCATCTTGAATTGTAAGAGGAGAAAACATTTCAATTTCCATGAGAAAATGATTATTGATTGGTTTGAAGTTTTTGTGATTTTTATAAGAGGGGTAGGTCGACCTCTGCCTGGGATAGGTCGACCTGTGCATAGTGTGTGTCGACCTAGGTAAGGTATGTGTCGACCTCTCAGGTTCTTTTTGTTTTTGTATTTTTCCTTTGGTTTTCAGATAAGCTTGCCTTGACAAATTTATTAAAGGAGTTTTTTGATAATTTTGTTTTCTTTGGAGATGATTCAGTTGTCTTTGAATTTGTGGTTCAAAACCTAAGCCATGCTTATTTGAATTCATCCTAACTCCAAGTAGAGCATTCAGATTGTCTTTCTGTTGATGAAGTTCTTGATGATGTCTTCTTTTCTTTGATGCAAAGATTGAGTTTTCAATTTGATTCAAGTTTTCATGGTTTTCTTTTCTTTTTCTTCAAATTTCTTAACAGAATTGATAAGTTCTTTGTTCAATTTTTGAATTTTCAATTTGAGATTATCAACAAAATCAACAGTTTCATCATTTTCTTTGATTTGGTCTGAAATTTAAGCTTCCAATTCAGAAATCTTTGCAGATGATGAAGTATCACTAAGAATGCTTTCAATTTTTCTTTTCAGTATTTATTTTCTTTCTAACATCAGAAAGATTTTCAACTAAATTACCATATGCTTCTTGCCAATCTTCAATGGTAATAGTTTCGAAGGATATATTTTACCTGTTCTTCACTGCTTCCTGCCATGAAGCAGATTTCATTCCCTTCTGAACTTGAGGATTCTTCATTGCAGTATGAGCTTTCATCATCTGACCATGTAGCCCACCATGGCCTTGTTCTTCTTTTTGTGAAACTCCTTCTTGTGGGTTTTTGTGCTTTTCCTTCTTACCTTCTGGACAATCAGCCTTCATATGTCCAGATTTGTTGCACCTGTAACACACAGAAATTTCATCAGTTTTCTTATGATCAACATGAGAGAATCGTTTCTTTTACTAGACATGGCATTTTGCTTATTATCAAATTCTTCTTATTTGATTTCAAAATGCCTTAAATTGTCTAGTGATGAAAGCAAGATTATCATGATCAGATTCAGATTTCTCAGACTCAGAATTTTCTTTAGATTTTCCTTTATACTTGATGAAGCTTTGAGAGCAATGGTTTTTTTGTTTTAGCATGTGTTCTTCTGATCTCTTAAGATTTAACTCATATGTCATTATGATCCAATGAGTTCATCCAATGTGATTTTGGATAAATCCTTTGAATCTTCAATGACAGTTGCTTTAGTGTGCCATACAGAGATAATGAACGCAAGATTTCTCTTACCAATTCTTCATTTGAGTATTCCTACCCAAAGCTCGAAGTCCTTTATAATAACCATGAACCTAGCAAACATCTCAGATATAGTTCATTAGATTTCATGATAAACAACTCATAATCAGAAACTAACATGTTAGCCTTAGTCTCCCTGACCTGAGATGTGCCCTCACAGAGCAATTCTAATTTATCCCACATCTCTTGGCAGACTTACACATGGAGATTCTGGAATATTCCCTTGGATGGATGGCACATTGCAACATGTTCATGGCACTGTAGTTCCGGGTGACCCTTCTGATCTGCTCCCTGGTCCATTGGTCTTCATCTCTCTAGTGACTTCATTTGGTCCTTTTTCAACAATTCTCCACACTTCATAGTTTTGTGCTCTAAAAAACCATCATCCTATTCTTCCAGTAAGGATAGTCAGTACCATCAAAAATGGAGGCCTATTGATTGAATGACCCTCAACAACAAAACCTCTAGAGTCCATGATAGAAACATCAATCAAAGCACACAGCAAATTGAGCAAGTAATTGAGTGATCAAAATCTGAATACAGAAAATTCACCCAAGCACCTCAGAGTATAGAATTGACTCTGACCTGCTCTGATACCAGATGTTGGGGATGGGATAGGTGACTTTGGTAAATGAACTAAGAGATTGTGTGTACGATAGCAGAATTAAAATAAGTAAAACACACAATTCGATCAGATCCAAGTGTGGTGTGTGAGTATAGTTGAGAAACAGCAAACCACACATCAACCACAATGCACTGAAGATTTTAAGGTGGTTTCGGAGAACACAACTTGTGTCTCCTACGTCCCACCTCCTCACAATGGAGGAACCACTAGCACAAGTGCAGTACAACCTAGAGCACGACGACTCCAACCTCTTTGAGTACAACGACTCAAAGAAACCAGGAGATAGGCACACCGACCACTCCACAGACCACTTGTGAATTCAGCAAATTCACAAGCCCTTGAGCACTATGGCTCAAGCACCAGAGCACAATGGCTCCAACCCAGAGCACAACGGCTCCAAAACAGAGTACAAAGTACTCAACCTTATGGATCACAATAGATCCAAGTTCTGCTAGAACAAGCACACTTAGAGAATAGATCCTCTAGCACGATCTATCTCAAACAATAGAATTGGTAAGACAAATAATAATTGGGAGATCTGTGTAGAACACATACACAGATTCCCCAGAGAATTCAGACTCTGACCAATTACAAACTTGGCTGGATCTCCTTCTGGATCAGCACTCTTGCAATCTCGAGCTCCTTCTCTTCTTCTTCTCCTTCTTCTTCTCTCCTCTTCTTCCCTTAGGGGCGCCGCTCTGCTGCTCCTCTGGATGTAGAGCCTTTCCCGCTCAAATCTCCTTTTTCCAGAATGGTCTTGGCTTGCTCTTTTCGTGGATGCTTTGGAGTGCCAGGACATGGGTATTTATAGCACCATATGTCCATAAAAGGCCTTAGGGTACGTGGGCCAAAAACCCTAGGCAGATCCCCTTGACCCCAAGCAGCCACGTGTCCAGATGGAATTCTCGATTTTAAGTTTTAGCCGGAGTGTGTCGACACTACTTCAGAGTGTGTCGACACACTGTCCCAAACTGGCATAATTGGTTCTCTGGGAAGAGTCACTTGTGTCGACACTACTTCTTCAGGCAGTGTCGACACACTGTCCAGAACTGCCAAACAGGTCTTCTGGGAACTGGATCTAGTGTCGACACTACTTGAGCCTGTGTCGACACTACCATAGTATGAACCTGTCAACTGGGATCTCTGGAATCTGGGACTAGTGTCGACACTACTTGATCCTGTGTCGACACCACTTGACCTTTTCCTCATCATTTGCCTTAGTTTTTGAAACACTGTGTCGACACCAGTAAGGGGTGTGTCGACACCACCAATACAATCTGTATTCACCTGCAAAATTAACACATAAATCAATAGTACAAGATATTATGATTAAAATATGAGATATTAAACATCAAAAACATGTTGTTTAAACATTATTGTGATATGTATAGAAAGTACAACATGTTCAACATATCATAATCAAAATCACAATATGTTATCATCAAAATCAAAGTATGAGTGATGTTCATTGGTAATCATTAAAGTACAACTTTAGAAAATTCCAAAACACACTCAACCCAACAAGACGTTCTAAGGCTGCCTCCAAATCTGCCTTTGTAGGTTGAATCCGGGGTCCTCACCGCGATCACCCTCGACAGGGGTGCACGGTCTTCCTCAAACCCCGCACTCGCTTTAGCCGCCTTGACGGCTTGCTCGGAGGTAAGGATTGGCTCCTTGACCACTCGCTCGGTAGCCGCGCTTGTCGTCGCCACCTCTAAACCCTTAGCCTCACCTGCGAGCATTCCTCGGGAGGACGCTGCCTTGTCACGGTTCGCCGATTGCTCGGTGACGGTTACGAACATATGCTCTGACGACTGCTCCGCTGTTGCGGCTCCAGTGGTCGGCGGAGAGTCCGGTGCTCCCTCCATAGTGGCCCCAGTTGTGGCCATCTCGAGGGTCGGCACAGAGGCAAGCATCTACTAGGAGGCTGACTCCACCACTGCTGCCGCGGTGCTTAACACTCCCTCCGTAGCCATCTCCTCCCTATTGCCCCCCAACGGGCCCCAAGGACTCCAGCGCCCCTACTAGCTCCTCGAAGGAGCCCCCATCCGGTCACTGATGACGACCACGTCTTCACCGTCGAGCCCCAGCTCAGAGAGCATTCCCTCGACTGTCAAGGGCCCCGTCACGGCTGGGTCCCTCAGTCTCTCCGGCTCGGCGGCCTTCACCAACCTCCTCTTCTTGCAAAGTTGAAGTTGGGGGGCAGCGTCCTCTTCTTCCTCCTCCTCGGCATCTAGTCTCGGGGCCCGCGCCGTCTTCTTAGATGCTGTCATCTCCTTCTGGAGACTGATGCACTGAGGCCTCTGCTCTGCGGACCGTCTGCCGGTGACGGCCTAGCCAGTCCCCGCTGTAGCCGCTGGTGCGTCTTCGCCCAGGTACGTTAGGTATGACCTGACAGAGATCTGTTCGATGTACGTGGCCAGATCCTTTTGGTCACGACCCACGGCCAGCTCGGCGGCATCTGCAGAAAAAAAGGCAGAAGGATTAGAAGTTGTTCCCTTAGAAGGACGGGAGCCAAAGATGGAGGACGAAAATGTACCCCATGGTCGGCTGAGCTCGTATTTGATGAGCTTATACTCTGTCAGGTGTTGTTCGGCGGTGTCCACCAACACTGTAGACATCGCCATTGACTCCTTTGTGGTGTCCTGGATCAGGAGGGGTGTGACGTCCTTTTTCAAGGGCTTGCACACCCGAGTAGGGAATCCCCACTTGGGGGCTCTGGCCCCCTTTCTCTGGCCGATGAAGAAGGCGTCCCCCATCCATCCTTTGTTGTTGAAAAGGCGCTCGGAGAAATGGATTTGCATCCTGTTCATCCGGTGCTTTGTGTACATAATCGAGTTCACGGATTGGGGCGAGGATGCAAGGCTGAAATGGTTCCGGAACAGGTTCGTCGTGGCTTGGATCCCCTTCTTCCGGCACATGATGCAGAAGACGCAGATTGTCCTCCACGAATTCGGTGTCAACTGGATGGGCGCTATCCTCCATGCGCTCAGCAAATCTCTCGCCACTTTCTGAAGTGGCAGTCAGAATCCTGCCTCCAAGATGTCTAGCGAAAGCGCGAAACACCCCGGCTTGTCCAGCAAGTAAGTCTGGTCTTCACGGTCCAAGATGATGTCGTACTCCTCCCCGATACGATATCACTCCCAAAGGCCCTTGAAACACTAGTACTTTGTCCCCTTCGTGGCCACCGGCACTGCTCCGCTCGCTCCGGCTGCTGCAATTGCCTTGCCCTCACGTTGTGCCATTACTATTCGGGGGTGATGAAGAAGATTGAGTGGAGAGATGCAGGGAGCGAGGAATCAGGATAGCAGAAGCGAGAGTAGAGTTTTTCAAAGCAGGAAGTCGTGGGGCGCTCTCGTCTCCCCTCTCCCCTTCCTTATAAGGAAGGAAGGCGTGAAATTCGAAGAGAAAATTGGCGGTCCGCCCACTCCAACGGCTTGTTCAAACAAGTTATTCTGGATCACGGACACGCCACGTCTCCTCTGTCATCATGAAACAACAGCCCCAAAGAGAGCTCCAACAGCGTTGCCAAGGGTTGTATGCACCGCCACAGTCGGCATCGCATTTAATGCGAGGGTGACGTTGAGCAGACATCTCCCCTCTCAAGTGCTCATGATCGCTTCCGAGCAGACTTGAGAGGGTGGGGGGCAAGTGTAGGGGCTATTTTTCAGCCTCCTAGGCCCATCATGACCCATCGAGGCAGCTAGGCATTGGCCATTAGGCCACGTGTCCTCGGCTTCAGCCACTGGCTTACGAACATGATTTAGCCATCAGGCGCCTAAGGGTCTCGATGGTGATCTCCAGACACTGCGCAGCCTGCTCAAGCAAGACATGGTCTAACGAGTAGGCCACTAGCTTCCTGTTTGAACCCCCTATGGCGTATCGTCTAAGGCACCAAACCAAACTGCTTTAGGTGTCGAGCACCGGGCTACTGTGCCGAGCATCGGGCAGCCTCGACAACTGTCGAGCGGGCCCGCTGGTCTCTGTGTGGCGCCCCATGGCCTGTGGCTCTGGGTGGCCCTTTGTCTGCCAGCGACAGTTAACAAAACGGCGTGGCGCGTACCCCACGATCTGGGGCATTAACAGCGTAGAATCCCAACAGGTGTCTCAAATGAACAACTCCCTGCCCAGGGACTTCAACCGACGCGTCCTTTCTATCATCATTGAAAAAGGTCGTGTTCGGACCCTTCGTGTCCCTCGCCTATAAAAGGAACAGGTAACCTTCATGCAAAAGGTATGAGATCTATCTCACACACACTCGCCCTCGCGCGAATCCACACACTAAAGGAACCTTCCCTTCCTACCTTTGGCAGCCCGACCTGACTTAGGTATCGGAGGGTTCCTCCGGTTCTTCAACCGGGTCCCCTTTGACGCTTTCTTGGTTTTGCAGGCATCCGTCCGCACTGGCAACTGTCTTTTCCTCTCTCTCTCTCTCTCCATCAGTGGAGGCCCGTTCGGCCCACTATCGAACATGAAATCGCCCCCACATTTTTAAATGAAGAGACGTGATTTAAGTGTGCCTCCCAAGAGGTATTGTCCCCATGTTTGGGGTTTTGTTCTTTAAAGGGATCTTCTTGGGAGAAGAGGTGAGACTCTTGCTGATAAGCATACACTTGTTCTCATTATCTTTCAATATGAGACTAAAGTGTACCTCTACACAGCCCCCTCAGTGAGGATATGGGTGTGCGAACCTCATGAAGATGAGACGCTCGGGTAGGGCGCATGGCCTCTCGTTCGTTCCCACAGACGGCGCCAATGAAGAGACGTGATTTAATTGTGCCTCCCAAGAGATATTGTCCCCATGTTTGAAATTTTGTTCTTTAAAAGGGCCCTCTTGGGAGAAGAAGTGAGACTCTTGCTGATAAACACACATTTGTTCTCATTATCTTTCAATGTTGGACTAAATTATATCTCTACACTTATGTTTTGGTATCTATGATCCAAAGTCTCAAAGTAAAGTTCTGTATCTTATCTCCTTATTTTCCTTCTTAATTCAGGTCTACAATTCTAATGCAAAATGTTCTTTTTTGAAGTGTGTAATCCATAAACAGACCCAAAAATATAAAGGAAGCAAATTGAAATGTTCTCAATTATTCTGTTCTCAAGGTCAAAAACGACTACTCACCCATGGCCATGGTCTTGCACGGCTCTTATCCCTCCGCTACTTTAAACAAGAAACATCTTAGGCACTGTTTGAAAACAATGTTAATAAGATGTGCTTTTTGCAAAATTGATTGGAGTTGAGTACTCTGACATGTTTTGGGATTTCACTCGAGACATGTCAGCCGGTGTTAGCCATTGGGAAGGACATCCCACGGCAGATAAAGATTGGTTAAGCTTTTACATTTTTAACTCCAGAAAAGAAAACCATCTGTTGTTTGCAGATGTAAAGGCTGTGGCTATTTGGGATTTTCACAGCAAAAGAGTTGAGTCGCTGAAGCGACCTCGGGGTCCCTTTCACAAAATCTGAGACATAATTTTTATTTTTTTTATCTATCTCTTCTACCCAAAATTCATTGACACGGAAGCCCATATCCACCTAAAGAGAAAGACTTTCTGCATTTTCACAAGTGCAGAAATGCCTAGTCATTATGTACTTCTCCCCTCCCATTGGTGAAAAGGGGAGAGATGTCTATGTGGCAGTTTCCTTCCCACCAATAAGAGAGGAGAAGTGCATAGTGATTAGGCATTCTGCACTTGTGAAAGTGCAGAAAATCTTTCTCCCACCTAAAAATAATCGGAACTACTTTTACTGTATCAAAACTTTTGGACGGCTAAAACCGGCCACAACTTTGATACCATCGCTGCTTTAGATGATGTCAAACAACCATTTTAAATGACTTCACGAGGATCACAAACTCCCCCAGACGGCTGACTCAACCCACGAGCTGATCCAACCAGGGGAGGGCATGCTCAATATGAACGCTCTTCACCTACTCAAGTCGTTCACACCAGAACTTGAATGACATGGGTGCTTTAGCTTGTCAAAGTCAACGAATCAAGAGGTAGCTGAAAGAGCAAGTCGTCACAGAGAACGAGTAAGAAATGACGGAATCCTCCCTCCCTGGTTGAACATTGTTGAGATTATTACACTAAATAATGCAAGAGGAGAAAGAGAGAGAGAGATACATACAGCGCCTCTCGCTAGCTAGGTAACAGTTTGACGGAGACCTCTGGCCTTGGATCAGGATGCCCGTGGCCGCCGCCCGTCATGGCGCTCTGCGTCGGACGCGGAGCGCACCGTCCAGTCCTCGTTTAGCAGCCGCAGCCGCAGGCGACCGCAGCGGGGACGAAGATCGGCAGCGAACATCTACTCCGCTACAGTATGTCCGGCGCCGGTCGGGTCTCAGGGGGTTCCTCGGCGACTGCGACGCTGCCGAGGAGGGGGAGAAGGGAGACAAGAAGGCGCTGAAGGAGATTCGGGGCGCCCTCCTCGTGGTGGCCTCCCTGCTCGCCTCCGTCACCTACCAAGCCGGCATGAGCCCCCCCGGCGGTCTGTGGCAGGACACCACCGCGGAGGGGTCCCCGAAGCCGCACCGCGCGGGTGATCCGGTGCTGCAGGACACGGACGGCGTGAGGTTCCAGCTGTTCAACGTCTTCAACACCATGGCCTTCTCCACCGCGGTGGGCGTCATAATGCACCTGATAACGGAGTCCATGGTCGCGGGGTGGCGGGGAGGCAGCCCGACGGCGAGGAGGTTCGGGTCCCTGGTGGGGCTGGGGAGTCTGAAGTCGATGAAGTATATGATGATCCTGAGTCTGCTCTACCTCGCGTGGCATTCGCCGGGGGCAGCTGCAGGAACTGGTGGTGCAGCCTCGGGGCGTTGTTCTCGCCGCTGCTGTACTTCGTGACCTGCATGGCCTTGGACCTGCTCTACTCCATGTACACGAGGCGGCAGGAGAGGAAATTGGTGCCGGCACCATCGGCGCGGCAGGTGGAGGTCGCCGTCGATTACATCACCATGACGTTCGTACCCCCCTCTGACAGCCCGACACGTTGTTCTGCTGTTACGGCTCTCTTTTGACTTGCCTTGCAGAAGCCACCTTGTACTTTTGATGATGTGGAGTATATATATATATCTAATGGAAAATATTTCGTGCATTTTTTTGTGTGCAGAAATTAGATATCTGATGTGTTATCTCAACTTATTAAATGTGTTTAAGTGGCACATTTTATTGGATGCGTCTAATTTATCGATACTTTTTATTAAACAAATGTAATAAAATATTTTGTGTCTGTGAACTTTGGAATCTGCCCCCACTTCACTGGGGTTCATACTGCCATTCTTGAGAATTAATGTGTGCAGCAGCTTAATCCGTTTTTCTATATTTTATTTTTAGCATGTCAAAACATGTCGGTATAATTTGTTCGTTTATTGAATCACTTCCAAAAAAAAACAAAACTAAAAAAACATATAAGTTGAATTAATCCCATCTCTTTAAATCGTCATAGCCATTGATGCGATCATACTTGCGATATATATTTTACTGCCAAAACATCTGTTCGCGAGTGCATGAGTTAATTTCTCACCGCCTCTCTCTTTATCAATCTGAATTAGTTTCAGGTTGCTTATGAGGATTAATTAGTTTCACCTAAATAATAACCTTTGAGAAATATTTATTTACTACTAGAGGGGTCTGGCAATAAAGCTAAAGTGGGCTAATTAAAAAAAAAGTTAACTAACAAGTATAAAAAACAATGAGATTATCTTCTTGGTAATTAATACCTTCTCTACCATCTCCTCTTCCACGGTAAAATACAGATATACATTAAAAGGGGTTTGCATTTACTACATTTTTCTAAAGAAATTGTATTTTCAACTAATTTTTATATGTTTCACAAGCGTGTCAACCGTGGTAGGAATTTTAATTACCATAGTTCATAAATTTTTACAAATCTTATTTCATCATATGCTAAGAATAGTTTTTATTTTTCAGAATTTCATTTTCCAACCTCTCCCCGTGGAAATTATTTCTCCGAGAAATGTTTCCCCAACCTCACCTAGAATTAATTTTTTTAATTTATATTATTATTATTATTGTAAAATTAATCTTGCAAAAAGTACTTCTCTTCGTTCCAAACCTATACCCGATCATTACATTTGAAATATTTTTTAAATAATGTGGTATGCTATGTTATTTTGCTATTTCACTGTGCGTGTTTGATCTTATCTTTAAGGGTATGGTACTATTCTATATTTTCAGACTCTATTTCTTTCTAGCTATATATGCTGTTTAGTGATAACATGAGAATTAAGTGTGTGTTTGTTTATCTTAACGCTTGTAATTTTCTATCCAGATTAAATTAGATTCTAATGAGATTGATTTGTATTCACATTTTAATTTAGTAAGAACTATCGTAAGTTAACTATACTTGTCCTTTAACCGTACTTATCTGAATTCTAGAAGGCAATTTTAAGTATAACATTTCTCGAGTTCTTAGCAAATAAGAAATGGATACTTATCTACCTTAATTAGTGGACACAAAACATTCGCCACTCACATCATATTTATACTGTCATCACCTGTGATGGTAGGTGCAACTTTCAGAGGTACCATACTATTTATTATTTATGTCAAGCTTACAATCTCATTGATAATTAATTTTTTTAAAAATGACTTTCGATTGTGGACAAATTGATGCTCTAAACATTTTGAGAGGCGTTGCACATTCTAAATAGCAAATTAAACATTTTGATTGCGATCAAATTTATAGTTAATTGTTTTCCTTATGGTCAAGAAATTATCTAATTATTAGTTATTTGATCAGGCTTTGTATTTGGTGTAACCATCAGAGTTAATTGGAGCCGGAATAACTTAAGCCATACATATCAAGAATGACTCATATCTTATGAACGTTGAGTAGAAAAGATTATTTAACGTAGTTCTTCTTACCATAACATGATTCACCTTATTTGTCTTATTATTATTTTTTAAGAACATAACAATTATCAAATAAAAGGCACTTCTTATACGCAGCATATTGCAACATGATTTATCTAATTTACCACACATGCGAGACAAATAAATCGACCCCGAAACCATCTACCATGTAAATAAATAATATGGCGCCATAACTTATTAATAATTCTTTTGCCATTCTCAACTTCGCCTTCTAAATTTCTAATCATGAGATTGGTTGGCTGAGTGCAACGGAAAGGCGTGGGACCATGATATTTCTGTTTATAATAATAATATCTTCCTTATTTATCTTATTAAATTCAATATATATATATATTATATTCTTTTTTTCCTTATTAAAAAACCACGGTATTATTAGGGTTAATAATACATTACTTTGTTCCCAAGGTGGGTACGGCCAGATGCGTGGGTGGGTCTGAAATGGGGAACGTGTAAGCGCGAGGGGATGCTGCGGATCCCTCGTCTTCTCCTCCGCGGGGCGGGTCAAAGACCCCTGTTCATACTGTGTAGCGCCGCCGCCGAGCCTTCCACTTCCGCTCTGCTCTCTAATGGCGCTGTGGCGGCACCTCCTCCGCAAACCCATCCTCCTGCGCCCGCCTCCCCTGCGCGCTCTTCCGCCGGCGGTGGTTCCCTCCTCGGCCCATCAGCTGGAGCGCTTCTACTCGCCAGCTGGGTCCTTTGCCCCACAGGTAGCTTCTTCCTTCTTCTTCTTCTTCTTCTTCCTCTTGTTTTGGAAAGACAGCGTCGTGGGATCTGACTCTCTGGCTTGCCTCCTAACCGGTGGTGGTGATGCGATCGTGGCTTGCTTGCTGTGTCCCTGGGTGATGCAGGCTAGGGTCTCCTCCTTTTGGGAATGGGACGAATAAAGGGTGAAAGACGATGGAGTATCCATGAGACGAGTTCTGTTTTTTTTTTTTTTTAACTGTTGCAGTACGATGGTCGTGTTGTTGGGGTGATTGAATAGTCAAGGTGTAGCTGGGGGGCTAGAGGATTCGGATGGTTTTCATAGATCAGACATGGAGGATACTTTCTCCAATCACCTGTGGATGTCTTCTTATGGGAAAAGATGTTAGCATGTCAGGCTTACGTTTAGCTGGCCTTGGGGTCTGCCCACGGTTGGAAGTAACTTGTCCTAGATGGCAGTGCTGTTTAAACACTTATTGAATGATACTGGTAACAATCGACACCTTTTTTCTATTGTCATGTGCGTTCATTGGATGCTTAGTGTCTTTCTTGGAAAATTGGCTTTGATTTTGGCTGTTAATATGGAGTTGCATGAGTATAATGTATGCATTTATGATATATAAGCCCTCGGAAGTGATATTATCACCCCAAATATTGCTGAAGTTGGCATCCGATTTTTTGTCAATGCATATGGAAGGATGCCATATTTTGCTAAAATTTGCACTATTTCATGTTAGAAGATAGAAAATTTTGGGAGGGTAATGGAGAGAGTAGGGTGATGCCTTAAGAAAATTTGTTGTTCAAAATGTTATGAAAATGGTCAAGATTGTCTGCAGCAGTACAGCTGGGCTGGGTGTGTTGCAGCTGTAAAGATAAGACAGCTTCATAATCCCTTTCTGAGGTTATGGTTAGCGGTAATTTTGATACCGTCAACTTTATTTTGAATCACAAGGCATTGCCATCCAGGTAATTGGAGGTTCTGTATGGTGCATCTTAGGTGAGTGCAGTTTCCTTATGAATTTCTCTTATTGATGAAGGGATCAGAAAGAGAGTAAAGTTTGAGAAGTATAAGATGATTAAATAGTTTATACATTTCCTTGGAGCATGTTTAATAATATAAAATGCGTTTACCTGAACATCTCCTTGGAGCATGTGGTGCTCCTAACATGTTTAATGTTGTTGTTCATTCTAAGCTAGATTTTGTTTAATATTTTTTACTACAAAAGTATATCCATAAGATGCATATCAACTGCTAATTTGCTTCAAGAACTTTGTTTGATGTAAATATGTGCCTTGTGCAGCATTATGTGTTCTAAAGTTCATTATAACAGTTCGTTTCCTGTTTTTAGTGCATATTACTTACTAAGCATATTGAGCAGATTGAAAAACTACATATATAAGAACCTCTAAAACCACGCGGAATATGTGATACATTTGTCTGGAGATGACAACCCAAAAGAAAAATGCATATGTTCATTTTGACACATCCGTAGTGCAATGTAATGAGATGTTCTTGTCAGAATTATCATTGAAAATATTGTATGAAGTTTATTATGTCAATCCTTTATAGTTACACTTTTCACTGTGGTTCAGTAGGTTTTGAGTTGCAGAGGAACCTATTCTTGGGGTTACCATGGCTACCATGATGCTACACATCAAATTCAACGAGATAGGAGCTCCAGAAGGGAGGTAGCTTTTCTTGAACTGAATGAGTGACTCCTTTCCTTTGTGAACTATTGATATCAAAATTTTATGTTGTATTTCTTTGTTTAAACATCAGAAAAATACCTCTCTTATGGTTTCCTGAAGTGTGAATATAGGTTATTGTCCTAAACTCCTAGCACATGCTTTATTTTCTGTTTGGTAACTAGGCCATGGAGGCAATTTATGTTAGAAAGTAGGGTTCTAGCTACAATCCATTTCAATGTATTTGGTTTCAGCATAGAAAAGGTTCTTGTTTATAGTTTTGGATTTGAATCAAGTTATGTTCATACTTCTAGCCATTCCGATACACTCAATGAATCTGTTTGCAGTTTTTATCATATAAAAGGGCCGTGTAGTAAAATAGTTGGGATTTTTATCTCAAGTATTTATTTTTATTCATAACTAAGTTGGCATATTATCCACTTTTCCAAAAAAACTAAGTTGGCATAGTGCATACCAATTCTTTCTGTATTTATTTACTTGCAAAGACATTGCCTTGTCTTTGTCTTTGTCCATGTCCTTTTCACTAATGTGCTATCTGAGTTTTATTATTCCACAACAGTTTTTTTTTCCTGGACTTTGTACATTGAAGAGATATAATCAAGTGTTTCAGAGGCATGTTCATTCTTTTAAGACATCTCAGTTGGTGCTGCATTTGTGGGGTTTATGTTGTTTTTAAATTAGTATTCACAAGTTTTAATGCTATCTGATTCAAATATATGTGAGCTTAATGAGTACGAATTATTTGTGTTTGTTTGCTGTTCATCTAAATTGCATTCACTTTAGTATTCATTCTCTTCATAACTGAACATGGTCCTGACCAAGGTTTGACGGATCGGGATCGGAGGCGAATCGGATTTCTCTTGATCCGATTCGATTCCCCCCGAATCGACCCGAATCGATCCGCATCGGATCGATTCTCATGGGTATAATATATAATATATATATATATGATATTTATAATGTAATATATTATTAATATGATATAATATATATAATATATCATATATATATTTATAATGTATAATATATATTATTAATATGATATAATATTATATATATGAGGCGAATCGGACCGAATCGATGGAATTGAGGATCGGGTTTTCCCTGATCCGATTCGATACGGGGGTATCGGGCCGGCTCGATCCGGCACGCCAAACCTTGGTCCTGACAACTTTTAATATAGTGAAAGGAGTGGGTTATTTTCCTAGTTAGCCTGTCTAGATTTTGACTTGTTTGAATTTAGAATATGCTTGTTTCCACATTCTTACTGCTGAGAATGTTTTCTTCAGGAACCAGTTGACCCATTTTCACTTGTTGCTGATGAATTGTCAATACTTGCTAATAGATTGCGTTCAATGGTGGTTGCTGAGGTTTGTATATTTTCTCCATGCATCTGCCATGCCTTTCTAGCTAAGTTGTATTTTTCATTAGGTCTCCTTGATTTTCTACCTTTTCTCTTGCATCTTCATCAGAATTCTATCATTGTGTCAATCCTCTCCTGGCATCCTGCTCCCGCATCCTTTCAATCTCATTTTCTCATTCCTCCTTGTTACTTTGTTTGCACTTTCTTACTTCAAAGGCATCTTTTTCTGTAGCTCGTTAAATATTCTCTTTTCATCTTTGAAGGTACCAAAGCTTGCATCTGCTGCTGAATATTTTTTCAAGATGGGTGTTGAGGGGAAAAGATTCCGACCTACTGTAAGCACTAATAACCTTCTAGGTTGTATTATTTTCTTACGTTGCCTGAGTTATCCTGAATTTGATGGCTAACCTGTGAACTTTTAGTCATTGGTCACCATGAAATGGCGAGTCTTTGTGAAAGTTATTCATTCAGTATTGTTGTAGATTGGCTAGTCTTTTGATTTGTTCTAGTGTTTGTTTCTACATTTGTTTTTATGTAATGGATGCATTAAACTGTTGTTGGTGCAGGTACTGTTGCTGATGGCATCATCACTGAATGTGCCATTGGAAAACTCTGTTGCTGATAGTGTGTTTCACAGCTTGCCCAACGGATATGCGTGCAAAGCAGCTGTCTATTGCAGAAATCACTGAAATGCTTCATGTTGGTTAGCTTTAATCTGTGTATATCCTCCTCTTGTTGATCAGTTTTTTTTATTAAGCCTTTATGTTTACATTACTTTTCTTGGTTTCTTTTTTACCAATTGCAGTTCTTACACTGCACATTTCTTCTTTTTCTTATACAAACTGGTTTGACTGGTGTTGTAGGTTGCCAGTCTTCTTCATGATGATGTCCTAGATGATGCAGAAACAAGGCGTGGTATTGGCTCATTGAATTTTGTTATGGGAAATAAGGTACCTTTGCCTGCTTGTCCTTTTGTTACATCTTTGTAATTGTTCAATATACAATGAACCAATTAGATGAACTTTGCAAAGCAGCGAGGTAGTTGACATTTAAGGTAGCCAGCCTGTCTGAGGTTCTAGGTGTCTGCAATTTTTAGATAGTGATGGGAGATTGAAACTCTGTTTTGGATGAAAGACAAGTCCTGTATACACTGTGAGAACAACATGTCAAATTTGAATTAGTGAACACATAATTTTGAAAGTTTCCTTCATTAGACAGAGGCACTTTGGGCAAGGATGGGAGTTTTGATTTCGGGATCGCCCAGGCCCGAAACTGAAACTGTTTCGGTTTCGTTTCGGCCGGTCTCGGCTGGCCTTAAGGGGAGAGTAAACAGTTGGTTTCAGCCAGTTCGGTCTGGTTTCGGCCGAAACCAATTAAAATATCATTTTTTTAGTATCGGAGTTGCTACAGTGTTTTCGGTCGGTCTCAGATCGGTCGGTTTCGAAACCGATACATTACATCTATGAGTTTGGGAGCTCTAGAGTTTGAGATTTGTCTCCTTCTCTGAGATCCAACACTTCTCCTTTGTGGCGGGACATCCCTTCCTGTAGGGATATTATCCTATCGAGTGCCGGGGTCCCTTTGGGAAGGGGGATTTGACTTTATTTTAGAGAGATAGATGTTATTAGGAAAGACTTGGACTTCTTGAGTTTAAACACGACTATAACACTTGATAGAAATTTGTGGAAAAGAATTCATGTAGCCGACCCCAATTAATGGGATAAGGCTCTGATGATGATGCTGATGATGATGAGATGGTGTGGGGATCTGCCTCTTTGCGAGGTCTTCCCTGACCTCTATCAGGTGGCTGCGGTCCCCCTCATTCCTGTCTCTCAGGTTCTTGATCCCTCTCTACCTGGGAGGGTGTGGGCACCTACTTTCAGGAAGAGTCTGAGGCAGTCAGAGATTTGTCAACTTGAGGACCTGCTCTCTTGTTTGTCCTCCACTTCCCTTTCTGAGAATATGGACCAGTGGATGTGGCAGTGTTAAAAGGGAGGTAGTTTCTTGGTGAGATCTACATATAGTATCATTTTAGATGGTGGGCTTTGGCATGGGCTACTGTTAAGGTTTAGAGGCCTCAGAGTCCGCTCAAGGTAAAAGTTCTCATCTGGAGAAAGTCTGTGGGCTGGCTGCCTACGAGAGAGAGACTCCTTCGATTCCTTCTGGATATCTAGTCTATGTTGTGCTTTTTGTGGGAAGGAAGAGGAGACCATTGATCATCTTTTTGTGGGCTGTTTTTAGCTTGGTGTGGGGGCGGTGGCGGCTAGTACTCATGGTGCTATTCCTCAGGATGGAGATGTGCGCATTTAGGTAACACAATATGGTGGTTCATCCTTCATGCTACTTTGTGGATGATTTGGGGGGAGAGAAACAACTGCATTTTTGCTAGGGCGGCTTGGGCTGCTGAGTATCTATATGATGTAATCTGTGTCAAAGTGAAAGAATGGGCATCCATGCTTTGTAATGTGAATCAATCAAATTCTACTCTCTTTGATTTGTTGGGGGGCTAGAGAGAGGCTGTCCTTGTGGTGGTGGATGGCACTGTATAGGCGGGCTGAGCGGTTTTTTGGGTCTTGTTGAGCCTACACTTGTACATTCTTTCTCCTTTTATTTATATACTAGTGGTAATATCCACTTTTTAATTTTTTTGTGGGAAAGTTTCCTTCCTGTTACTATGTGTTCCTTTTTCAATTGATCTATAACCTAGAATACACTGTCCGGTCACATTTCTTCTGTTTCTTGGAAACTGTCTTCAATTACTCTTCTGAATAACATGTCAAAAAAATATACTCTTCTGAATTAATCATTGAGAAATATTTTGTTTTTTGCCACCATCATCATCATATCATTAGCTTTCAACCACTGAAATGTGTGGTTTCTGTTTTGAATAACTGGTTGTGACGTGCAACTTGAATTGATGTATTTGACCCAGCTTGCTGTGCTTGCGGGAGATTTTCTACTCTCCAGAGCTTGTGTTGCACTTGCGTCTTTGAAAAACACAGAGGTAAATTGTTGCCATTTATATGTTCACTTATTTCTCAAACTCTCTCCTTCACCCCCAACCCAAAAGGAAGGAAAATTACTGTCAAACTTTTATGCGTTTCTAGCAAGTGCCTTTCCTTCCTTTTCTTTCTGCATTGCCATTAATTTGATTGATTTTGAGCTGTCAAATTTACCTCAAAAGCAAGTAATTTATTGTGTGAGTCTGTGTCATCCAAACTTATTATAAAATCCGTTAACACATTTGCCACATCGGGGGTGGGGGAATTTGCTGTATCCTAGCAGTTTCATGAAACAAGTTGCATGGTAAACTGCCTATTTTTATTGAATATATACTGTTAGACCACATCTATTTCATTCTAGGTTGTTGAATAGAGTATCTTCTTTTGGCCCTAAGTTAGAAGATACTAAAATTTACATATCATCCAGAAGCATCAGCTTAATTTATATCTTTCATTAGAATCTAAGCATGGATTCTACTATAACGAGGCAGAAGTACTGACCTCAAAAAGTGATATTTGCTTTCTTTTGTCTGATATCTCAAGTTTTCTAGGCTGAGTTGCTTAGGATAGTCATTTTGCATGATAGTTTGAATGGTAGAGTTTGCATTTATTTGGACCCCCAGTGTGAGCAGTTTTTGGTGGAATTTCATGAAGTAGCTCCAGATCCACAATCATTTATGTAGTGAATTTTTTTTGTGGAGTGTGCTTTTTTGAGAGAGCTGAGCCATCTGGGATAATGAAAAGGATGGGTGGCTGTGGAGATGGATGTTTATATACATTTTCATGATAAAATACCTTTGTTTCTTTGGGGCAGATTGGCGTTGTTATTGTGTTTGAGGTGAAAAATTTGTTGGGGTGAAGCTTATGTTGCCAACGTGTGACAGCCTGACAGGGTTCTACTATTTATTCTTAACTTGATTCTATTTATGTAGGATAAGCAAGTATTTGATGTGATAATGATTGAATGAAGATCTACAGAGATCTTATGCGTGGGTCAGCGCTGCCCATGCATCTCAATATTAGTTTCAGCTGGTGCCAGTTGAGGAGTTCCTGAGTAGGTTGGCCACACAGTCTCAATCTCATCCAACTGCAGCTGCAATTTAGTGGATTGCCTTGTCCCAGTGGAAAAATGGGATACTGATGTTATTTTCACTGTCATAGGAGGTATCCAGATCTGTTTTGGCCTTTCTAGTCTATCCCAGCCTTCTTCTCGTCTATGGTTTGTGGATTGGGTTTAGCCAATTCCAGTCTGATATCTGGAAACCTGATATTAATGGAGAAGATTGATACCTCTTTAACCCCCCCACTCTTTAACCCCCCCCCCCCCCCCCCCCCCCCCCCCCCCCCGAAAAAAAAGAAGAAAATTGTTTGCTAGGGTGGACATGAGTTTGTCTGAAATGGACCAATGCCAACACTAAGCCGCGCTGATCCCAGCACTGTCTAGGTTGGAGCACATCCAGTTGATCACAAGAAGCAATCCAGTTTCTTAATCTTTGCTGATGTCCCTATCCAGCTTGTCTTAGCTGTTGTTACATTTTGTTATTTGATATTTGGTGTCTGATTCATGGTAGCCATTGACTGCTGCTTGTTGCTTTTCATCTAATTTTTTAGTTTAGATTAGAATGCTCTAGTCTTTTACTAATCTAATGTGATACTTTTGTTTTGAACTGTTGATGTCATCTTTTGTGAGTATTTTCTGCATCTGAAATATATATGTGCAAAAATATGAGGTGGAATTAGGACTGTACATGGTTCGGTTCGGGTCAAGACCATTTTCGGGTCACCCGAACCGAACCGAATTGGTTCGGTTTGGATCGGTTCAGCCCATCGGTTTGCACCTGCTGGGCATTTTTGGGGGCTGTTCACATATGCAAATGGTTTGGGCCTGTTGGGCTTTTTTGGACTGTTCATTTAGGAGATCATCAATTTGGATCTGGTGGGGTTATTTTTGGACTGTTGACATATACATAATATTATATATATATATATATATACATACAATATGTATATTATATAATTTGACATGTAATAACAGTCTAACAATGTGAATCGAACAGCAACATGTTTTAACTTCTGCACTTCATAACTTCTGCACTTTTCTGGCACAGTGCTTTTGTTTGGTTCCTTGCATTTATCTTTTCTGTGTTTTCTGACCCTTCTCCTCCTCTTAGTCCTCATCTTGAAACACATTTATCTTGTCTGTGTTTTCTGACCCTCTTCTGCACTGATATCATAAATGTGTTTCTTCTTCTGATAATATAAAACAAGAAGTTAGAGTTAGTGGACAAGCCAAGAGTCAGGACAACAAAATTAAATTAAAAACACAACATAAGAGTGCACGGATGGGCAGCAGATGTTGCTAAAAAACTCAGAAAATGACTTCTGACAGAACACTACTCCCAAAGCAAGTATGCTTTGATTGAGGCATGCCAGCCTTTACAAGGAGTTCAAGCAAAACAAGATGATGGATGATGCTACAAATGAAACCAGTTTTGAAGGAAATGTTGGAAGGAAAGGCAGGAACGCAATATCATTGAATATCTAGGTTTATGGAGGCTGACAATGCATGTACTCTTGCATGGATTCACAAAGAGAAAAGACAGAAAGTTATGGAGAACCAGGAAAATCTCCCCCATCTTAGCAAGAATAAGAACTACAGAACCACATAACATACATTGAATTCCAACAGCCTACACTATCAGAAAATAATTGCCAAGATCATCAAGCATTCGTTATGCAAGATCCAGCCTATCAATTTGCTAAAGTCTATGAGTTATTTCTGCCAAAACCCAGATGCCAATACATGAAAACGATAGCTAGAAGTAGAAGTGTTATAGACTATTGAGAAAAGAATCTTATCAGGCCCCTGCAATTAATGCACAACAATTAGCAGTATCTTGAGGTAATGGAAAAAACAGCCATTACTTTGAACACTGTAAAATTTCCAACAGAATATACTGAGAAAACAATAAAGTCCTCTGTCTTTCTCAGAGACAGCTGTTGAGAAACCTATTTGGATGAAAAGACATGATATAGCCTCTCAAGAAAAGAAGATCCCAGTGTTACTACCTTTTGCATTATCTAATGAAAGAGGGTAAAATAGCAATAAAATGCCTCACAATAGAAAGAATAACTTCAAACACAAATATTCCCTTTTCATCTATGCATTCTTTTTCCTCTTTACAGAAGGAAGATAATGTGGTATAAACACATCTGTCTATTTACGATTGAATTATATTTGTCCAATACAGTACTGTCACTATGGAAGAAAGTTAAAACCACTTGAACAAATCAAGTTGAGAGTCGTGTCTCAGATGTGCACAAAATCAAACAAATAACAAACATGCAGGAAAAAAAAAGATGAAGAGGTGGAGAAATAACATATTTTCTTCAATAAAACAGATGTACAGTAAGCAAGATTAACTCCTTTTGGTTGGTAGATACAGAAAACAAGAGAAAATTGCCAAGAGTCATACAACTCTACCTCTACCTGCTCCACTGTTCAAGGGATCAGCATGGCACAAGAATCTGAAAGGATTAAAAGCTATGATAAAATTGCCAAGAGTCAGGACAACAAAATTGCCTGAGTTTATCATTTCTTGAAAAGCCTATACATATGAATTACCTCCTGTTCTACAGTGCTAATCAATCCATGTAGATATTGGCAAAAGATGAGACAGAATGGAAACTATCTTTGTGCTTCAGCAAAAAATATGATGAAGAAAATATTGAAAGCTAAAAATAGTTGTGAAAAATAGCCAGTCTTCCCACGGGACAAAGCAAACATTCTCACTGAAACTCTGAAAATTTTCACACCTCTGTTACCCAAAAACAAATGAAAGAATTTGTGCTATTCTCTACTGCAGTCATAGATGTAGGAAGATAGACTATCTTCAAACTACACAAGAAAGCTCCAACATCATACACAAGAAATACTTACCAACAAAGCTTATGCAATATCAACAACCAGAGGCACTGATGTAACACTTGAAAGTTCTGAAAAAAAAACCCATATATTTAGTAAACTCAAATTCATCCAAATTAATAAATAAATGATAGAAAATAAATATTACCTTCATTTAGTTGCTCAACTTCATCTAATTTCTCTTCAATGCTAAGCCGGTCTTTAGATGACCGAACCCAATCTTGAGTGCAAATTAGCGCTTCTACTATTTTAGGAGATAGAGAACTCCTAAATGCATCAAGAACACGACCACCAGTGCTAAATGCAGATTCTGATGCTACAGTAGAGACCGGAATAGCCAAGACATCACGCGCCATCAATGAAATGATAGGAAATCTAGAACTGTTGATTTTCCACCAAGTCAAAATATCAAATGAGTCCACATCTTTTTCTCTCACTTCTTCCAAGTATTTGACCAACTCAGATTTCACATCATCATTTCCATTTCAGCTATGTGTTGATGGAATCGATCCCTCATAACTGACCATACTTTTTGTTTCGGATGCTCATCATGTAGTCTACTAGAAGTTGATGTTGTCATGTTGAAGATGCACTTTGAAACGTGCCTACCTGCTGTCCACTAGAATTCCCATCCAAACTTTTGTATTTATCAAACAAAGCATAAAGAACAGTCTTCACTTTTTTCTTCAATGTCAATGCCATACCACTCTCATACATTTGAGATATTGAAAAATCAACATACACCAATTTATATCGGGGATCAAGAACCACAACAACAAACATCATGAGAATAAGCTTTTCTGCATTTCCCCAATATTTATCGCATTTTTGTTTCATCTTGAATGCCATATCACTGAAAACATAATCATCACTTCCACGCCATTCTTTTAGGAGACAATCAACATTACTAATCTCGTGAAAGTATGTGTTAGAGGTAACATATAGTGCCCCAAAAACTCTCAAAGTAACATCATAAAAATTCTCCAACAATTTCGTCAAATTTCTCACTTTTTCCCAATCTTCATCTTGTGGCTTTCCTAAGCCATCTCCTTCACTAAGTTCACTTATAAAAAATGGATCTTGTTCTTCATATCTCTCAAATGCCTTTTGAAATTTTTGTGCTGTATCTAACATCATAAAAGTTGAGTTCCACCTTGTAGGAACATCAAGACATAACAAGCTCTTGCTGCAGATTTTTTCCTCTTCAACACAAGACTTAAATTTTTGAAGTCTTGATGGAGATTGTCTCACATATCTCACAGCATTTTGGACACGTGCAACAGACCCATTTGATAATTTCAAACCATCATTAACAACTAAATTCATGATATGTGCAATACACCTCATATGAATGAATTCTCCTTTCAAGACAGTGCCATCCCAATTATTAATTCTCCTCTTCAAATATGCAATGGCAACATCATTGGAACTAGCATTGTCAACAGTAATTGTCATAACCTTCTCAATACCCCAACTGTTCATGCACTTTTCAATTGCCTTACCAATAGCCTCACCTTTATGACTAGAAATTAGACAAAAATTTAAGATCTTTTTGTTCAACTTCCAATCATTATCAATAAAGTGTGCAGTTAGACACATATAATTGATCCGTTGCAATGAAGTCCATGTGTCTGTTATAAGGCAAACTTTTCGGCAATTATGTTTTATAAAAGATTTCAGCTTTGTCATCTCTTCCACATAGATTTCAATACAATCTCTTGCTACAGTGATTCTTGAAGGAATATGAAACTTTGGTTGTGCAACACTACAAAAATGTCTAAACCCTTGCCCCTCAACAAATTTAAAAGGAAGTTCATCAACAATCACCATGTGTGCCAATGCTTTTCTAACTAGTTGTTGATCAAATTTCCAAGTTGATACAATATGTTTGGTCTCTCCCTCTGTTCCTTCGCCAACTAAAGGGCTATGAGGACTAACTTGTACTTGCTTGCTTACAGCTCCACTGAAGGGATATTTCTTACATCTTACATTTAGATGTGTTCGAAGTGTGCTTGTGCCACAAGTGACTGGATCACAACTATACATAGTACCGCAGTAATTGCATTGACACTTATTTTCTCCTTCAATCTTTGTAAAATGCTCCCACACATTTGATCTTAAATTTGTGGTTTTCCTCTTTACTCTTGATGAACTTGTTTGTGTTTGAGTAGCAACATTAGGATCTGAACTTGCACCCTCAGTTGTGGGAGTATTGGATGACATATGATTAAATATATTCCTAAGACAACATAAAAAAGATAATAAGACAACTACAACTAATTTCTTGCATCCATGTTGAGAAAGCATATTATAAAAAACAGTGAAGAAAATATATGTAAATGGGCAACCATGGCCAATGTATGCTAAACATGGAAGCCCAGTCAAGATCAGGTGTCTGCAATACAGTCTGCCGCCAGCACCACCAAGGGTGCAGCATGTCAATTTCCTCTATATATATGCATGCATTTATGTATGTGCAGACACACACACCCACCCACAAGTGAAGGCAATGGAAACATCCTCATGAAAACTGCCCATCATGTCCTAAAAAAAAAAAATTTAAGTAACCTGCATGGGAGTGAACGGTTCATCTATGAAATACGGTTTGTTGTTCTACTACAAAAACTTTAGATGATCTTATGGAGATGTAAATACTGGAGGACATGAACTAATGTAATAAAATAGAAAACAAATGATGTAAGAAAATTTGTGTGAAGCGAACAGACATTTTTTAAGAGAAATGTGCCAAATAGACATGAACAATTTCCAGTGCCTTTGAGAAAGTTACTACACCATTGGTGCCTGCCCATTCAGGGAAGAACATTCCAATAACTAATAAGCGACAAGCAAATGACACTAAATGACAACAGCTTGCAAGAAGCTCTGTTGTCAATTTTACTTGAAACAGTCACTGAATGATTTGGGAACCAGACAGTCAAGAAAAACATCCAAGGTGCTCGGATCATTATTGCAACCACATAACAGAATAAAAAGGCCAATGGCTCGGGCATTATCAATATCACCTCATCACTCAAACAAAAATAAAGGAAAAAAATCTGGAGATATGACCATCTGTCAAGACCTTAGGATCAAAGAGGTGCTGTTTATCTAACCGTGGAAGACCTACAAGACTGCAATGAGATGATCGGACGTAACAAGAAAAAACTTTGATATTTATAAAAATAACTACGAGTACAATACTGGACAGAAAAATGGTAAGACTTGTGAAAAGGGGAACATCCATTATTCGCTATACAATAACTACAAGTACAATACTGGACAGATAAAAATAACTCCACCAAACTTTAACAGACCCTATACGAAGAGACCTGCAATGGACATACACAGACCCTATCATACGAAAAGGGGAACAGCCATTATTCGTTAAACAGTGGCAGCATCTGTGATCGAATGGGGCATGAGACTGTCTGGGATGTCAGGAGTACAACAGATTTCGCTATGGGAGAGTTAGTGAATGCCTGGCCAGATTTCTCATGGCATTCCCGGTGCTCCACTCAAAATTGATAGAAATAGAGACGGAGCTATTCAATCTTGGGGATCTCTCACCTGCAGCACCAACACGTCTAGTCTTCTTAGCCAAGAAAGCAGGCGCAAGGTCTCTGCTGGTTTTAGTAGATGTCGAAGACGCCGACGAAGACGAGGAAGATGCTGAAGGCGCCGACGAAGATGAAGACGACGAGGTCGAAGAATGCACGGACGGCGATGACCACCCTGACCGAGAAGGCTCGACTGCTTGTGCTCGGGGCGATGGGAGAGGCCGAAGAGCAGGGGCTCTAACACTCCGCTGCGCAGCAAAGAGGAGAGGCCGAACTGAGACTGGGAGGGAGAAGGGCTGCGTGACAAGATTAGGGATTTTTAGGGTTGTTTCGGTTCAATCGGTTCGGCTCAATTTTAAGGAAGAAAAAATCGAACCGAACCATTTACCATTAAACCGGTTTGATTCGGTTCATTGACCCGAACTTGAACTAGTTGAACCGAACCGAACCGAACGGTTCGGTTCGGTTTCTCGGGTTGGACCGAGAAATGAACAGTCCTAGGTGGAATGCTAGGAGGTTCCGTCCAAGTTGAAAAACAGGACATGAATGACAGTTCTGAAGAGAAATGATGCCTTGGCAGGATTATTAAATAAGTAGGCAATGATAGGAGACCATGATCAGTATTTACTTGTGTTATTGCGCTGTCATGCTGTTCTGGTTTGCATGGGAATCCAAGGGGATTTCTCTCTTCTCTGGTTTGCTCTATCTTGTACAGAAGTCCAATACATAATATCAAGTTAAAAAGGAAAAAAAAGCATGTTTTTAGAGGGAATCACGAAAAGAAGAAGCATAAGTGCCCAAACCTTCCAATAGCATGGTTCTTAGAGTTGGGGACCATTGCTGATCCTGATATGATCTGGATCAGCCTTTTCCAGCTCATTGCAGACAGTTTGTGCACATCTGCATTCCTTAGACAACTATTTTGTATCATGTTTTGCTGATCCTGCTCTAGCTATGTGACCCGTCTGATTCCGTCAAATTTATGTATGTGTTAGATCTTATCCTATTTCTGATCTAAATAGGCTTTTGGTCTGTCACTTTGGCTTTTTCCAAAGCTAGAAAATTATTTCTTCCTTTTTGGTCTGCATGACCACAAAATACTTTGCTTTTGAGTCTTTGACTACCATTTTGTAAAAAATGTTTTTTGCAGGTTGTATCATTGTTGGCAACAGTTGTGGAACATCTGGTAACTGGTGAAACAATGCAAATGACCAGTACATCTGAGCAACGCCGAAGGTATACTTTTCCTACTGTATAAATTTTTTTAAGATGAAAATGAATAGTTTTTTCTTTGTTAACATGCATCTCTTGCATTGCTTTTCTCTGGAGAAATGTTCTACATATCCTAAATCTTTTCTACTTATAACATCCAATGTTTACGTGTTGAGTGATTTTCTTTCATTGTCATCTTTCCATTAGGCATTATGTTCTGCTCCTTTAAGTCTATTCCTATTTCAGAATCTATGGAAATGTTTCTCCTATTGACCAATTTTGCAAAACATTGAATTTCCCAAACAACGCAAAAAATTAGAGATTTTAATGGTAGAAGGTCTCTCTTGAAAAGCTTACACGGTTGGTCTAAAAGCTGCAACAGAGTTGTAGGTTAGTCTGCATGAATGCTCTTGCTTCTTGGTTATCTCGTAAAAGATGACTAGTTATTGTTCTGAACCCTCCCTTCCGCCCTTCTCCTCCTCCGGTCTACACAGGACCAATTTGACATGGGGAAGCAAGAATGTGTGGCCATGGCCATGGCTTTTCATTTAGATCACACCTTTTGCTTTTCCCATCCTTTGCTTTGGTCTCATGTGCACCAATAGGTAGAGGTTTGCAATAAATCTGCAAACCCTAGTTTGCAGCAAGTATTACCTGTAAAAGATTCCTGTGTTTTTGTCCATCATGGTCATCCTGCACATGAGACTGATCAAGTTAAAAGAGAGATGATTAATTTATGTATTTAGTATATCTTAGCATATTCTAATTTTACCTTCATAAATTTAATACCAAACTCATTCACAATTTCACACAACACTAGAAGGTGATGTTAAGTTATAGTGGAGACATTGAAGCCAGTTTCATCTTCTCGAATATAGGACTGAAAATTCCCAATTGCATATTTGCCATGTGCATGTGCCTGCTGCTCAGTTGGAACATTTGGGCCCACATCCAAGTTTCAAAATCCACAGCTGGCCTATAAAGCTCCTTCGCCCTCTCATTTTATCCCATATGAACAAGCTCGTCTTAATTGGGTCAACTTGTTCCATTTATGAAATTTTGGAAGAGTCTACACCTTGAGCTGGACATATTTGATCATGAATTATGAAAGCTTGATTTCTCGATGTGATCATCGTGATCCCTGTCTAACAAATCACTCTCTGACGCTTATGCCTGTGAGAGGTGGATGCAGTGCAGTAATTTTGCAACCCGTGGTCTCTGACAATAAGAAAGAGTTTGAGAAATGTGTTCTGAAAATGCCTTTGCTTGTCCTCAACTAGATTGCTCATTCTCACGAACTTAGCATCTCCATGTTTGCCTCACCACTCTTAAGAATGGTTATGTAGTATGTGTAAACCATTTGATAAGGCACTGCTCTGATTGACTACCACATGCCATTATCCATCCTTTTCTGTTTCTAATTCCGTAAGTCCTAAAAACCTATGCTAAGTATCCCTTGTTAATCATATTTGAGCATTTTGATGTATTTGCTTCCTGTTTAGTAGATTGAATAATTTAATCTAGGACCTCGAAATTTGTACCTGGCTTATTTAGCAGATCAGGCTTTCCACCCAACCTTCAGTTATAAAAGAAATCATGCACGATCTGCCCCACCATCTGTCTGATATGCTAAGGTTGTGGTAAGAACCGAATTCTAGGTGTTGTTACTGTAAGGACTTAAACTTTGGATGTAACAACAAAAATCAGACAACAAAATAGCACTAGTGGTAAATTGTGGGAAATGCATCACAGGAAAGCACCCTTCTGTTACTCCTTCGCTGAAACATCATTTTTTTTTTTTGACACTACAGCTAAGATGGTTGTTGTATATCTAATGTCATACATAGGATAGATTAGAAAAAGGAGCAATGATTTAATTGTCAGTTTGTCACTTTCATTATCAAATTTCATTCTGGTCATGTTGGAGAGTGGAGACCATATTGCCGCTACAGTCTAGTATTTTATTTGCACTCCATTTAATCAAATGATGTAATGTCTTGTGTTATTGTTCAACAGGCTAGGTATCCTTGCCATTTTACATTTAGCTGTGTGCATAATAAAGCAGAACCAATAAAGTCATAAATAGCTGCTTGTGCAATTACTTGATTGATAGCTCGTTTCATAAAAAAATTTAACACAAGGATTATGTATTGCTATTCCATCCCAATCTGGCTCCTTTAGTGAGTAGCAGTCCCACAATTGTTTCGGACGGCAGTCATTATGTGGTTAAAGAGAGCACCTATTAACCAATTGAATTGTGGTCAGCTACAAGCCTACGATATTGATATTATGATCCATGTTTTTGTAAATTTATCTGGATTGAAAGGAAATCTTCTTAATCCATCTGCTCTCATTTCCTCTGACCATTTTTCTGTAAAATTTTCAGGTTGTGTCTACATAAGTTTCCTGCTTGATTGTGACATTTTTATATTAATAAGCGTTCCTGGGGGATGCAATATTATTATCATACTCCTTATCCGTATGGCTTATGTGTCTCCATGTCACATGTTGGAACAGCATGGAGTACTACCTGCAAAAGACATACTACAAGACCGCTTCATTGATTTCAAATAGTTGCAAGGCTATTGCTCTTCTTGCAGGCCAGACTGCTGAAGTTTCAATGCTTGCTTTTGAGTATGGCAAGAATCTGGTCGGTTCTCTTCTTTCACATGTCTTGTGTCAATATCTTCATCTGATTCTCTCTGATATGTTGATCATCCATTTTTCACTTCGAAGAATGATGGAAAATTTATTATTGTTCCAGGGTTTAGCATATCAGTTGATTGATGATGTCCTTGATTTCACTGGCACATCAACATCCCTTGGAAAAGGCTCTTTGTCAGATATCCGCCATGTAATATATCTATTTCTCTGACATAATCATGTATTAAAAGTTCTTGCTTCTGATTCTTATCAGTTTTTATATGGCAGAAGATAGTGGTGTCCATGGTTGCAATAGTTCTTATTGTCATTTATAACAAGTAAATAAACATAATCACTTGTCCTTCGAGTGATTAATGATGGTTGATCCTGGATCGCTATGACCAAATTCGTTCTGTTCTTGATGTGTTTCTGTAGGACAGTATAATTTGCAGTTTCACATTCTGTGTTATATTCAGGAATGTGTAATATTGAATTTGTGCTAGTTCTCAATGAACGATTTTGTTGTTTGAATTGCTTTTCCTATTTTACTCAGCTATGTGTGGAAATTGTCCCTTATGCAGATTGTACTTTCTGTCTCCACTTTTCGCTATTATTGTTAGCGGAATTCTCAAGTTAATGGACCAATCAATTGTTCCAACTTTTCCAAGTTATTAGCCTTTTCTGATTCATATTTAAATTGGTTTTTTGTGGGCTTCTCTTTTCTGTGTCCCTTATCTCTTGCTGAATGTAGCATCAGAACCAGCCTGTACACTACACAGAGTTCATTTTACTCTTCATGCATTCTCCCACAGTCGAGAGGGAAATTGGGGCTTTATCACTGGTTATAGGATTCAACTGCATAACTTGTAAATGTATTTTCCTGCATGTTGACTGGTCTAATTGGACATCTGACCAACCAACGTCTGTTTAAAATTGCTTCAGCCAGAAATTTTTACCAATTTAAGAGGGTTAACTTCACCCTGAGCAATTTGTTGAAATTTCAACAAATCCTTGTATTCTTAAGTTCAATTCTTATGGCCAGTGTAGACTGGTGGTATGATGTAGGATCTTTTTGAGTTTGCAAGTGCAATGTTAATATGCTCATTGTTCATTTAATTATTTGCTTGCATGTGATTTTGCTCAGATTGTCCACTGTCATTTTTCTGGTAACACTTACATTTCGTATTTTTCTGAGTGCTTTTCATCAAAGCATGATGTAACATTTTGGTGTGGTCCATAACATCGTATATGTTTGCATTTCTTATGACGGTGCTGATTAGCGTATGGGTCAGGGCATACTTTTGTGACAGCATATCATGATTAGGGTGATGGGTGATACCATATGCATGGTTTATGGTTGTACTACAGAAACATTACTTGTTTATACATTTGCAGGGAATTATAACGGCCCCTATATTATTTGCAATGGAAGAGTTCCCTCAATTGCAAAAGGTTGTTGATCGAGGCTTTGATGACCCTGGAAATGTCGACATTGTGAGTTCATATTGCTCTGTCTTCCTAACTTTTGAAAACTTGATTGTTTTACTGTTTTGATAGTACAATGTTTGTTCGCTCGGTTCTAATGGCCGGTAAGTTACTGTTTCCTTAGACATGGCAGTGCAAAAATAATGATTCTTAAAAATATTTGACCAGTAATCAATGATAAGGACTGATCTGGTGGGATCTATCCTAAAACTTACATCGATAATTTTTAAAGTTAATCCAAATGAATATGTGCAAATGCTTCTTTTGTCTGTTCATCTTATTTCCAAGTTGTTCTACTGTTTTAATCCCATTTAAGAATTGTTTAAGGATTTTAACTACACAGTACCTGCCCCTTTTCTGAGAAAAATGGATAATTTACCTTCCTAGAAACACAAGTTTTTGTTGGATATGAGACGTATTAAGATGTCAGAAGTGGGTGATGCTTTAAGAAAAATGAAATTGGGCAAGGCCTTAGGACCGGATGGCATACTTATTGAAGTGTGGAAAGACTTATGAGACATTGGTATTAAATGGTTAACTAAACTTTTTAATAAAATTTTGAAGGAACGGAGAATGCCAGAAGAATGGAGAAAAATTGTTGTAGTTCCTTTCTATAAAAACAAAGGGGATATTCAAAGCTGTAATAATTATCGCGGAATTAAGCTTATGAGTCACACTATGAAACTTTGGGAAAGAGTAATCGAGAATCGAATGCGATGTATGACTATTGTATCAGAAAATCAATTTGGTTTTATGCCTAGTAGATTTACTACAGAAGTTATTTTCTTATTGCGACAGTTAATGGAGAAGTATAGAGAGATGAGAAGAGATTTATATATGGTTTTTCTTGATTTGGAGAAGGCGTATGATCGAGTACCGAGAGACTTGATTTGGTGGGCATTAACAAAGAAGGGAGTCTCTCAAGGATATGTTGACTTGATTCAGGATATGTACTAGGGTGCTACTACTAGTGTGAGAACTATTGCTGGAGAGACTTGTGAATTTCCAGTCACTATAGGTTTGCATCAAAGTTCTGCCCTAAGTTCGTATCTCTTTGCTCTGGTTATTGATGAGATAACAAACATTTGCATGATGATATCCTTGGTGTATGCTATTTGCGGATGATATTGTCTTAATTGATGAGAGTATTGATGGTTTAAATGTTAAGCTAGAAAGTTGGAGGCATGCTTTGGAGTCTAAATGTTTTAAAATTAGTAGGAGTAAGTCTGAGTTTATGCATTGTATAGTAGTATGATGCAGATATGGTGATGGTCAAGAGTAGTAGCTTTTGATATGGATCTATTCAAGAGAATTGGAAGTATGACGATGTCACCATGGTTGATGAATCGGCCCGATTGAATCGGATCAGAAAGATAGATTCTATATATTATATATATATGTAATACATAATATTGATCTATCATCATGCAAGAGAATGCGAATCAGGAGCAAGATTTATGACGACCATGTGTGGCACACAGGATTAAGACAAGCTGGCTAAAATGGAGAAGTGCATCAGAAGTTCTCTGCGATCGTCGTATACCAGTGAAACTTAAAGAAAGTTTTATAGAACGACAGTGAGGCCTGCTTTATTATATGACACCGAGTGTTGGGCAGTGCGAAAGGAACACGTTAACAAAATATGTGTAGTAGAGATGGAGATGCTGAGATGGATGTGTGGTAAGACTAAGAAAGATAAGATTAGGAATGAGCGTTTCCGTGAGGATTTGGGGATAGCTCCAATTGATAGAAAAATGAGAGAAAATAGACTTAGGTGGTTTGGACACATGTACCGTCGCCCTAACCCGGCGCTGGTTAAAAGATGTGACCAATGCTAGTAAAAGAGCTAGGGGAAGGCCTAAAATGAGATGGTGTGATGTTATTAGAAAGGACTTGGACTTCTTGAGTTTAAACACGACTATAGCACTTGATAGAAATCTTTGGTGGAAAAGGATTCATGTAGCCGACCCCAAATAATGGGATAAGGCTCTGATGATGATGATGAGACATGCCGAGGATGTTCCTTTTATAACTTCACTTTTTCCCTTTCAATTCTTAGGCAAAAGAAGCATCCACACACATGCATAATCCCAAGTTTAATTAATCACGTAAATTTCTACTCACTGGTGTAACTTCCCTGTAACCAGAAAAGAATTCTGATGATACAGAGTTAACTTTAATTGTATGTTATGTTTGTTATGTTATATATATATATATGTATGTATATTGGTAGGTGTATAAACTAAATGTGATGTGCAACTGTCATTCTTCGTGTCCAAGTGGATTGCTTTACCATGTCTTTTCTTGAACTGTTTGCATTATTATCTTTGCTTCGGGGTTGCATGTCATACAGCCTTTCGTAGTTCTCATGGTTTCATAAACTCCTTTCTCGTAGGCCACTTATTTCTTCGTGAATAAATTGTAGTACAGGGGTACGTGCGATGAACATGCAAGAGAGGAGGGGTGAATTGGTTATCGTCTAATTTAAAAACCTTTTAAACAGAATAGATTAAACTCAATTAAGACAATATATAAAACGATGTGCACAGCGGAATATGACAATAGAAATTGCGAAACCAACTATCTTAGTGTGTATAGAACGGAGGTAGAGGATATGAATCAAATCATAAGACACAAGATTTATAGTGGTTCAGCAAACATACCTCTGTGTGCGCCTACGTCCACTATCTCACACCTCTGTGAGGATTTTCCACTAACTTGTTTTCTAGGTACAAGCCGATAATGTTTTCTAGGTACAAGCCGATAAACCCCTTACACGGTTGTTTTCCAGGGACAACACCAACCCCTCACATGATCTTTGTCTCATAGGTACAAAGAAACCAAAAAACCAAACTCCTACTCACAAACCGAGCATACATACAATGATTATGTTCAAAACGAAATTCAAACAACTCAATAAGCACATGACAGTGGGAAGAGAGAGAGAGAACGGTAAACACAAGAATTCTCCCTATCTGAAATATGGAGAGCTGCTGTAGAAACAATATCACCGATGTAGAACTCTCCAGGTGAAGAACCACGATCTGATCACTCAAGCCCACGTCCTTCTGATGAAGATCAACTCTTTGGAATGTTTGGAAGTCTTCTAGATCAATAAGAACTTGTCTTCCAACTTTCTAGATGTTCAGAGTTTCATGTAGATCTCTCCAGAGCAAGAAACCCTTGTTTTGAACTCTAGGGCATAAGATGGGCTCTGGGTGTGTGGAGAACTCTTCCAAATCATGAGAACATGTTGTATTTATAATCCCAAAGGATTCCTCAAAGTTTGGAAAGAGTTGGATCTTCGTAGGACTCTGTTTAGAAAAGTCTGTATGTAGAAACGTCGGAATGGGTCGACTGAAATTTTCGAATCGGTCGTTCTATTTTTGCTTTCACTTCAACTGGCGCTTCAACTGGCAAATCAATTGGCCAATCGGTCGTCCGATTTCTTGACTGTCCTAGTGCCAATCTGTACTGGCTAGGTGGGTCGTCCGATTTTACCAAATCGGTCGTCTGATCGTTTCTTCATCAATCGGAACCTCATCAATCGATTGACCTTTTCACCATCAATCGATTGGACTGAACATCAATCAATTGGTTCATAATCGGTTGACTGAAATCCCCAAATCGGTCATCCGATTTCATGCTTGACTATCAATCGATTGGGTCTTGCTCTTCAATTGATTGTCCTTGACTTCATCAATCGATTAGAGCTTCACATAATCAGTCGACTGATTTATCTGAGTTAGTCGTCCGATCTCTTAATCTGTCAACATCTTCAAAGCATGTGTCGACACCTCTTGATAATCGGTCGACAGATTTACCAAAGTCGGTCATCTGATTGTGTCAGTTCTGCATTTCTTCTTCCATTCTTGTCTTTTCTTTTGTCCAAGTCTTGGACTTTGTAATGTCCACTTCAAGTGTGACTTGTGGACACTTTTACTGCACACTTAACACCCAAATTAGACCCTCAAAGGCTCAAATTACATATAAATAATTCAAACACTTGGGTCAAGAATATGAATTATACTTAGTGTTTTTGTGATTTTCTCAACATGAGTTAAACTTAGTATTTTTGTGATCATCAAAATCTACATAGTACAACAATCTTCCCTTTTTAATGATGACAAAACACTTGTAGATTTTTCACACACAACACAACATTCACATTCACATGTCAAATTCATATACCAATTTGATTGATGTTATTTTATTTTATTTTTTACATGCATGCAAGCATTCAGTCATGCAATATGACTCCCCCTCTCAAGGACACTTATAACTCTCCCTTTTTCTTTTGAACAGACTCTCCCCAAAACCAAAATATAAAATCTACATATTCTCTTCCTGGGTGGTATTAGGGATAAGAAATGCAATTGGCATAAATACAGAGTATGTGAAGAGTTCACCAAGGGGATGATGATGAGAGTGCATGCTCTAAGAGATATCCATTTTGTAGTCCATGTATTTAATCAAGTTCTCAACACATTCAAAAATTAAATTCCATTAGATATGATGTGTGAGACATGATTAAAAGGCATCACGCATGATGATAAGTAGAATTTCTAATTAACATTAACGGATACTCTCAATCTTACCCACGCATGAAAGACTTTGATTTTTGGTAGCTATCACTCTGCCCTATTTTTTTTGAAACAAATGATATCATTCATTTTTTTGTTTCTTTCTTTTCTTTCACTTTTGAGGAAGGTATTGTCGTTTGACTCGATGCTTCTCACTTGTTTAGTGGAAAGGTCCGGTTACTAAGCTCAGTTCCTCTTTTCACTTTTCAATATGGGATAAGTAACTTTTTTCTCACGAGTTATTACGAGTTAGGTAGATTTTAAGCATCACAAGAGTATTAAGAAAAAATTTCCACCGATCATTAAGATGATATCCGTTAATCATAGTCATGTGCATTAGTGTGTTGACTTCAATTTCAGATATATTTTGAGAATCAAGTTAAATATAGAGCTATTTGGCTCCCCCTTAATGTATGCACACACCAAATGTAGAAATCTCTCCCTTAGTAGCTGAATTAATACACACTAAGTCTTAAGCCAATGCAATAATTATCAAGGGAGTATTAGGCCATAGAAAGAGTGAAAGAAGTATCTTTATATATACTTTACATATAAGCACACAAGGGATAGATATTAAACTCTAATCCTCTTTGATAACAAGATAAGGGTATCGGGTATAAGTAAATCTGGTATAAGCTATTTGCATTTAGAGGTTTTTTTGGTTTGAGATGGTTTAAATGAGGGATAATTATGTAGGGGATAACTTTTAATGTGATGTGATGTGACACAATGTGTATAGTTATCACCCCTTTATCTCTAATTTGACACCATTTATCTGTGTATAAATACACATACACAAATTTCAAGAGTACAATAATAATAATTAATGAGTTATCCCTAGGGATAACTTTTATTACCCCCACATGGGAGAGATAGTTATCACCAAGGTTTGCCATATCGGATCTCGGCTTCGTCTCGGAGGGCTTGGAGAGAAGAGATCTCGGAGAGATCTCGATAAAATCTCGGGAGATCAAATCTCAAGATATTGAGATACAAAAATGATATATACACATATATGTATCCCATGTGAGAACAAAAAGATTATTTTTAAGCAAAACAAATAATTGGATACATTGATAGCCATCATTAGTACATCTGTACATGTTACAATTAGATGTCACAAGAATCAAGAACAACAATCTAGTAAGAATCTTGAGTTTTAATAAGTTCATATCATAATTTTAAACAATAAGTAACAACAAATAAGCAAGAATTAACAGGCATGAGAAATATTCAAAAAGAAAGCAAGAATTAAGTAGATTATGTAAAAAAAACCTAAAACATTAACAAGAATAAAAAATTTAGAAATGAAAGATGTCATTCGGATCTTGATTTTATCTCGAGAGGATTGTAGAGAAGAGACATTGGGGAAATCTCATATAAATCTCAAGAGACCAGAAGCACTAACAAAAACTATATTAAGTATATATTTCCGAGGGACCATTTGTAATCTCATCCAGTTAACCACTCAACATGAGAAAGAAGACTCAAGAAAAAAGTTGCCTATAAGACTTGCAGTGGACAAATTAGTCATGGCTAGGAGCCTTCCTCTATTAGGAAGGCATTTAAATAGCAACCACATGGTGTGATGGTTGGGGAAGGAAGTGATGGATTTCAACATGCTTGAATGAGACAAAGGATCTCAAGAGATCTTGGCATCATGTGTCTCGTACATCTCGGATATCGGCAAGCTGGAGAGACAGAGAATCTCGAGAGATCTCGAGAGATTGCAAACCATGGTTATCACCCCCTTTATCACCCTTTTATCCTGGATAAGTTTTATCACCCTGGGATAAATTAGACACGTTTCAAAATTGCTTGTGAGCATAAAACTGGTGATAAAAGGGGGATAAACCCCCTTATCACGTTATCAAAGAGGCCAGACTCTTTTTGTGTTTTTGATTTTTTTTTGAGAGAAGGAAAATAAAAACACAGCCTATAATCAAAATCTAAGAGAGTAAACAATACAAGAGTATTCATGTGTTACCTTGACAGTCCAAAATAAAAGTACGTGATACTCACAGAACAATTTCGGTGTCTTGAGTTTCACATTGATGTTCCAACTCCAAATTTCACAAGACACTGACAACCACAGATCTCAGGTGGATTTTTTGGGTACCTAAATGGTTTTGAGTCCAACAGTGTTAGTCTTAGAAGACAACAAATCCTTCTTAATCCACACAAAGTTCATTTTCTGCATGTTTTTCTTTAGACAACAAGTGTAGTTCATATGACAATGTCTACCACAGAAATAGCATGTGACATTAGAATTGTGTTATGTGGGTTGTGGCCTATGAATGACATGATATTCAACATGCTTACCTTTCACATGAGCTTATTTTTTATTTTGTATATGTTTCTTAGCATGTACAGTTTTCTCATGATGCGCATGCTTCTTATGGACATGCTTCTTAACATGAGAATTTAGTTGGACCTTTTTCTGTTGTGGTTTAGCATGAGAAGTATTTGAAGAACTGGAAGTATGAACAAAAGATGTTACTGTCTTAGACTATAAAGATTTGTTCTTTTTATTTTTAGGGGGATAGTCTAAATCATGTCTATTAGTGTTCACCTTAGCACTAAGGACTTCATCAAATTTTTGCTTTTCCTTCATGAGTCTAGAAATAGTTGATTTTAGATCATCTATTGTTTCATGCAATTTTTTAACTGAGTTTTCATAAAACTTTAGCATTTTCTTCAAACACATGCACTTGATTTTCCAATTTTTCATTTTCAGATTTCAAGGATATATTTTCCTTTTCAAACATGCTGATTTTTTTTTTTCTGAAAAACCATTATCATGAGCCATGTATTCCATTTCTTGTTCATACAATGAAATTTTACTTTGCATGGTTTTTTTCATCTTGAAGAACACTGCATTGTACATTTAACAAATCACACAACTCACAAAGATATTCATTATGCAAGATATCATTGATTTTGTTTTTCAATCCCTTATTTTCTTTTTTAACTTTTTTATATTTTTCATGCAAGGCAGAGTACATTGTTTCCATCTCCTCAATGGTAAAAGATTCTCGGTCAGAAGTTACCTCAGGAGATTCATCCTCAATAGCCATGAGTCCACAGTCGACGTCCTTCTTTTCCTGGACATCTTCTGTTGCGGAGCTTGACTCATCGGAGTCACTCCTCGTGGCGACCATAGTCTTAGACTTCTTTGCCTTGGCTCTGCTATACTTTCTTTAAAATACTGGGCATTCAGATCTCATGTGTCCGATGCCTTGGCATTCATAGCAGGCCAATTCAGTTTTTCTGCTAGAGTCCTCTACCTTCTTTTTGTCCTTGAAATCCTTAGAAGAAGTTGCATACTGTGACCTTTTTTTTTTTAAAATTTCCTGAAATTTCGTGCAATCTTGGCTACTTCTTCCTCATCTTCACTTGAGAAGTTCTCATCTAAACAGATTGCCTTGGATTTCTTAGGTTTCAAAGCCACATCCTTTTGCTTGAGAATGGGTTGCTCTGCTTCCTCCTTTTTGAGGTTTATTCATAAGTCATGAGACTCTCAATCAACTCGTCCATAGTGAGGCTTGATAGGTTCTTAGAATCCTCTATGACTATGGCTTTGGTGTGCCACGTTGGTTGGAACGATCTCAGAATTTTATGAACGATCTCCGTGACCGTGTAGTTTTTCTCGAGTGCTTTCAGTCCATTTGTAATCTTGGAGAGCCTAGCAAACATATCCGAGATTGTTTCTACGGGGCTCATCTTGAACATGTTGGTTTTTGTCTCCTTGACTTCAGAAGTATCTTCATAAATCAACTTGAGCTTATCTTACATCTCTTTCGCTGAGCTGCATATGGAGACACAAGAATATTCATCAGGGTGAATATTATTCATGGCACTAAAATTAATTTGAGATTTTTTAATATTATCCTCTGTCCACCTTCCCTCATCCTCTGGTAACCTGTATGGACCGGTACTCACAACTTTCCAGATCTCATAGTTTTGAGCTCTGAGAAAGACGTGGATACGATTTTTCCAATAAGAGTAGTTGCTGCCATGGTTCAAAAACTCGGCCGGATCGGGATCGGATCGGCCGAGTCGGCTCGGTTTGGGCCTCCCGATCCGAGCCGGGGTAACCTAGCCGGTCCTTGCACGCGGATCGGACCGGCTGGGCTCGGCCGGCTCGCCGAGCCGGGCCCGATCCGCCTCGGATCGGCTCGAGCCGGGCCGATCCTGTTCAACCTTGTCATGGGCTGAGTCCAGGCCAATCCCAGGCTGAGTTCAGGCTGAGTCCACTGCGATTTCAGGCCTTATTTACCTGAATATCATTTTCATGTATTTGTAGTTTCATTTACTTAAGATATTACATGTAAATAAGGAAGTACCCCCCATTTGAATCCATAAAAATATAAAAAAAATCATATCTCTTACCAATAAAAAGTCAACTCTCCCACCGAAGAAGAAAATCGCGATTTCGTTGATTTTAGCGAAATGCTAACTTTCTAATCTCTCATAATTTAGCTTATCTAAAAATTTGATAATTCAAATAAACCATATGGAACACTAAAATCTAAAGTCCGGTAAAAAAAATCAAACGTGCATATGACTTCTTCAAGGGAGCCACTCTCCTACTGACAGCACTTAGTCTGCTTGAGACCTCTCAGGATTTGGTCAAACCTAAGCTATCATTATCTAAACTCATGAGATTTTTCACTTTTTAATTGAAAGAAATTAGAAAGTGACAATTCTCATGACTTTGAGTGACAATTCTCATGACTTTAAATGATATTCAAATGGTAGATATGAATCAAACTATAAGACACATGATTTATAGTGGTTCAGCAAACACACTCCTATGTGCGTCTACGTCCACTACCTCACACCCTCGTGAGAATTTTCCACTAACTTGTTTCTCAGGTACAAGCCGATCAACCCCTCACACGGTTGTTTCCTAGGGACAACACCAACCCCTCACACGATCTTTGTTTCATGGGTACAAAGAAACAAAAAACCAAACTCTTGCTCACAAACTGAGCATACACATAATGATGATGTTCAAAACGAAATTCAAATAACTCAATAAGCACATGACAGTGGCAAGAGAGATAGAACGGTAAACACAAGTATTCCCCCTGTCTGAAATATGGAGAGCCATTGTAGAAGCAAGATCGCCGATGTAAGGCTCTCCAAGTGAAGAACCACGATCTGATCACCCAAGCCCACGTCTTTTGATGAAGATCATCTCCTTGAAATGTTTGGAAGTCTTCTGGATCAATAAGAACCAACTTTCTAGATGTTCAAAGCTTCATGTAGATCTTTCCAGAGCAAGAAACCCTTGTTTTTGACTCTAGGGCACAACACAACCCCTCACACGATCTTTGTTTCATGGGTACAAAGAAACAAAAAACAAACTCTTGCTCACAAACTGAGCATACACATAATGATGATGTTCAAAACGAAATTCAAATAACTCAATAAGCACATGACAGTGGCAAGAGAGATAGAACGGTAAACACAAGTATTCCCCCTGTCTGAAATATGGAGAGCCATTGTAGAAGCAAGATCGCCGATGTAAGGCTCTTGTGAAGAACCACGATCTGATCACCCAAGCCCACGTCCTTTGATGAAGATCATCTCCTTGAAATGTTTGGAAGTCTTCTGGATCAATAAGAACTCGTCTTCCAACTTTCTAGATGTTCAAAGCTTCATGTAGATCTCTCCAGAGCAAGAAACCCTTGTTTTGAACTCTAGGGCATAAGATGGGCTTTGGGTGCATGGAGAACTCTTCCAAATCATGAGAACATGTTGTATTTATAATCCCAAAGGATTCCTCAAAATTTGGAAAGAGTTCGATCTCTATAGGACTCTGTTTAGGAAAGTCTGTATGCAGAAATGCCGAAATCAGTCGACCGAAATCTTCGAATCGGTTGTCCGATTTTTGCCTTAACTTCAACTGGCGCTTCGGTTGGCAAATCAACTGGTCAATCGATTGACCAAATTCTGGAGAATTGGTTGTCCGATTTCTTGACTATCCCAGTGCCAATCTGTACTGGCTAGGTCGGTCGTCTGATTTTATTAAATCGGTCGTCCGATCTTTTCTTCACCAATTGGAACCTTGGTCATCAATCGATTGGCCTTTTCACCATCAATCGATTAGACTGAACATCAATTGATTGGTCTATAATCAGTCAATCGAAATCTCCAAATCGGTCGTCCGATTTCCTGCTTGACCATCAATCGATTGGGCCTTGCTCTTTAATCAATTGGCCTTGACTTCATCAATCGATTGAAGCTTCACATAATCGGTCGACCAATTTATCTAAGTCGATCGTCCGATCTTTTGGTCTGTCGACACCTTCAGAGCATGTGTCGACACCTTTTGATAATCGGTCGACCGATTTATCAAAGACGGTATTCCGATTATGTCAGTTCTGCAGTTCTTCTAGTCTTGTTTTTTCTTTTTGTCTAAATCTTGGGCTTATAATGTCCACTTCAAGTGCGACTTGTGGATACTTTTACTACACACTTAACACCCAAATTAGGCCCTCAAATCACATATAAATAATTCAAACACTTGGGTCAAGATCATGAACTATATTTAGTATTTTTGTGATTTTCTCAATATGAGTTAAATTTAGTATTTTTGTGATCAAGATCATGAACTATATTTAGTATTTTTGTGATTTTCTCAATATGAGTTAAATTTAGTATTTTTGTGATCATCAAAATCTCTAGAGTACAATATAAATGATATCATCTGGTTTTGATTTTTATTGCTACATGTAAATTCTTATTCTATGGATATATCCATGATGTGGCATTTGCTTATGAGTAAGAGATCCGTGAAGATGGTTTGTTCCACCCAAACTGTAGGCACTTGACTACTTAGGTAAGAGTCAAGGCATTCAAAGGACAAGGGACCTTGCATTTGAGCATGCTAACCGTGCTGCTGAAGCTATCGAATCATTCCCGAAAGTGATGATGAAGATGTTCTAATTTCAAGGCGAGCACTTGTGGATCTGACTCAGAGAGTTATTACAAGAACTAAGTAAAGATTTGTGATTGTTTTAGAGGTACATGATCTGTTCTACAGTGGGTCTCTCTCTGAACGGCAGCTTATTCCTCCTCGTATTGCAGTTGATTTTGTGTAATTTTTTTAGCACTGGAATGCATGGATTATGTGCAGAAGTTGCAGTAATCCCCGCAAGTAAATTGTTAGTTACTTCTGCTTCCACTTGGTTCACCAGTGTGATGTGCTCTGTCAAATTTCATTTCTCTGGATGTAGCATTTTCCTTTCATACTCGTGGTGCAACCTAAGGAATACGAGGGACTCTTTTCTTGCAATTGGAGAACTTTTGTACAGCAATTGCCCACAAAATTGTGTGTAAACTTATTTAAAATAATGAAAATGTTTTAGCTATGGAGCGTACTTAATGAACTGAATTCTCTATCATGTGATGATGTAAGAATCCGGCTTAGCCATATTCTTGGTTGGGTAGAGACCTTACTTGCATATTGTGAAATTTTAATGCAATTGTGGAATCTCCTTTTATTCTTGTAAACGAATTTGGAGAATCTTAAATAGCTGCATTCGAAGCAATTACCTAGATATTCTGATTGGAAAAAGTAGAGTACTCCACGGAGAAAAAGATCAGGATTAAGGCATGTCTGAAGCTACTTTCCATTGCACTGCATGGTGTGCAGCAAATATTACTATTCCATTGTCACTTTTCCACTCATAAATTGAGATATTAAGAATATTTTAATTGAGATTATATAATTTCTTGCTATGGTGCAATTCTTTTCTCTCTCTCATCTTCACCCAGTCATTACCTCTCTTTCACCTTCCTGTTCTTTTTCTTCCACCCATTCTAACTTCCAGCCTAGAAGCCTCCGAGTGCTAGAGTCCAGAAATATGCCGCAATCACACCCCTTTGCCCTTCAAATAGTGAACTGCACCGTGTCTATTTTGAGCTGATCTCTGTCCCTTTCATTTGTCTACTTCTATCTGTTATTAACACTTCAACAGCTTTCGCCTTTGCCATGCAGATCACATCACAATTGTATGTCCAAGTTGGTGATCGTATGACCTGGAAAGCCATTTCTGTCACTCCAAAGATGTATGTATCTCCCTTCACGGCCAGCTCAACACCAAGCCAGGACCAAGTCCATCCACACACCCCACATTCTAAACCCTTGTATCCAATATGCAGCCAGGAAGCCTGAGGACCAGATCCTCTTAAGGGTTATTTAGTTTGAGGTAAGATATTGCAAAATGCCGTAAAATATGGTAACTTTTATGTTGTTTGAATATAATATTCTACGGTAAAAAAACCAAGACCCCTCGCTCAAGAAGAAGTGTACTTGATCAAAATAACACTTCTATCCTACAGCCAAAGTCACATCACTGTACTGAACTCACTCAGAATCATCTCCCAGTCTTCTTCTCACCATAAGAAATGCCAAGCTTTTGTATTTTGCTCTTACCAACAATGGTTTCAGATCACATGTGCCTCATGCCTAAAATTTATCATTGACTCTCTCCTCTCCCTCCCCACAGTCAGTTCTGTTCACTTGGTTGATGCTCTCTGCCACATTTGATCTCGTAAGGAAAGGATTGATGTATACCAGTTCTGGGGAGTTCTGATGAAATGATTTGTAGCAGATGCTTTAAAATGGAATATTATTTTATGTTGATTTGGTTTATAGTAGATATGAACCCATGAAAATCTTGATTCCATTCATTTGAGGAATTCATTCCATTGCAAATCAATGTTTATTGTCCAAAAGGAATGATGAATATCTCTCATCCAAGCTACTATTCAGAGGCTTGGGTTGTAGAAATGACCTCAAATACTAGTTTTGGACTGGTTTCTCTCTCTATTTAAGTCTGATAAGCCTAGAAGATAGTAGGGATCAACAATAACAAAATTTGAAACCTTCAAGTCTGAAGCAGGTATCTGTGAATATAGCCAAGACAGTATTAGTATTACCTCTCTGAGTTAGATTACCTCATGGCTGACTTTATAATAAGCTTCAATAAATAACATGCATCTGAAGTTGTGATAATCGCATAACTAAAAAAAAAAAGCTAAATATTGTTTGCTTGGCTTCTTTATCATATATAAATGCTCACATGCTCTAACTCATCTAGTTGACAGAGAATTTAAAGAAAAAATTTCTTATGTTAGCACATTAAGTACACATTATGGAGAATTGAGATCAAAAGAAGATTGAAAAAAGAGTGATATGACATCAAAGGGTCATACGAAACAACCAGCCATCAGGTCAATATATCACATCGACCTTTTTTTTAGAAAAAAAGAAATATTGATCTTGTTAAGGACTCCTATTCAAGTGTTTAATTTAAAGGACTCTAAACATGTCGATTAGTAAAAAATTATTTATGGTAGGGAGGTCTTAGGTTCAATTCTTGGGAGATATCTGGCTCACATGTAATTTGGGTGTGAGCTCGGAGTAACATAGTCTTGAGAAAAATGGATGTTATGTTTGGATCATCGAAGTCTCTCACACTCTCTGTAGAATTGAGTATTATCATTATATATATATATTATAAAAAATATTAATTTATATAATGATGATATTTTTTAGACATTTAAATATATTATAAAGATATTTTAGTTGTATATCATTTCTTAAACGAGAAAATGTGCTAGAAACATATGGAAGGGTTTTGAAGGAAAAGAAAAAGGGAGAAAAAAAGGAGAGAGGTGAATTCTTTCCGTACTCAAATTAGTCTGGAAAAAGCCTTGTCATTTGTCTCCTTTAAAACCCTGCGAGTCACTGCATCTAATTTCTGATCCTAAAATTGGAGAGTATATGACTATATGTGTAAAGTAAATGAAAATAAAATATAAAAAAATCACTGTCATAATTTCAAAGCCAGCAAGTGCTCTAAATTAGAAAATTTCAGTGCCATCAGCTGGGTCCGGACAATAATCTCATTCCCATTTATCATCATGCTATTACGAAGTCTATCAGATTTTAATTTAGGAGAATTTAAAATGTTATGTAGTGAAATAAACAAGTCCTTTTGTTAAAAAAAGAAGATTTTTTTTTTCGAAACATGAGAGTCCGATTGTCTAGATAGTTAATAAGATAAATTAATTAAGAGTTTCTATCAGATATTTAACTTATTTTTTAATTCATAATAAAATTATAATTTATTACAGTAAATATTATCTTTTATTATAATATATGTTATGTTCTGTTATCTCAAAATTAATTTATCTTAATTAATATTAAAATAATATTTAAATTTAATTTTTTTAAAACTTTTTTCCGACTCATTTATCCATTTTTACTTTTTAAATCTAAATAGCCATAGCCGTCCCGTTATGACGGCGAGGCTTTCTGCTCCGTCGCCGGACTCCAACAAGGAGGAGCACACCCGGGAAGGCCATCGGCGAACACCCCCCGCGCCCCCCCCCCCCACCTCACATCTGATCTGGACACCTTGAAGCGATCTGGGTGGCAGAGAGTGCGAGGTTGGAGCGGATCGCGATGGCGGCCGTCTCCGTGGCGGCGGAATGGCAGCTTCTCCACAACCGCTACTACCGCAAGCCGGAGCTCTACGCCATGCGCTGGGGCACCCGCGGCGGCGGCGTCGATCTCCGCCGCCACCGGGTCGCCTGCGCCCCCTTCGGCGGCCCGATCGCCGCCATCCGCGACGATTCCAAGATCGTGCAGCTGCACGCGGAGTCTGCCCGCCGCCGCCTCCGGATCTTCTCGTCGTCCGGGTCCCCACTCGCCTCCGCACCGTGGGACCGCCCCGGCGGCCGATTGGTGGGCATGGCGTGGACGGAGGCTCATGTCCTCGCTTGCGTCGTGCAGGACGGCACGGTCTACCGCTTCGATATGCGCGCCGAGCCGGTGGGGACACAGTTCTCGCTGGGGAAGGAGTGCTTCGAGGAGGGTGTGGCGGAGTGCGTCTTCTGGGGCGGCGGGTTGGCCTGCCGGACCGAGGGGAACAAGCTGTTCTGCGTGCCGGACCTGGGGGAACCGCGGCCGTGCCAGCTGGCGGACCCGGGGCTGCTTGAGGCACCGCGGTGCATGACGGTGATCGAACCGCAATACACCATGTCCGGGAACGTGGAGGTGCTGCTCGGCGGACCGGACGAGGACGGTGTGCTGGTGGTGGACGAGGAGGGCGTGCAGCGGCTCGGCTCCGGGGTGGGGAGGGTGGCCAAGATGGCGGTGTCGGGGAATGGGAAGATGCTGGCGGCGTTCACAGAGGAGGGGAGGTTGCTTGTCATCCCTACCGACTTCTCCAGGATCATGTTCGAATATGATTGCGAGGTCTCTCTCCAATGACATCTGTTACTGCCCCGTATAATGATCTTGCTCATCTGCTCTTTTCCCTTGTTTTGTTCTCTCGATTCGTGCTTGTGAGAATAAGTGGTCTTTCGGTAATGTTTACATTGACATCTAATCCATGCAATTGATGCAGTTTGATCGACATTTGTGACGCTTTTACTTGTTCTGGTTCTTTGATTAATCTTGCCTGCTTCCTGTTTTTTTTTTGTTGTAGACAGTGGTGGCTCCTGAGCAAATGGCTTGGTGTGGAATGGACAGTGTACTACTGTACTGGGAAGAAACGCTCTTGATGGTTGGTCCTCACGGGGATCCTGTTCGTTACCAGTATGACGAACCGATAGTTCTTATTTCCGAGTGTGATGGGGTGCGGATTCTATCAAATTCCAGCATGGAATTCCTTCAACGAGTCCCTGACTCAACAGTGTCTATATTTCAAATTGGAAGCACGGAACCTTCTGCCTTATTGTATGATGCCCTGGAGCACTTTGACAAGCGCAGTGCTAAGGTACAGATCAATAATATAGCTAACCGAAACCTGCTTTAATGTTGCTTGCCATTGTTTTCTAGTGCAGTTTGATACCTGGTTAGATTGTTTATTTAGACTGCATATGGCAGAACAAAAAGGTTAATGGTTAAAGAGGAAAAAAGTAATAGAAAACTCTTCATAAAGAATCATTAGGAAAAAAGCTCTATGCCTGCAGAATTCGTCTGAGTTCACTGCCGAGGCTACAGTGAGTGAATTGGTTTGTAAGTTTTTTTTTTTTTCAAAATAAAATTTGACTATGCTGGAAATCCAGAGTTTTGAAGAATTGAACCCACCGATCAATTTAAACCTGTGACCAGTCTGTCGTATGACTTTTTTTTTCTGTGGTAACACAACAGTATGCATCTCAGTTTTCTCTTTGTTTCTCCAATTAATAGGTAGAGCATTTAGAGATAATACAAAGTAGGTGCACTGAATATAATATTTAATGTGGTAGGTGTAATTTCAGAGAAGTGTTCATGTTCCCAACCTCTATGGTTGGGATTTGTTGATTGATAGTGATAATGACTAATATTTTGTCAGACATTTATTTTATCTGGTCGGCAAATAGGAACTGAGATGCTGAACTATAAGCCCCATGCACCTCTCTTTTGGATTAAAAACTTATAGGTATTTAAGCAGGATTCTGTCCTTAGTTTTTTAAAGACTTCACATCTTTTAGATTCTTTATTTCAGAGGGGAATCAGAAGATAGTTGGTGCCTGGTAACGTGGCTTAACTCACTTGGGGGATACAACATTTCTTTCTCTTGGTTTAAGGTTATATCTTGAAGAAATAGAGTAGAATCTGAAAGGTTGGTGATATATGTTTGTAAGAGAATCTGTGACAGAAAAGCAGGGTACAATGCCATCTAAAAGATCACTGTTCATTTGAATGGGTTTGATGGGATGCAATCGGATTTTTGGAGCTTGGAACAACCTTTATGCTTCTCAAGAATCGGGCTGTTCACGGTTCAGTTCTGTCCAATTTGGACCTTTTTTTCTTTCAGAAAACCGAACAGAACCGAACTTAGAGGCAAACCGAACCGAACCGGGTTTGAACCGAAAATAGGAAAAGTTTATTTTTAAGGGGCTTATGAGTATCGAACTCACAACCTCCCCATGGGAGGAGGTGCACTAACCACTGCACCACTGGTTTTCATGTGAATTATTATACTATCTATATTATATATACATTTTCGGTTCATATCGGTAAAACCTAACTGAACTGTGAGGTCCTTCAAACCGAACCGAACCGATCAGTTCGGTTTGGACCATTTAATGAACACCCCTACTCAAGATAACATTATCATTAATCCTATCGTAGTTGTCAAGGCGGACGTCTAGGCGGCGCCTAGGTGTCGCTTAAGCACTAAGGCGCTTCCATAACCGCTTGAAAACAGCCCACCTTTTTAAGAGTAAAAAAGGCGCCCCAAGGCGCCGTGCCTAGACCCATTAAGGGTCTGCGATATCTCGCATAGATAGTGGATCCGGGTCAGTTTTCAGGCATTCGATCAAACCTGTGGTAATCTTGCCAAGGGCCGAGTCTAGCCCGATTTTTGGAAACATCTTATTTATCTGAATATCATTTAAGTAAATGTTAATATTTATAGTTTCATTTACTTAAGATATTACATGTAAATAAGAAAGTACCCTTTATTTGAATTCAATAAAAATATAAAAAAAATCACATCTCTTACCAATAAAAAGTCAACTCTTCCATCTAAGAAGAAAATTACAATTTGGTGATTCTATCAAAATATCATCTTTCTAATCCCTCATAATTTTGCCTAACTAAAAATTTCATAATTCAAATAAACCCTATAGAATATTAAAAATTTAAAGTCCGGTGAAAAAAATTAAACGTGCATGTGATTTTTCCAAGAGACCCACTCTCCTACTAACAGTACTTAGTCTACCTGAGACCTCTCAAGATTTGGTCAAATCTAAGCTATTATCACCGAAACTCTTGAGAATTGTCACTTTCTAGTTTCTTTTCAAAATTTAAACATATTGTGGGATTATGAAATGGAATCCTTTAGTTTTTACTTGTTTTAAGTGTGTTAAGATATTGCACTTCCTATTTTTATTTAGCTTATTTTCATGTATGTGTATTTACTGGTTTGTTTTAAAAGTTGAAAATTAGTCTTCTAATGATATAATGATATTTGCACTTCTTGTTCTTATTTAGTGCGCTTATTTATTTGAAGATGTCAATTTAGATTTTTTATGACTTTGTGCTATATGATGTGAGTTTGTTTACTTGTAATTTAATTTTTGTTGCTTTCATATAGTATTGACATTTTTGTTCTGACGTTTTATTTTTTTTTGCAAGTATTTTTTATGATACGTAGCTATTATCTATATTTCTCAAATTTATGTTTTGATTTAATAATATATCTGCCATACTATGATATGTCATTTCCTTTATGTCTATCATATTATGATATTTTTTATTGAATTTTCATCATCATATATATTTTTAGAGATATAAATATCATATAAGAGGGACACTTGAAAACAGCTCATACTTAGTTCCGTCATAAACGCCTAGGCACTGCTTATGGGGGTGCCTAAGCGCTTAGGCGATCCGAGACCCCAACTAGTCTTGGTCGCCTTGACGCCTTGACAACTATGAATCATATAAAGAGGGAAAATGAAATTCTTAGTAAAATACAAGCTATGATTCACACGCAATTCTGAAATTTCTAATAAACCATGTCGATATCTGTGCATGCTGCCTGAACATGGATGTCAAATGTTTCACACCTGTTTGCATTTCTTTGAGCACAACATGCTTATTACGGAAACTTCGACAACAACAAATTTCCCAATATGTGGGGACTACCGGACTAGTAAGTGGAAGATGTACAATTCTTCTAAAAATGACCATTTGTCTTAACCAATCTCGCACAGGATTTGATTGATATTACTTTAGCTGGCATTGGTGTTGAGGCTTATATCCTTGCATCCAGGTCAGATGTTCTTTTGCATCATAGGTTGCACATCCGTATAAAAAACTTGATAGTTGTGTTGGTGTTACAAAAATCATAGGGTAAGTCCCGTAGTCTAAAGGCGACCAAAATATGATGTTGGGCATGGGGATGTAAGATACTAAAATTCTGTTTCATTTAAGCTCAAAGCTGAAGAGATTGGGTAACATGTGAGGTGTTGGACAATATGTTGACTAGAGAGCTGTATGGTGACCTTCTTTTGATTTTATGCTATTGTCTGTTAATGCAAAAGTCTGGCAGCCTATAGATATGATAGTTTTTGATTGGAAAGATTGGCCATTAGAAGAGGCTAAGAGCTTTCTTCTGGAGGATGTATCATTTTGGTATTGGACAAGTAGAAAAATGGAGAAGATGAAAAGAAACCGTAATAGGTTGCACATCCGTATAAAAAACTTGATAGTTGTGTTGGTGTTACAAACCATAGGGTCGACAAGTCCTTGATAATGCTCCAAGTCCCGTAGTCTAAAGGCGACCAAAATATGATGTTGGGCATGGGGATGTCAAGATAACTAAAATCTGTTATCATTTAAGCTCAAAGCTGAAGTAAGATTGGGTAACATGTGAGGTGTTGGACAATATGTTGACTTAGAGAGCTGTATGGTGACCTTCTTTTGATTTTATGCTATTGTCTGTTAATGCAAAAGTCCTGGCAGCCTATAGATATGATAGTTTTGATTGGAAAGATTGGCCATTAGAAGAGGCTAAGAGCTTTCTTCTGGAGGATGTATCATTTTGGTATTGGACAAGTAGAAAAATGGAGAAGATGAAAAGAAACCGTAATTACTTTTGTTGCCTACAATAGGGTTCCTTTGGGAAAATCTTATCGTGTCATAACCTAATTCTTAAAAAAATCATGAAAATTCCGAGTCCTGATTCATATTTATCCGTCACTTGAGATCCTGAACCCAACTCAAGTTTGCTTATAGAATTCTTGTTGCTACCATGACAAGTTTCTTTCCAGCTTCAATGTTGTCACTTTTGGTGCCATGTAGTATGTTGTTGAAAGGACTTTAGGAATTGGGATAACTTTATTTACTGTTGGTCCTCATTTGAGAAGTCATAAACATGTTCGTCATGCCACTGGAATGGAATTGTCCCTTACTATTTGAAGGGACATGTATTGTAGGTAGTTCTTAGTTCTTACTACCTGTCCAACCTACTTGTCACTGGTGACAAATAGCTGTTAAGGGTTATAAATAGGTCTTGGACAAGTAGTAAGCATTTCTCACGAGGAATATAGGTGAAGATGAGGAAAGGTTGGAAATTTAGGTGAATCTTTGGGTCAATAGAGGAGCCTTATGTGCAAATTACTTGATCTGGTGACAAATAGCTGTTGAGGGCATGGATGGCATAGTCGGGTCGAGGTGCTGGGTCAGACCCAGCCGACCTCGACCCGAGTCGGGTCGGATCGGAGGATCCGCCCTACTCCATTGGAGTCTGGCCGATCTAGGACCGGCAAGCTTAAAAAACGATAAAAAAATGTAAAAAATGAGGAAAAATCACAAAAGAATCAGGAAAATTCTTAAAAAACATATAATAATAGAACATTTTGGGTATATCCATAGTCTAGTTGCACATATGTTCATATTACAATATAGAGCAACGATAATTATGATATCTTATTTACCTGAATATCATTTAAGTAAATGTTATATCATATACTTAAGATATTACATGTAAATAAGGAAGTACTCCCCATTTGAATCCAATAAAAATATCAAAAAATCATATCTCTTATTAATAAAAAGTCAACTCTCCCATCGAAGAAGAAAATCACGATTTCGGTGATTTTAGCGAAATGCTAACTTTTTAATCTCTCATAATTTGGCCTATCTAAAAATTTGATAATTCAAATAAACCATATGGAACACTAAAAATTCAAAGTCTGGTAAAAAAAGTCAAACGTGCATACAACTTCTCCAAGGGAGCCACTCTCCTACTGACAACACTTAATCTGCTTGAGACCTCTCAGGATTTGGTCAAGCCTAAACTATCATCACTCAAAGTCATGAGAATTGTCACTTTCTAGTTTCTTTTCAATTAAAAAGTGAAAAATCTCATGAGTTTAGGTGATGATAGCTTAGGTTTGACCAAATCCTGAAAGGTCTCAAGCAGACAGTGCTGTCAGTAGGAGAGTGGCTCCCTTGGAGAAGTCATATGCACGTTTGACTTTTTTTACCGGACTTTGAATTTTTAGTGTTCTATATGGTTTATTTGAATTATCAAATTTTTAGATATGTCAATTATGAGAGATCAGAAAGTTAGCATTTCGCTAAATCACCGAAATCGCGATTTTCTTCTTCAATGGGAGAGTTGACTTTTATTGGTAAGAGATATGATTTTTTTGATATTTTTTATTGGATTCAAATGGGGGTACTTTCTTATTTACACTTAATATCTTAAGTAATGAAAGTTTTATTACTTAAATGATGTTCAGGTATAAATAAGTGGAGGGGATCAGACGTACTTAAGGTAATATGAGGGAATCGACCTACAGCAGATGGAGTCGAGGTGGAATCGGGGTGGACTCGGCCCGACCGGTCGATCCACCCCGATTCCACCTTATACCATGGGTGGGTGGTTGTTCCCCCCCCCAATTGGGCCGCCATTGGCCGATTCCGCTCTGAGTCGGCCGATTTTGCCATCCATGGTTAAGGGTGACAAATAGGTGTAGTAGCTTTCGGTCCTTACGGTCTATCATTCAAGAAAATGAGGAGATTTATGATGATGTTGCACATAGGACTAAGGCAGACTGGTTAAAATAGAGAAGTACATCAGGAGTCTTTTGTGATCGTCGTATATCCGTGAAACTTAAAGGAAAGTTTTATAGAACAGTTGTGACCTACTTTGTTATATGGTATGGAGTGTTGGACAGTACTAAATAACACATTAACAAATGTGTGTAGTGGAGATGAGAATGCTGAGATAGATGCGTGATAAGACTAAGAAAGATAAGATTAGGAATGAGCACTTTCGTGAGGACTTGGGATAGTTCCAATTGATAGTAAATAAGAAAATAGACTCAGGTGGTTTGGTTAAAAGATGTGACCAAATCCCGCTAGTAAAAAAGCTTGAGAAAGGCTTAAAATAAGATGATATGATATTGTTAGGAAGGACATTGGCTTCTTGGGGGTTTAAACACGAATATAGCACCATGGAAGGCAAAATCGCCGATCCAGATCGAAATTGGCTGATTTCGGATTGGATCGGCCATGGCCGATCCGATTTTGGGGGGTAACTCCGTAAATTTAATAGAATCTTAGCCAGATTGGCTAGAATCGGTTCGAATTGGCCGATTCGAATCGGGATTGGCCGATTTAGGAACCAGATGTATACTCATTTACTTGAACATTATTTAAGTAAATGTTATATGTCTAGTTTCATTTACTTTAGATAAGATATTATATGTAAATCATGAAGTATCTCTTATTTGAATCCAATAAAAATATTAAACAATTATATCTTTTACCAATAAAAAGTCAATTCTCTAAGAAAATCACAATTTTGGTGATTTTATCAAAATGTCGACTTTCTAATCTCTCATAACTTGGCTTTATTAAAAATTTCATAATTTAAATAAATCACATGGAATACTAAAAATTCGAAGTCCGGTGAAATAAGTCGAACGTATATTTAACTTCTCCAAGGGACTCATTCTCCTACTGACAGTGGACTAAGTACTATCAATAGGAGAGTGAGTCCCTTGGAGAAGTCACATATACGTTTCACTTATTTTTCCAGATTTCAGATTTTTAGTATTCCATGTGGTTTATTTGAATTATAAAATTCTTAATTAAGCCAAATTATGAGGGATTAGAAAGCCGACATTTTGATAGGATCACTAAAATCGTGATTTTCTTTTTAGATGGGAGAGTTGACTTTTCATTAGTAAGAGATGAATTTTTGGTTTTTTTATTAGATTCAAATGGGGGTACTTCTTTATTTACATGTAATATTTTAAGAAAATAAAACTACAAATATAGACATTTACGATGTTCAGGTAAATAAGGTATCATCATTGACATTACTCTGTATTGTAATATTTACAAAATTGTGAAGTTCTTGAATTTACCGATTAACTTTTTTTTTGCATTTTTACTCATTCTTTCTGTTTTTCCCCTGATTTTTCCAACATTTTATAAAAAATAATTAACCTAAGGATCGGTCGATCCCGATCCGGATCGGGATTGGCTTGGACCGATTCAGGGGTCCGATCTGATCCTGCCTTCTATGTATAGCACTCGATAGAAATCTTTGATTCATGTAGCTGACCACAAATAATGGGATAAGGCTCTGATAATGATGATGATGAGGGTGACAAATAGGAGTTGGATGGGTAGTAAGCATTTCTCATAAGGGATATGAAGATGGGGAAAGGGTGGATCTTTAGGTAGACGTTGGTCAATGAAGGAGCCTTTTGTGCAAACTACCTGATCCGGTGAAAAATAGTTGTTAAGGGTGACAATAGGTGTGGACGGGTAGCAAGCATTTCTCCATTTCTCATGAGGAATATAGGTGAAGATGGGGAAAGGGTGGATTTTTAAGTGGATGTTGGTCAATGGAGGAGCCTTTTGTGCAAACTACCTGATCTGGTGACAAATAGCTGTTAAGGTTGACAAATAGGTTGGACAGGTAGCAAGCATTTCTCATAAGAAATGTAGGTGAAGATGGGGAAAGGGTGGATCTTTAGGTGGATGTTTGGGTCAATGGAGGAGCCTTTGTCCAAACTACCTGACCTTGTTCATGCTGAAAGATTGAACAGAGCCATGACTTTGCATGAAGATTTTGAGAGAAAACTAAGAACGATTTGATGGCCCAAACAGAAGAAGACTTTGAAGGAACAGATATGTCGGATGCTGGTTTAATGAAGTTGGGGAGATGAGTCATCTTTCCTCCTTTTCTATGATCTAGACATATCTTTTTTGTTGATAGGTAAATTGGTTGGGGAGGGGGGAAAGGTGAGGAGAGCGCGGGATCGATCCTCCCATGCCTCCCGCTTCCCCCTTCCATTTCAGCATGGGGGGAAGCCACTGCACTATTGCGCAGTTCTCTATGATCTAGACATATCATTCTTAGCAAATTTGATTGTAGCTGTAGTTGTAGCATTACCCCCCACCATCCCCCCACCCCCAAACCCTAAACCCTAATCCTAACCCCCACACCCATCCCAACCGATTGCACCCAATAAAAATGACTGTCTTCCACACGAATATGTACACCTACTGACCTGTAGTGGTTTCAGTAATGCTGTTTTCGTTGAATTTAATCTGCAGAACCCTGGTGATATTGATCAGGAGAATGATAAATGGTGTTGATTGTGCAACATAGGCAACAACTTACAATTCATCTCTTTAGTAGCTTGTCCATTGTAGGAACCTGTCCTTTGAAGCAAGTTGAACGTGGTTCTGTGTGCATATTCTTCCTTCCTGTGTGCATAGATCTATCTGCATTCAATAACTAAGGTGGTCATCTTCTGAGACATCTCATCCAAGAATCTTTTGAGAAAAATATCTGACTGTGACTGAAACTTGGCAATCTGGCAGGCTGACGAAAACTTACGACTGATTCGCTCCTCACTACCTGAGGCTGTGGAGGCTTGCATAGATGCTGCTGGACATGAATTTGATGTCTCACGCCAGCGCACACTACTGAGAGCTGCCAGCTATGGACAAGCATTTTGCAGGTTAGAATTTCTCATGATGCTGATTTTGGGTGTTCTCACTTTATAGGGAGATAATTATGTAATACTACTGTTACTCTGTATGTTTAGCCAAAAGCATGAAATAACTGTCTTTAGCCTAGTTGATGGCAATGCTAGACATTTGCATCATAATATGATTAATGGGATGGAAGCTTCATCATAACAGAAAATGGAAATCTTCTCCTGATTTTCTTCTATGTTTGCAGTTCTTTTTGGAGAGTGGAGGATACAACAATACTATTAAGTGGAAAAGAAAACCATACAAGTTTGATTTCATAAGAGCCTCATGGCCCTCCCCACCCCTTTCCCCCCTGCACTGAGAATCTATACAGATGGTAATGTTTTAGTATATGGAACCCCCACTTGCATTTTTCCTTCAAGGACAAGAACTATCTAACCCAGTCCGGTAGTCCACTCTTCCTCTCAAATAGGAAATTATAAATTTGACAGATACATGCACCTTTACCAAGAAGAAACGCAAAAAACTGCTACCAAACTAATAGGCTGTCTCTCATCTCACATCTCATTCCTGAATTTGCTGTATAATCCATCCATAACTGTTTCTGACCAAGAACTCTCCCACCTACATAAGGTTTTCTTATTTGTCCTGATCATCTCCTCCTGCCACTGATGCTCCTCCTTGAGTTCTTGCAAATGCTGCTCAGCCTGGATTATTGGTTATTTAATCCTGTAAGATTCATATCCTTGGCCTGACTGTAGGTGCACAGGCCTATGAACTCTGTGAAGCATATTACTTGGCTGAACTGGGCGTTAATCAATTACCACTGGGTGACTGGAGCCTGACAATCGCTTACTTCACTCTATAATCGATAGCACTGAGAATAGCCTATGACCGTCAGCCGCTGGAAGGACCCTCTTGGAGCCTGATAATCAATTGACACTGGGGGCACCCTATGACCCTAGCCGCTGGAGGGAGCCTCTTGGAGCTTGATAATCAATTAACCCCGCTGGGTAATCGATTAACAATAGGTGAGCCACCTATGATACTTAGTCACTGGAGGGACCCTGGGGCCCGATAATCGATTATCCCACTTTATAATCGATTAACTATAGGAGTGTAGCTGGTGACCCTTAGCTGCTGGAGAGGAAGGGGCTCTCTAGGGGGTCAATAATCGATTATCTCAGTAGTATCTGGTACTTAGTCACTGGAGGATGAAGTCTCTCCAAGGGCCCCAATAATCGATTACCTTAGTAGTGTCTAGTACTTAGTCGCTAGGAGGAAGCAGTCCCTTCAAGGGACCCGATAATTGATTAGCCTCAAGCATGGTTGCCGAATTGGGGGCGAATCGGCCTGATTCGGCCGAATCTGTGGCATATCAGGGAAGAGTCGATCCCTGAATGCCTGATTTGCTTGATTTGCAGGGTTTTACGCTGGAAATCGTTCCCTCCCCTTTGTTTCCCCCATTTCTCTCAAGAAACCTTTGGATCTCCACTCTAGGACTTAGGTGGGACATTTCTACATTGATTACAAGGTGTTTGGAGGCAAGATCCTCTTGTCCTTGCTCTTGTTCTTCACCCATTAAAAAATAAAAATGGACGCTTATGTTCAAAACTTCAAATCATGGTTCAAAGTAGCACTACATGCATAAATATTGTCCATTATGCATGAAATATTCACATGAAGCTTAAACCAAAGAATCTAAAAAAAAATGGCCAAATCACATGTTTTATGCAGGGAAAGATCTAGGGGGGGGGGGGGGCCGCCGGTTCGGCCCCCGCCAGCAGGGGGGGCCGCCGGTTAGCCCCGCGCCTGCCTGGGGGGGCGCCGGTTAGCCCCCGCGCCAGCAGGGAGGGCCGCCGGTCAGCCCCCTGACTGGCGGCGGGCCCCCTCTGCTAGCCAAGAGGGGCGCCGGTCAGGTACCTGACTGGCGGCCCCCTCCGCCAGTCCGCCCTCTCTCTCGGGAACCCTCGCCGTGTTCGCGCCCTGCCTCGACGCCTGCGCCCGAGACCTCCGCCGGGGAGGGTACCCCCGCCGGTATGTCCCCCCTCAAATCCTATAAAATAGGGGGGCATACCCCCATTTGAACGAGACGCCGAATCGGCCTAACGCGCCATCTCCGGCCCAAGCTCCCGAGTCTGTCCGTGCTCAGAGCGTGATCCGTGCGTGAGCTTAAATAGGCCGCACGTGCCGACACCCGTTGGTGTTCCGTCCTCGGCGTTCGGGCTGCATTGCGCAACGTCCGTAGGGACACGCCACAGGTTGTCACATGACTCTCAGCACATGTACTTAAGTCCTCCGGCGTCATAAACGACGTACGTCGAGGCATGTACTTAAGCCCTCCGGTGTCGTAAAACGACGCAGTCGAGGCACATATGTTAAGTCCTCCGGTGTCGTAAAAAGACCCGTTGAGGGCATGTTAATCTGTGGAGGCACAAAACCCCACTGGTAACAAACATGTACCCACTACCATGTAAGCGTCCGACGGAGGCACAGACACCCCGTCGTCGACATCCATGTACTTGGTTTGTTGTATACACGCCCAGTGGAGGTACAAAACCCCCTAAAGGCGTTCATGTAAATGTAAACATCATGTCATAAATATAAATGACATGAGCATGCTTGAATAAAATTGTGGGAAATTCATTTGTCATCTGCCTTTTTTCTTTAAATCGGCATACGGTCTTTTAACAAACATTACGCATTCGAAGGTATTCGAGTTTATACTCGATGTAAATGAAACATCGACTTCGGTCGGTGGGGAACGGTCCAGTACACGACCACTCAATCGCCTGAACGCGAGCGCACGCGGAAAATAAATTCGAGGGTATCAGGGTCCGCACCCAATACTCCTCATAAAAATAATCTTGTCTGTTTCTCGCAAACAGTCTGGCACGCCCACGCAAAGATCCATCTCGAAGATAAAAGAGATGGATCCGAAAGAAAGAAAATTCCGCGTTCCAACAAACTCGTTCCCTCCCTTTGTTTCCCCCATTTCTCTCAGAAACCTTGGATCTCCACTCTAGGACTTAGGTGGGACATTTTACATGGATTACAAGGTGTTTGGAGGCAAGATCCTTTGTCCTTGCTCTTGTTCTTCACCCATTAAAAAATAAAAATGGACGCTTATGTTAAACTTCAATCATGGTTCAAAGTGGGAAAGATCTAGGCGAATCAGTTTGAATCAAGGTTTGCCATATCGGATCTTGGCTTCGTCTCAGAAGGGTCAAAGAGAAGAGATATCGAAGAGATCTCTCGGTAAAATCAGGGAGATCAGATCTCGAGATCCCGAGAAAATTCATATATGATGACAACAATAAATTGATTCATAGATAACATAGATATTATATATATTCTCAACAATATATAACACAATTTCACACCAATATCAGTCCATATAAATAAAAAGGTCAATGGTGCACGATTGCACATAAATTAACATATGTCTACTCACAACAAAGTACATAAAAGAAAGTCAATACAGATCCATGATATAAGTCAATGGTGCACGATTGCACATAATTAACATATGTCTATCTCACAACAAAAGTACATAAAAGAAAGTCAATACAGATCCATGATACAAAATTACAATAGTGGCTAACTGGTTAACACTGCATCCACTTGACTTTAATATTGTTTAGAAAATAATTTTGAACATAAGCACAATATTGCTCCCATGTCATTCTTTGTTGATACATATGCGTGTAATCTCTCACATATGTATCATACTCATTAGCAGAAACTTAATCAAGATCCCAATGCAGGGATATAATGATAAGAAATGACACAGTTGGCACTGCCATTGTAAGGATGAGGATATGCATATGGCATGTTATATGATCTATATCCATAACCATAAAGATGAGCTAGAGGACTCCTGTTGTGGAATATATCCATAACCATAAGATCCATAACCATATGATGAAGATGATGCATCTTGAATTCCTCCATATCTCTCATGACTCCCATCATAGACGTCCATCGAACTAAATGTGTGAGAAAGTTCTGCTTCATCATCATGTTGCAATCTTCGATCTTGATGATTTTTTCTTCGGCGTTCATATGCTCTTGGGGCAATAGTAAGGTGAGAAGATTGATCATCTCCCATCATGAGTATGTCCTCCATCATGAACATATCCTTCATTATTTCCATGCCTTCCCTCAACACTCTCCCCATCACCTTCCCCTCCACCCCCTCCATGATCATCATTGTCACCATCACTACCATGAGTTCTATGAGATGATTCATTATCAATGTCATGCTCAAAATCTTCAGATAAATCCACATCAGAAGCAGGGTCATCATCATGACGATGGGTAGACTCAGAAGATGATTCAAAAATTTGATGTGTAATTGCATCCACATCAATGCCCGCCTCTCGTGCTGCATTAGAAATCTCTTGTGATGTTGACCATCTTCTTCATCTAAAGTGTTAGTTGCAATCCATTCAGCATATAGATTCTCTCGATCATCCATGTCATTTTCCCCCAATAATGTAAAATAATCAAGTGGATCATCCTCAGGTTCACCCCCCGTCCATGCTCAGCCTCCATTCTCTTGACCTTCAACTTCATATTGTAATGACAATATACAAGCTTCTTTAACTTCAAATAAGATAATCTGTTTCTTGGCTTTGTGTGTATTAATACAAATGTACTCCAATTTCTTTCACAAGGTGAAGCTGATGCTATTTGTGACAAAACTCGAACTGCAAGTTGTCTCAAGTCTCAACACTGGTGCATCATTTCTATACATTTCCACCATTCTCCTTGAAAAAGCCACAATTAATAGTTGTGAGAAATAGAATTCCTATATACATAAGTACGACAATTCATAATTGTAAAGTACTAACCTGGCCACATAGTCTCTCTACTTGCTATAGCATTCTTCGTTCTGAATATGGCCAATCCATCTCTAAACTTGATAATCTATAGAATAAAATTTATCTTAATTAATTGTCATAAATAATTTTTTTTAAAGATGTACAATTTCAAGTTTAGTTACTTTACCTCATTTCCAAATGAGATCTTCCTTTTGATTTTGGAAGCAATTTCTCAAAGACTTCATGTACAACTTTAATGAGTGTTTGATTATCTCCCAATCGTTGTTTGTATTGATACTTAGGATTCATAAAATAAGCTAAAATAACAAATAAAATTAAGAGTCAATAGCTTAACAATTAAAAAATTCGTTTGATAATATAATAAAAAATTAGTAAGCATAAAAAAACTCACTAGCCTTGTAGATAGGTGCATTCATTAATTTCAACCACCTTTCATCAATTATCTTATGCACCCAAATATAATTTCTTGGAGATGATACCTTAATTCCTTCTTTCATAATGGTCATAGCATGGTAAACAGAACCTATGCTAGGATATTTATCTGCATCCGTAACTCTCAACATTTGATACATGGGATCCATAATCTTCAGAGAATCTTGTGCATAATTCCAAAACATAGGAGTGCATATGATTTGCTCCACATTCTTCCCTATTGGAGTGTTCCTAAAATTGGAATTTGACCATTCGAAACTAAGGAAAAAGTTTCGCAAACCATCTCTTTCACGCAACAAATTTTGGAGAGCTAAATAATTCGTTGCAAATCGAGTTGCTTCAGGTCGAACAAGATCTCGTCCACAAGATTTTCGAACTCGATCAATAACCCAATCATGATTATATATAAATCTAGTGACAATTCGGCCCATGTCCACAATTTTCTTGACCATACTATGTCTAGCCACATGTTCAAACATCAAATCTATACAATGAGTAGTACAAGGAGTCCAAAAAAGATCGTACTTTTTTGATAATAAAGTACCTACCTTTTTGTAACTACTTGCATTATCTGTGACAATCTGCACTACTCTCTTTCTCTTAATTTCTTTGATCTTCTCTTCCATCAATTGCATGATATACTCATGGTTCTTCTCTTTACCTATTGCATCAACAAAGTCTAAAAATATAACATTTTCTGCACTATAACCATGAAATCAATAATGGACATTCTAGTAGGTCCAGTCCATCCATGATCCATCACATAAAATAGAACAACCATGTGTATCCCAATGTGGCTCTAATTTTTTCATATCACCTTCTATCTCAGCCACCAACTCATTTAAATATTTACCAAGAATTTTTGTAGCAGTTGGTGGGAGGATTGCACGTCCAAGATTTTGTGCCTCAACTATCATATTCTTAAAATGATGATCTCCAGCAACATTTGCAGGAATGTGGTCGAAAATGAAGAATTTCGACACTATTTTACCTAGAGATTCTCTTAGTGGTCCCTTAGTCAATATAGATGAAATTCTTGGCTGTCTTGCATCATCAGACTTGTACAACCTTGCCTCGGTTGCGGATCTAGATATCTTTACACTAGAACTATGTCTCATAAAATCTGTTATAGTTTGCTTCGACTTCTTCCCAGAACCAATCAAGGTTTGGCGCATCGCCGATTCGGGTTGAATCGAGTTGTGCCTGATTCGATCCGATTCGCCCGAATCGAACCTATTCGGTTCGATTCGCATGGATTCAGCCAGAACCATGGTTTCTGGCCCATTTCTTGGCCAATTCCCTTGAATCTGGCCTTTTTGTATAATTGTTTGGTTTAGGCCTCTTGTAAATGTGTTTCATCATATTCTATGACATTAATATCATGTAATTGCTATACACACATGTATTTTCAATTAAAAAAAGTATTAGAAGAGTGAAAACAAATTGAAACTCATTAATAGAAAGATATTTACATTGCATAAAGTAAATACAACAATCAAACTCTGAATTCCAATACAGAATACAATGACTTACTCTAATATCCCCAATGCCCTTGTTGATATGGATCGTATGCATTCTATTGGGATTGGATAGGCACGGACTCTGACTCTGAGGGAAGCTCTCCAATAAGGTGATGACCTTTTGTTCGAGACACAAAACTACGATACTCATCCCATGCCATCATGGTATGGTATCTCTGACGAAACTGACTTAGATAATGGTCCCACACCTGGCTGCCGGGACGGATTACATTCAGTTGTGCCATCTGTACATCCTCCACAGGAGCAAAAACTTGAACTGGAACATGAACAGAAAATGCAGGAGGAGGATACATATATGGAGATGGACCAAGGTAGCCTGCTGTGGCAGTGTACCCACTGTACGGTCCGTACCCACTAGTGTAGTCTGTGCTAGTGGACTCGGGGTGATAGCTATGGCCGCCATAGGATCCAACAGACTCTTGTGTACTCATCCTCTCAAAGTCTGATATCATAGTGTCATAGCTATGGGAATCCACTGGTGAACCTCTTGCTTGACTGCCAGGTCTAAACTTCTGTCTTCTATTGTATCGCATTGGGCACCATGACTACTATCTTGTGTTGCACCCCCATAAAATTGCTCCTCTGTGAATTCCATCCCACCACCTCCTCCTCCTTGATCATCGTCACCATCTCCTCCTCCCTGACCACCGTCACCACCTCCACCTCCACCGTTACCACCACCGTCACCTCCAGCATCTGAAGAAGAACCACCTGCAAATGCAATATAATTTTAAGATAGATTAGCACAAATACAAATACATTTGAGGTAATGTGCAATACAAAATGATGACCTACCAGTAGTCATCGAATCATGGGAGGCGCTATTGGGCAATCGGGGTGAATCCAACGGAGACGGTGTCTCATCCTCTGCATTTGGATCCAAAGTCTCTGCATCGGCAATGTCAAGTGGGTCTTCAACAATGGTAGCAGTTTTCTTGCCTTTCTTGGATCCCCAACCAGAAAACCAACCCTTCTTTTTTTGTACTGGGAGAGGAGGTGGCTCTCGTATAACAACTCCTTTACTTAGCCGGGACTCTGTTGCACCAGTTTTTTTTCGGCGGGATTCTGTTGCTATTTGCTTCCCTTTTGCCAATTGAGATGATGTGGGAGCCCTTGTAGATTGTGAGGGAGGGGCATCCTGGGTAGATGACCCTCTCCTTCTAGATTGTGTGCGGGGGAGGCCTTCCATTAACCTCTCAAAATCATCATCATCATCACCATGTCCTCCACCTGCAATAGCCCCCAACATGATACATTAGCACAAATGTAATTGATACAATATGTAAGATGAAAGAAAGAAATTACTCGCCCACCTCTTCTGCGCTCATAAAGCTCCAGTTCTATGTCCCCAAGAAGATCCACCTCAGCCTCTGGATCCATCTCATAATGAGGGGAGTATGGCTGTCCCACATTCCCACGATCTCCCTCCTCCTCTGCTGTTGCTTCTGCTACTGCCCTTGCTAGGAAAGTGTTAGGGCGAGGTGGATCGTCAGGATCATCTGCCTCCTCATCTAACTCATACTCCCCCCCGCTCTGTTGTTGCTCGTGCAACTCATGAAACCATTGGATCTTCTTCATCTCGTAGGAACCCAATATCAACAGGATCATATTCCACCTCCCCACGCTGCTTTGGATCTTGTGTGAGATGTTTGACCCTCAACCTCATATTGTAGTGCACGTACACCAATTGGTCCAAGCGCCTATATGACAATCTATTCCGCACTTTGGTGTGTATCAATGCAAACGTACTCCAATTCCTCTCACATCCACTAGATGAGGAAGTCTGCGATAAGATCTTCACTGCAATTTGGTGGGGACACCAGAGCTTTGGACCGGGCCGACAGGATCCAGGTGTACCGCAGACGGAGGCGACGTGCAGCGACGACGGCCTCCATTTGGCTTGACGACTTGCCGCCAGGCCACTAGTTTGTTCCTTTATTGAGTTTGAGCATTTAGTTGATGTAATAAGGCCCAAATGAGGCCATTTGTCCTTTTTTTATTTTCTGTGTATTTTCGGGTCCGATTTTGGACCTATTTTTAGGCTTGGGGTTATTTTGGTCTTTGGGTGTTTAGTGAGGGCCATTAGGGCTCCATCACTATAAATAAAGTGTAATGGACTGTTTGAAGGGTTAATGAATGATTTGAGACAGTTTGGTCAGCTGCTACTTCTGTCTCCTCCAACGGGGTGGATTCCTCAGGGGTGGAATCCCCAGGCCCGTGTCTTCTTCCTCCTGCCGCCACCTCTCTCTCTCTCTCTGTTCGCTGTCTCCCTCCCCCACGCTGCTGTCTCGCATCACAATTTTTCTCAATGTTGGCGCAGTATGCCCAAAGTTGAACCACCAATCAGCTGCAATAAAATTCAATTAGCTCAATCAGACCTCAACCATCAAGTTGCAATGATAAAAAATGAAATGGGAAGTATATTACCGCCCTCTACACGCTCCCGACCAGCAATGACAGATGGCTCAGCAAAGGTCCCAATGGCCTCCCGAAAACTGTTCATCTGCATTTATTAAATTGATCATCATACATATGAAATTCAAGTATTTGTTTTGGATGGAAGTTGATAATCCTATACTTGCCTCATCAACGGCATCTGCCGCTAGCACAGAACTTCTTGACAATCTCTCAACAACCCTTGTAAAAGTAGCCATCAAGTCATCCTCATATGCTAGCTCGTGTGCGTAATGGTATGCAGGGTGGAGATAGTATGCTGCAATTGACGTATAAAATATCATCAGTTGTAACATAGAATAATATTAAGTGCATTACAGAAATAAGGACTGTTTCTTACCCGCCATATGTAGATCTCTACTCATCTGCCGGTCCCATCTATCCTCAACAACATCCAAGACCAATGTGCATGCCGAGGTGAGACTTCACGGATCTTTTTCTTCGCGGCTTCAAGCTTTGCGTATACCAATCCTATAGACGGTCTCCTATCCCCATCAACCACCCTCAACACCTCATATAGAGGTTCAATGATCTGAACCAGTTTGAACACCCGATCCCAAAAATTGGAGCTGTTGACGATGCCTTCCACCTCTTTTCCATCCGATGTTCCAGCAAAATTGCTTTGCAACCATTTATCACCCCTGAACATATGTTTCAATCCATCCTTGTGCTTCAATAGGCTTTGTAATGCCACAGAATTTGTTGCAAAGTGCGTGACAGCTGGCCTCAACAACTCTCCACCAGTGGACTCTCTCATCCACGCCAACACAACATGATGATTGTAGATGAAACGTGTTATCTTCTGCCCTGCATCCACGACCATTTTCATGGGTTGCAGTGTCCCGATGTCTTTAAGCATTAAATTAACACAGTGGGCAGCACATGGGGTCCAGTAAAGATGAGGGTAAATCTTCATCAACTCCTCCCCTGCTTTTTTGTACGCAGATCCATTATCTGTCACCATCTGCACAATGTATTGCTCACCTATCTCCTCAACAACCTCCGCATCAAACTCAAAATGTATTCAGAATTTTGCACTCTATCGGATGCGTCAACAGATTTGTGATAGAAGACTTATCTATCACAATACACGAGGAAGTTAATGAGGTTGCTCCTGGTGATGCCTGACCAACCATCACATATCAATGTGACACCATACTTCTCCCATTTCTTCTTAAAACTGTCAATGTAAGACTTGATCTCATTAACTTCATCCTGAAGATATTTCCCAGACAAGTCCCTAGCTGTAGGAGGCTGCACATGTAGCCCTCCACGTTGAACCTCTTGTATAGCAGTTTTGTAGTAAGGACTGTTTGCTGCATTGAATGGTAACCCTGTATGGTGCCACCACTTTGCAATTGCTCGACCAACCTTGTATTTCGGCCCCTGCTGGTTGTATGCATCCTTAATCCTAGTCTGCTTGCTATGCTCCCTAGGATACACATAAGGGTCCACGTCCTCAATTTGCACACCTGTAGGTCTCTTGCTATGCCTTCCTTGTTCTGGTAGTTGTGTTTGTGTGGGAGGGGGCCGAGTGAAATAATCTCCCACATTTGAAAATCGACGGGACTGAGTTCCGCCGGCGCCCCCTACTGCTGAGCCACTTCCACTGCCACTGCCAACCTCATGCTCATGAAAACTCACTCTGTGCACTGCCCTTTGATCACCTTCCCATGCCTCAGCTCTGCTTTGTGCTCTGGCTCGCCTTTCCTGCACATCAGGATCAGGCACATATTCTGCAAACATTTCAACTTCATCATCAACGTCTTCATCTCGTTCCCTTCCTGATATAATCCTCTCTTGGATCTCCTTATCTGCCTTCTTTCTTGCTGTCTCTGCTCGAACCTGTTTAAGGTGTTCAATCATAAGCTTCTTAACTTCTCTTGGCACCATTTTACACCCCTGCACGTCATGGTAGCCTGCTAGTCGACCACCAACAAGGTGCTTCTTCAAACGGGAGACCCCACCTCCTTGTCCCGTAAATCCACAATAATTGCACTTGAAGTTGTGCCTATTTTCCAACATGATGCCATGCTACCACCCAATATCATCAGAGCCCCTTTTCGGTGCCATCTACAAAGACAAAATAAATAATTTAATAAATTTACAGTGAATTCATTTAAATCTCAGAATTTGAACACTAAAAGAAAGTGTTCTTACTTCTTATATGATATTTTTTTTATATACATGAATCACATGATCACAGAAATCCATTCACACCTCCATATACATTTTCTGTAATTTCAAACATTATTAATTTTTTTAATTTTAAAAAAATTATTAATAATGCGAGAACATAAATTAATTGTAGCTCAACTTCTTATGGAATCAACTTCTAACCATGATATAGAAGTTATACAACACATTCCTATCAATTTTTGGTTGTTTACAATTTTTTAAGATTTTTAAAATTATTTTTCAGAAAAATCATATTTTAGGAAAAATCTTCAAATCTACATGAAAAACTTGTAGATCTTGATGAGAAATGGTTGCAAGTGTACACCAATCACTTGCAACATCATTTCCTAACAAGATCTAACCCATACACCAAGAAAAAAATAGAAAAATGAAGAAATATGGTGGCTTACCTTCAAAGCCCTGTAGAACCTCCAAAAAACTTGAAGAACAAGGCTTGAATGCCTCCAAATCCACCTCCAAATGGATGCAAACTCACGTAGGAAGCCTCCACTTGTGGATTGGCATGCAAATCTAGGGTTTTTTCTTGAAAAAACCTGAAAACGGGGGAGGGGGGGGGGAGAGGCTCCCGGCCTGCTACGCTGCGAATCGGGACTGTACAGTCCCATTCGCAGTGCATCGCCCGACACCCCGGGCGAATCGAACCCGATGTGCCAGTATCGGGCCGGATCGAGGTGCATCGGGTTCGATCCGCCTGGTTAAACCAGGTCCGCCCGCATCGCCCCGAATCGCGCATTGGATCCCCTGTGATCCGATGCGATCCGCCCGAATCGGGCCTGCTCGATCCAACGCGCCAAACCCTGGAACCAATTCCACTAACTTCTATTGCTTCAACTTGAATTCTATCACGTTCCATTTTATCAATATTCCCTCGATCTACAGTAGAAGACACTGCACTGCGGCGATGTTGATAAGCTTCTTTCCCTTCCTCATCCTCATCATCATAATTGCCTCCCATATCACGCAACTCATCCATGACCCTTTCTTTTGTTGCTTTTGCGTTCATGGATTCTAAAGTCTTTTGTTGTTTCATTTCTTTCAATTGTTTTCTCACTTCTGGTGGGTAAAGTAGGCATTTACTCACATCTTGTCCAATTTCCCCAATTAAATGATTTTTTAGCCTTGTAACACCACCCACTTTCATCACTTTTCCACAAAACTTACATTTTGACCCTTTGCCCTCAGGTGTTCCATATTGCCTACCAATATCAGAAGAAGACATACTTCTGCAAACTCCCATAAAAATGGAACAAAATGTACACAAATGTACTTTTTTTTTTCAGCTCAAAGAATAAATAAAAAAGACAACAAATTATAGAGAAAAGATGAGACAAATTTTTTTTAAAACAAACAAACGATATTATCCATCAGTTATCAAACTTCTCAAATGATCGATTAGAGAGAATGAGAGAGATCGAGTGTCTGAGTGGGTGACCACAATGGAGGTGAGGGGTTGGGGGGGGGGGCGGTAGAGTTGTGACGGTGACCTGTGACTGTGGGGTGGGAGACAGTGGATGTGGGGGGGGGGCGTTGGGGGGTGAGAGACAGTGGAGATGTTTAGGGAGTGGAGGACCATGGTGGAGGTGTGTGTGGTGTGTGGGTGGGGGGGGCGGGGGTTGGGGGGGGAGACAGATAGTGGAGGTGTGAGGGTGGTTTGGCGGGGGTGAAAGAGAGGGGGAGGGAGGGGACCACGGTGAAGGGTGAGAGGGGGAGGGGACTACGGTGGAGGGGTGTGTGTTGGGGGGGGGCACCGTGGGGTGAGAGATAGTGGAGGTGGTTGGGGGAGTGGGGGACCACGGTGGAGGTGTAGGGGGGGGGGGGGGAGATAGACGGTGGAGGTGTGAGGGTGGTTTGGCGGGGTGAAAGAGAGGGGGAGGGGAGGGGACCACAGTGAAGGGGGGAGGGGGGAGGGGACTACGGTGGAGGGGTGTGTGTTGGGGGGGGGGGACGACGACGACAGTGGAGGACCTGGAGGTGTGAAGGGGGAAGAGGACGACGGTGGAGGTGTGTATGTGTGGTGGGGGGGAGACGACGATGGAGGTCTGAGGGGGGGGGGGGGGGGGGGGACTACGGCGGAGATGTCTGTGTGGGGGGTGGAGGTGTGTATGTGTGGTGGGGGTGGGAGACGACGGTGGAGGAGGAGTGAGGGGGGGGGGGAGACCACCGTGGAGGGGGGGGGACGGTGGTGGTGTGAGGGTGGGGGGAGGGAAGGGGACTAGGGGAGACGACAGTGGAGGGGGGACCACGGTGGAGGTGTGACTGTGTGAGGGGAGACGACAGTGGAGGGACTAGGGGAGACGACAGTGGAGGGGGGACCACGGTGGAGGTGTGACTGTGTGAGGGTGGGGGTACCACGGTGGAGGGGGCACTAACCTTTCCAGACGGCGACAAGGGTTTGCCTTTTGGGGCGAGGAAGAAGGCTCCGCGCTTGGCCGTGTCGGCGATGTTCCAGAGGTGTCGCCTTCCGGACACTGTTGTCCACGTCGAGAAACTTGGTGGCGTAGGGGCGATCGGCGTCTCAACTTGACCGCCGGATGTGGCTGATGGTGAGCCGTTTGGTGACGGCGCGGTGGGGGCGGAGTAGGGTAGTCCGCGCGCCGCGTGAGAGAGACGGGGTGGTGTGAGGGGAGGAGGGAAGGGGAGACGACGGTGGAGGGGGGGACCACGGCGTGCGAGAGAGACGGGGTGGTGTGAGGGGAGGAGGGAAGGGGAGACGACGGTGGAGGGGGGGGACCACGGTGGAGGTGTGATGGCTTCTGGTGGTGAGGGCGGCAAGAGGACTTGGGAGGGAAAGAGAGAGGGAGAGAGGTGAAATCGCGACAAAGGGAGAGAGGGACGAAGAGTTTTATGGTTTTTAAAAACATTAAACTGCAGTTTTAGTGGGGGACATGATGGGACAATTTGTTTATAAAAACAAAGTGCTGCTCGTGAACCCCGCGAACCCCGCCCGTGACCCCGTGAACCCCTCCCTTCACGTCGAACAAAATTGGCCTGGCTCGCGCATGTTTTTTTTGCATTTCGGAGGTCTTGTTTCTCGGACAGCCGCCGAGACCGAGATTCTCGCGAGATGGCAAACCATGGTTTAAATCGGACCGATTCGGGAGAATCAGGGCGAATAAGGAATTTTCTGATTCGCCCCCCGATTCTGATCCTGCGACCCTTGGTGACGGGGATCGTGACTCGTGACGGATGCGGAACGAGACTCGAGACTGCAGACGTCAGCGATATATTGACATCAATTATATTTTATTATGTATTTTCATTTTAATAGAGTTTGATTTCGTCAGGTAGAATTAAAAGTCTAATTTTAAGGGAAGTAAGGTTTATTTGCAGATCTGGGACATGACAGTCATTTGGTCTTTTGTCTTGGGGATATTTTGGTCCATGGAGGAGGTGAACAGTAGGGTTTCTACCCTATATATGCTTGTAAAGACTTTTTTTTTTAAAGAATAGAATGGAATAGAAGAGAAGAAAAAAAAAGTGCTTGGGACTGAAGCCTCCGTGTCTCTCCTCCCCCCTTCTCCGGTGGATCCCGGACCTTCCTCCTTCCCCCTCCCTCTCTTCTCCTTCCCTTGGTTTCTTCTCCTGCCTTCGTCCCCCATCAATTTGGTATCAGAGCCCGACAGCGATCCTCGCTGCCTTCTCTTTCCCTCCTCCCTTGGTCATCTTTCCCCCTGCTCGCGTTGACCCCCCCTGCGCCATCCCTTCTTCGTCTTCTCTTCCCCCATCCACTTCTTCTCTTCTTCCGGAAACCCTCTGTGCGACTCTCCCCCTCCTTAGAACTCCCTGCTCGATCCCCCCTCCCTCCATTTCCTCTTCCTCGCGGTCGCCACAGCACAACCCCCCCTGCCATCGGAAGTCGCCCCCTCCCTGCACGTAAGCAGCCGGCGCAACAGTTTGCACGGCTCCCCTGCCCGCGACAGGCTGGTCGCGCCAGCCTCCCTCCCTGCTCGCCTACAAAAAATCGAGCCCCTGTTCGCCTGCTAAACCCGGAGCCCCTGTTTCCGGAATGCCGCTCCGGCGCTCAGTCGCGCTCCCTGTGCGCGGCTGTGGACACGAGAATTTTCTTCCCTCCCCCATTATGTATGGGGAGGTTCGTTTCATTTATCATGTTTTGACTTTGTGTTGCGGGGCGTGCCAGCCTGCCTACCAGGCAGAAGTAAGGGTCTGCGCGATGCAGAGAAAGAATTTTTGTATATCCGTGAAACGGATGAGTGCGCCGTGTTTTGATCTGAATTTCTTTGATTCCGTGCCTTTTAATTATCAGGCGATTGGGGTGGCGTGTGTTGGACCCTTGGAACCGATGTTACATTTACATCGAGTTAAAAGCCCTAGGTGTCGTATTGACACCAGTTTCAACCCGAATACCATTTCATAGCATGGGCGAGAATATATGCATCTGTAAGAAATTCCAAGACAACAATTTTGCTTTGTTTATTTTGAACAGAATGAGTCTAAGTTTGAAAATAGGGTTGTCTTTTTGAAAAGAGTATGAGTTTCCTTTGTGGAACTTGTCATGTAGCTTGCAATGGGCAGGAACATGTCCGTATTAGCGAAATTATCTTCTGAGTATATATTCGTCTCCAGGGACAAGATCTTAGTTGAAATAAACACATAGTTATGAACATACGAGTAAATTTTAGGACGGAATTTTCGTTTAGATGGAATGTCCATAAGGAAATATATACATATGATTGTACTTACATGGATATGTTCTCGGGTAGAACCCCTGCGTGGGCAGAGTTCAGCTCAGGATTCATATCCATATGAACATAGACTCACGATTATATGAGTATGTATTCGAGGAGAATTTCTGTTTAGACAGTTTCCTCAAGAAAATATATGCATATAAGCACGAGATTATGATCATAGGGATATGCTCTTGAGCAGAATCCCTGCTTGAGCAGAGTCTCTTCGAAGAAACATATACATGTGAGTACAAGGCATCTAAATGTCCGTTCCCATAGAGTCTTGCTCAATATGGAGGCATTTAGAGCACAACATACAAGGGTATTTAAATACCATATGTCCATAGAGACTTGCTTGATATGAACAGTATTTAAACCCCGGGAAATCCCCACAGAGACTTGCTCGATGTGGGGGACAGAATATACCGAGATACAAACATACAAGAGTATTGTGCTTGTATGGATATGTTCTCGGGCAGAACCCCTGCGTGAGCAGAATTCATCCTAAGAATCATATACATATGATCATAAGGTCATGATTATATGGATATGTATTTGAGTAGAACTTCTGTTTATACAGAGTTTTCTCAAGAAAACATATGCATATAAGCACGAGATTAGGATCATATGAATATCTTCTTGGGCAGAACTTCTGCTTGGGCAGAGTCTCCTCGAAGAAACATATACATACAAGAACAACGGCATCTAAATGCACATGTCCATAGAGACTTGCTCGATATGGAGGCATTTAGAGCACAAACATATAAGGGTATTTAAATACCATATGCTCATAGAGACTTGCTCGATATGAACAGTATTTAAATCTCAGAAACCCCACAGAGACTTGCTCGATGTGGGGTATAAAATATACCAGGATATAGACATACAAAGGGTGTTTAAATACTATATGTCTATAGAGACTTGCTCGATATGGACGGTATTTAAACCCCAGAATCCCCATAGAGACTTGCTCGATGTGGGGATGCGGTGCGAGGGAGATGTCGGAGCCGTATACGATGGCGATCTCTCGCTCTTTTCCACGTTATCGAGCACTCCTCACTCCATATTGAACAAGGAATGAACCAATACCTTCACGCCAAACCAAAGAATTGGAAGAACGGGCGGAAGGAGATTTGGAAAGACAGAAATTTGCTATTCCTGGAGTTTGATTTTAGAACAAGGGGTGTTTTTACAAAACTTGGGGGACTGGTTGACAAGGCCTTTTTGGGGGTTGCAAAGAGCAGGGTTTAGAGACAGCACTTAGGGGCTTAGTGCCTTGGCCGGCCTCCCCTTGAGATGGAGGTTTGAGGGACTGGTTTTTTACAAGCTTGGGGATTGCCAACCAGCAGGGAGTATGGAGGCTTGGAGCTTGGAGCTGGCCAGCATATGGGGGGGATTTTTGGGGGCTTCATGCACACTTGAGATGGAGGGGTTCCTCGCCTTTTATAGGGGAGGACCTCCTCTCCCCCTGCCTGTGTCGCAGGAGAATGAGAGGGGGAGAGACCCCTGTCCGGTTGGGGGGGAATTCCCCCTCAATCGGTTTAATGTTAAACTGGTTGGGGGGGGGGGGAGCCCCCCCAACCTGTTTAATATTAAACAGGTTGGGGGGGGGGGGGGTTTCCCCCCAACCGGTTTAATATTAATCCGGTTGGGGGTGTGAGCACCCCCCAACCTGTTTACATTAAACAGGTTGGGGGGTTCCCCTCCAACCTGTTTTTATAAACCGGTTGGAGGGGAGCACCCTCCAACCGGTTTATATTAAAAAGTTGGAGGGGGCCTCCCCTCCAACCGGTTTTTATATTAAAAGTTGGAGGGGGCCTCCCCTCCAACCTGTTTTAATATAAAACCAGTTGGAGGGGGAGCACCCCCCAACCGGTTTTATTTAAAAAGTTGGAGGGGGCCTCCCCTCCAACCGGTTTAATATTAACGTTTGGAGGGGGAGCCTCCAACCTGTTTAATACTAAACAGGTTGGAGCCCTCCAACCGCCCTCTCTTCTCCCATTCCCCTTAGACCTAAGGGGTGTTTTGAAATGGGGGAAGGATTGCCTATAAATAGGCCATAAGGGCCTCATTTGTGGGGTACCCAATTTACTGAAATCCGCTTCTTGCTCGGAGTTCTGCTTGGTAAAGAGTTGCATTGCACCCTTGGAACTTCTGTCGCCGACTTGTTCTTGTGCTTGTACTTGTACTTGGTCTTTATGGACCTCGTCCGTGTATTTGTATCTCACAGTTAGTCTTCATGGACCTTGTGCTGCCGGATTTGTTCCGTGCTGTATCTGTGTTGTTTGTATTGTCACTTGGTCTTTATAGACCTCATGTTGTACTTGTGCTTGTACTTGTACTTGTACTTGGTCTTTATGGACCTCGTCCGTGTATTGTATCTCACAGTTAGTCTTCATGGACCTTGTGCTGCCGGATTTTTCGTGCTGTATCTGTATTTGTATTGTCACTTGGTCTTTATAGATCTCATGCTGCTGGATTTTTCTTCAATGCCATATTTGTACTTCAATGTTTAGTACAAGGCGTTAATTTCTTCCTACTTGTTCGGAGACTTAACGCGGCCTGAAGAGCTCTTTGTTTATCTTTAGAGGAAAATGCCCAGGACTGTCTGTAACTTTTTTTTTTTTTTGGGGTTCAACAGTGGCCCGCACACCCCTCCGCCCCGTCGCGAGGCCATTCCCGGGCACCCTCCAGTCGCGCCTGCGACCCCCGCACCGTACGCGCCCACCTCCACCTCGCCCCGCCATGGCGCTGGACCGGCCTCGCCTCTGGTTTTCCCCCCCACCCTTCGCGCCGAATGCCAGGGGGACGTGGGCCTGCATCTGCTCCGTCGCGCCGGTTTCCCCCCCTCAACCGCCAGACCCCTTTTCCTTCGGCCCTCCATCATGCATGGATGGCAGAGTCCGCAGACTCAGAGTGGAGTCGGCTGTGGACACAGGAAAATTTCTCTCTTCTTTTCCTTTCTTCCTTCATTTGAAGGATGTTTGTTCATTTATCTTTTGACTTTGTGTTGCGGGGCGTGCCAGCCTGCCTGCCAAGCAGGAGTAAGGGTCTGCGCAATGCAGAGAAAGAATTTTTACATATCCGTGAAACGGATGAGTGCGCCATGTTTTGATCTGAACTTCTTTGATTCCGTGCCTTTTAATCATCAGGCGATTGGGGTGGCGTGTGCTGGACCCCTGTCTCCATCGATCGGAATCGATGTTACACTTATATCGAGTTAAAAGCCTTAGGTATCGTATTAACACCTATTTCAACCCGAATACCATTTCATAGCGTGGGCGAGAATATATGCATCTGTAAGAAATTTCAAGACAACATTTCTTTTTGCTTTGTTTATTTTGAACAGAATGAGTCCGAGTTTGGAAAATAGGGTTGTCTTTTTGAAAAGAGTATGTAGCTTGTCCTGGGCAGGAACAGGCCCGTGTTAGCGAAATTATCTTTTGAGTATATACTCGTTTCCAGAGACAAAATCTTAGTTGAAACGTATGCATATAAACACATAGTTATGAACATACGAGTAAATTTTAGGACGGAATTTCCGTTTTGACGGAGTGTCCTTAAGGAAATATATACATATGATTGTACTTATATGGATATGTTCTCGGGTAGAACCCCTGCATAGGCAGAGTTCAACTCAGGATTCATATCCGTATGAACATAGACTCACAATTATATGAGTATGTATTTGAGGAGAATTTCTGTTTAGACAGAGTTTCCTCAAGAAAACATATGCATATAAGCATGAGATTATGATTATACAGATATGCTCTTGAGCAGAATCCCTGCTTGAGCAGAGTCTCCTCGACGGAACATATACATGTGAGCACAAGGCACCTAAATGTCCGTACCCATAGAGTTTTGCTCGATATGGAGGCATTTAGAGCGCAAACATACAAGGGTATTTAAATACCATTTGTTCATAGAAACTTGCCAGATATGGGGTATATATATACCGAGAGAGAGATAACAAAGGGTGTTTAGATACCATATTCCCATAGAGACTTGCTCGATATGGACATATTTAAACCCCTGAATCCCCCACAGAAACTTGCTCGATGTTGGGTATAAATATACCAAGAGAGAGAGAACAAAGGGTGTTTAAATACCATATGTCCATAGAGACTTGCTCGATATGGACAGTATTTAAACCCCTGAATCCCCCACAGAGACTTGCTCGATGTGGGGTATAAATATACCAAAGAGAGAGAACAAAGGTGTTTAAATACCATATGTCCATAGAGACTTGCTCGATATGGACAGTATTTAAACCCTTGAATCCCCCACAGAGACTTGCTCGATGTGGGGTATAAATATACCAAGAGAGAGAGAACAAATGGTGTTTAAATACCATATGTCCATAGAGACTTACTCGATATAGACAGTATTTAAACCCCTGAATCCCCCACAGAGACTTGCTCGATGTGGGGTATAAATATACCAAGAGAGAGAACAAAGGGTGTTTAAATAGCATATGTCCATAGAGACTTGCTCGATATGGACGTATTTAAACCCCTGGATCCCACAGAGACTTGCTCGATGTGGGGATGTGGCGCGAGGGAGATGTTGGAGCCGTATACGATGGCGATCTCCCGCTCTTTTCCACGTTATCGGGAACTCCTCACTCCATATTGAACAAGGAATAAGCAATACCTTCACGCCAAACCAAAGAATTGGAAGAACGGATGGAAGGGGATTGGAAGAACAAGAAGATTTGCAATATTTCTGAACCTTTGCTTTCAGAACAAGAGGGATTTTACAAAACTTGGGGACTGGTTTACAAGGCTTGGGGATTGCCAACCAGCAGGGATTTTTTTTGGGGACTGGTTTACAAGATTTGGGGGTTTTCTGGTGGTTTTTTCTGCACCTATGGGACTGCAAAACAGCAGGGATTTGGTGGCTTATGGAGCTTGGCCGGCCTCCAGCATATGGGGGCTTATGGGGTTTTCTGCCATTTTAGATGGAGGGGGTGCCTCCCCTTTTATAGGGGGCTGGCCTCTCCTCCCCTCCCTGCATAAACAGGAGAAGGAGGGGGGAGAACCCCATTTCGGTTGGGGGGAGCACCCTCAACCTGTTAACATTAAACGGTTGGGGGTGTGAACACCCCCAACCTGTTTAACATTAAACAGGTTGGGGGGAGTTCCCCTCCAACCTGTTTTATATAAAACAGGTTGGGGGTGTGGGCACCCCCCCAACCTGATTTACATAAAACAGGTTGGGGGGGTTCCCCTCCAACCCCCCCAACCGGTTATACATAAAACAGGTTGGAGGGGGTCCCCTCCAAACCTGTTTTTATATAAAACCGGTTGGAAGGGGAGTCCCCCCAACCGGTTTTATAATTAAAAGGTTGGAGGGGGCCTCCCCTCCAACCTGATTTACATAAAACCGGTTGGGGGGGAGCACCCCCCCAACCTCCCCCCCCAACCGGTTTCATGTTTCAGAAGTTGGAGGGGGCCTCCCCTCCAACCGCCCTCTCTTCCCCCCATTCCCCTTAGACCTAAGGGTTGTTTGAAATGGGGGGGAGGATGGCTATAAATAGGCTATAAGGGGCTCATTTAGGGGGGACTGGTTTGTTGAAATCCTGCTCCCCTTGCTCGGAGTCTTGCCCGGTGAAGAGTTGCATTTGCATCCTCGGAGCTTCTGTCGCCGGCTTCTTCTTGTGCTTGTACTTGTACTTGTGCTTCATGCTCGGTCTTTATGGACCTCGTATTGTTGGTTTGTCTGTATCTCCAATTGGTGGACTGTATCTGTATCATTTGCATTTGTCACTTGGCCTTTATAGACCTCATACTGCTGGATTTTTCTTTCATGCCATATCTGTACTTCAATGTTTAGTACAAGGCGTTAATTTCTTCCGACTTGTTCGGAGACTTAACGTGGCCTGAAGAGTTGTTGGTTTATCCTTGACGGGAAGTACCCAGGATGTTGTTTGTAACTTTTTTGGGGTTCAACATCGGCCGACTCTGAGTCGGGTCGGCCCCTGGCGACCCGACTCTAGGGGGGGAACACCGACCCACCCACGGGACTGGTTTACAAAGTTCACTGTCCCGACTCAGGCCGACTCGGCCCGACTCAGGCCGAGTCTGGCCCGACTCAGGGTTGGGATCGGCTGGGGCCAACCCAGCCACCCGACCCGACTCTGCCATCCTTGCCATCATGTCGGACGTCCGTGGCCGCTGGTCTGCGCCGGCCTCATCGCTCCAGCCAACTTGGGACGGGTCTCGCCACCCCCGCCGCTGCACACCCCCGCCCCTGCTCGCAGACTTCTCCCGCTGTGCACGCCCATGGCACTCGCCACCTCGCCGCGCCGCCACTGTCCACGAGAGAGACTCGCCGTGGGCCCTCCATCGCCCTCACCCTTACCGGACGCCCCAAGCAGCAGGAACCACCCCGGCCTCCTTCTGCCGGTCACCACCAAGCAGCGCCTCTGATCGACTCACCCCTGCACGTCGGCCGCCAGGCCTCCAGGTCAGAGTTTTGCTCTCGCACAGATCCGTCCCGCATCAATTTGTCCTCACCCCGGTGCGCCACTACCCTCACGGAGGGGATGGGTGGTGAAGGGTCGACGTGCGTTGGAAGCTATCGGAAGACCCCATTTGGATCAGTATCAAGAATGACCTTCGCGAGTTAGGTGATATGTTTGCTGCTGCAATGCGAAAGACGGATTGTGCAGCAGATCCCGTCTTGGACGTCAAGTGTGAAGAGCAAGAGCAAGTAGTGAGTTATGAGTCGGACGCAACATTAGCCGACGTAGAGATGCAGATACGGTCAGAGTTGCAAGACTTGCATAATGATCAAGTGGCGCTACAGAATATGTTGTTGGAGGCTTCATCCCTAGTGTCAGATAGTACTGATTGCACTGAGTCTTTAGATAGACGACACATGGGATCCCGAGTTGTTCTCCCTTTCGGGTCTTCAGTCGATATCATGTTGTGTGTTCACAGAAGATCGTCCAGCTGTTCACATCTACTTCCGTGGTTGACTCCGAGTTTACTCTCGAGGATTTTGATGTGGTTAGATTTTCGTGAGGCACACACTGGTCGACAGCTCGAGATTTGTGATATTATGATTCGTATGGCGTATTTTCATGTTCTGGTGCATATTCGCTACTGCGACACTTTAAAATTCGAGGTCGAATTTTTTCGAAGTGGGGGAGATTGACGGGGACCGTGACTCGTGACGGACGCGGAACGAGACTCGAGACTGTAGACGTCAGCGATATTGACATCAATTTATTTTATTATGTATTTCATTTTAGTAGAGTTTGATTTCGTCAGGTAGAATTAAACGTCTAATTTTAAGGGAAGTGAGGTTTATTTGCAGATCTGGGACATGGCAGTCATTTGGTCTTTTGTCTTGGGGATATTTTGGTCCATGGAGAGGTGAACAGTAGGGTTTCTACCCTATATATGCTTGTAAAGACTTTTTGTTTAAAAGAATAGAATGGAATAGAAGAAGAAGAAAAAAAAAGTTGCTTGGGACTGAAGCCTCCGTGTCTCTCCTCCCCCCTTCTCCGGTGGATCCCGGACCTTCCTCCTTCCTCCCTCCCTCTCTTCTCCTTCCCTTGGTTTCTTCTCCTGCCTTCGTCCCCCATCACTTGGCCTCAAGGAACTTAATCAATTTTCTTTAGCCATTGGCAGGGGAGCTGGGCTAACTCTTGGGACCCTAAAGGATTAAAGAGGCGGTGGCATAGAGGTGAACAAATCCTTCACTATACTTGAAGCTTCTTGGGGAATGAAGGGGCGGCCTGCGAACGTGATTAGTTAATCATAGGAAAACTAAAAAGTATTTGGGAACTAGAGTTAATGGGATGGTGGGGAGATGTAAGGGCCGTGAGCTTATGGGGAACAATGAAAGTGTGCATGGGGAATAAGAAAGGTCATGGACTAATGTGTGGACAAGGGGGACGTGGCATGGTTGATGTGGGAAGAGAGCTGTGGTGACCAGATGGGGAATGGAGAGGGGGTGTCTGCACGGTGGACTGTGGTGACGATGGGCTTGCAGTGGCGGAGGGAGACAAAGAGGCAGTGACAACATGGATGGAGATGATGATGGTGCGTGGTGGCATAACCTAGAGGGGCAAAGGCACATGATGGCAAGGCAGTGGTGGATCGGTGGCGCGACAGTAGTCTCTCCATCACAGGGAGGGCATATAGTGGAAGAGGCGATCGTGGCCAGGGACATCTTATCCCTTGGTCGGTGGCGTCGCTGGCTAGGAGCGTCTCACTCCTTGGTCAGTGACGTTGGGGCGTCTCACCCTGCTCTTTTCGGGTGTAGAAATTCCTTCACAGGAGGAACCTTTCATAGGGAATTCATAGAGTCTAGCAATTTTCAATATCTCATCTATCTTCAAAAGTACAAGTCCACCAATATTTATAGGGTTATAGCCAACTTGACACTTGGACTCAAGACAAAATGACTAAAACACCCTAAGACTTCTTAAGGGGCCAATCCACCTAAAGCCCATGGACTACATGATAACAAAGGACTCAAAATAAAAGACTCTTATATACTGAGTACAAGCTACTGGGCCTTCATAAAACATGTGTAACTCAGCCCAAAGGACACCAATATCCGAAATTCATATGGGTCCTAATTCCCAAGGGCGGCCTAAGATGCTCTTGCATCATCCAGCCTCCATGACACCTCTACAGTCTACACATCATTTTCTTTTCTGTTTTTTTTTTTTAATTTGATGTTTTTTGCGTGTATAAATGATTTTTGTGTTCTTATAAATATATTTTGTGGTACCATCCACATTTCAAAAAAATAAATTATTTAGTTTTATACTTTCATTTCTTTCCAACTGTAGTACACATGATGTAGATGTTGCCATAATTATCTGTGCCTCAATGTCTCTTTTATCAGAGTTCCAAATTATTCAGAGTCTTAGCTCTATCCTAGTTTAGTTAGCATCCTTATAGTGCGAAGGATCATTTACTGTGGGTGCTGTTGTAAAGCATAAATTCTTTACAAAAACTCTGAATTATACTGTTGGAAATGATATTCACTTGGCTTTGGCAGTCAGTTTCAACGTGATCGCTTTCAAGAAATTTGTAAGACATTACGGGTGTTGAATGCTGTGCGTGATCCTGAGATTGGCATTCCTCTTAGCATTCAGCAATACAAGGTCCCTCTAGTCCACTGGGCTTGTCATTTTGTTGGACATTATACTAATTCAGGCAAACAAAGGCAAGTAATGTTTTTCTTTATTTCAGTTGCTTACAGCCCCTGTTCTGATTGCGCGCTTAATTAATGGACACCAGCACTTCCTTGCTCTGCGGATCTCTGAGTACCTTAACTTAAATCCAGTGAGTTTTCGAAAGAACTCTGTGAAATGTTTACTTTCACTTTTTGTTATTATTCCTGCTCATTTTAGCATACTAATATATGTTCAAGGAATTAAGAGAGGACCTAAAGCTGGGCTTTAGAATTATCTCTGTCTGATGATGGGGTTTTGGTTTTGATCAAAGGGCAGGGTCTTGATGATCTGTTTTGATGATTGTGGCTCAGTGGGGAGACCTATGCAAAGTCCTTGCAGAACCAGGGATCTACTTGGAGTCTAAGGGGAAGGGAAAATTGTTCTTTCTTCAAGTAAATCTGTTTCATGAAGGGGCAGGAGTATCCAGGTGGAGCTTAGGCTGAATGTTGGCTGGTGTTTCTTTTTGGGATGTGGCTACTGCATCATGTGGAGCTAGCGCTTCTTGTTGGAAGAGGTTTTGGGATTGTTTCCTGTGAGGTTCTTGGTCTGGTTTTGTGAGGGTTCTCGCTAGATTTTTGGGTGTTACATTCTCTGTAACCTTCTTTTATTTTGTAATGTCACAATTACATCTTCTATCAGAAAGAGAGGAAAAATGCACATCACAGTCTCCTTCGTTATGGTAGTTCTCTTGGAACATAATAAGTTTGAGATTCCTGAATGTTTTTAATCCAGAGTTCCTCTAAGTAGCAATATATGATTGTTTTGATGTAGTTGGATTCCCATGTGATGGTCTGTTGGTAACTCAAATCTTCTGCTTTATGGTAGGTGCTATGAGAATGTAGTAAAAAAACAGCTGGAAATGCCCTTGGCTTTGTTCCCTAATGATAGGATCAGAAGTTGGCATTTGACTGTTGATCACTCAATTTTTGGTCTTGTGTTCGATAAGATACCCATAGGGGATCCCCTCTCTTCCCTGTTGTTTGTCCTGGTAGTGCAGATTATTTGTAGGCTGTGGCTGAGAGCTGAGACAGCGGGGATCATTTCTGGTTTTCAGGTTGGGCAGTCCTCTATCTGTGTTACCCGCTTATAGTATGCAGATGGCACTATTCTTTTTTATTTATCTGATGAGCAGCAGTTAGTGGATACTAGATTGATGTTGGAGGTGGTTTAGGATATCACTGGACTAAAGGTGAATTTTACAGGAGCCTCATGGCAGGGATCATCTCAACGAATCGGAAATCAGGAGAACAGCTAACCTCTTCAGTTGGCAGATAGGGAGTTTCCCTTTCTCTTACCTGGGTCTTCCTCTATCTCTTGGGCGATTTGGTGTAGTGACTGGAAGGGTATAGTGCAAAGGTATGAGAACATATTGGTTGGATGGAACGCAAAGACTCTTATGGTGTTGGATGGTCCTCTGCAAATCAGTGTTGGATAGTCTGCCCATATATTATTTGTCCATTTTCAAAATTCTGAAGACGGTGGCAAAGAGATTGGAGTCTATTCAAGCTGGATTTTTTTGGCATGGCTATGGGAGCATAGACAGCAGTTGGCATGATATCTCTTGGTCTAGAGTGTGTCAGTGCAAGGAAGCAGGTGGTTTAGATATCAGGAACATTAGGTGTTTCAACTCTCTCTCTCTTTGAAGATGTGAGGCATGTCCTTAGGGTGAATCCTTCAATTCTAGTAAAATGATTGTCATAGATAGTAGAGTAAGGCTTTTGACATTTATCTTTGTCAGATGCCATCTGTTGTCTAAATCCCTCAAGATGCCGCAGGGGAGTCCATTTGCACAACATTTAATTGGGGATCTCTAGATACAGCATTCTTTTAGTGTTGATTATTCTGTTGTCCATGTGGAGCTCTGCTTAGAACAGCATTTATTTGATGAAGCATTTTAGTGCACGAGGAACCTTGCCTTGTCCATTTTAGAAGAAAATAGGTGGTGATTTGCAGTAAGTTTTAGTACCGATGGTTGTCTAAAATGTTATGCATGTGATTGACAGATTTTGATCCTTTGTTGCTGTTGGGCATAAGAAACTTGAATGCTGTTTATCTTAATAAATCTCGGAATGCATGCCTTGTCCAGGAGGTAGTTGTAATGCATTGGGCATGTGCAAAGATAACAGCTTCAACAGCTATTCATGATGGTGCTCTGCTTGATATCTTGCTTGACAAGGTCAGTTTTTTCTCCGAATAAGTTGGGAAATCTGTTTTTTTCTTTCAATAATGCTTTAACAGGAAGTTTGGGTCTCAGTTGAAGTTATGCAAAGGCATATCTTACGCAGCAGTTGCAGCCCATGCTGATAACTGTGGGAAAAGGAAACTAGCAGCAATGCTTGTTGATCATGAACCTCGATCTTCCAAACAGGTCACAGTTTGCATTATATGCTTTTGTGAAATTAAAATAAAAATAAGTACTGAAATTGCACTCTCTGTGAAGCAGATTCCATTATTGTTAAGCATAGGAGAAGATGAGACTGCTTTTGTCAAAGCAACAGAAAGTGCTGATACTGATCTTGTGTATCTAGTCCTTTTCCATGTGTGGCAAAAGGTATTGAACATTAAACAACCTACATTAGTGTCTTGCTCCTTTTGAATTATTTTGTAAGACTTCCATTTGTGACTGCAGAGATCCCCTTTGGAGTTTCTTGGAATGATTCATCCGAAGCCATTGGCACGTGATTTATTTATAGCATATGCACGGTAAATGCATCTTGTCCTACATGTTTGCAGCAATCCCCCTTTTTCCCCCCTATTTCAGATAGTCTTGAATGTTTAGCTTTAAATGATTATATCTGCTTTTGTTCTGCAGGTGCTATAAACATGAATTCTTGAAGGACTTCTTTTTGTCTATTGGGCAACTCCAAGTATGTATGGATTGTAATATTGTCTTCAGGCATATTATCTCTTTGTTTTTAGCATGGTTTGCCGAAGAAGGGCGAATCGGCCCGATTCGGTGCGAATCACCGAAAAGCCGATCCGTGATTTGCTTGATTCGGCCGATTCACATGCGAACCGGCCGAATCAAACAACATCGGGCGAATCGGCCCGATTTGCTTGATGCGGACTCGATGCATGTCTGATTCGACCGACACGTTTGTGTCGGCAAAATCTCTGCGAAACTCATACCTTATTTACATGTAATATCTTAAATGTAAATAAGAAAATACCCCCTATTTGAATCCAATAAAAATATCAAAAAATCATCTATTACCAATAAAAAGTCAACTCTCCCATCGAAGAAGAAAATCATTTTGGTGATTCCTTCAAAATAACGTCTTTCTAATCCCTCATAATTTGGCCTATCTAAAAATTTTATAATTCAAATGAACTCAATAGAATACTAAAAATCCAAAATACGGTGAAAAGGGTCAAACATGCATATGACTTTGCCAAGGAGTCACTCTCCTACTGACTGAGACTTAGTTGCGGTCAGTAGGAGAGTCACTCCATTGGAGAAGTCATATGCACGTTTGACTTTTTTCCACCGTACTTTAGATTTTTAGTATTCTATTGGGTTTATTTGAATTATGAAATTTTTAAATAGACCAAATTATGAGGGATTAGAAAGTCACTATTTTGATGGAATTGCCAAAATCACGATTTTTTCTTGGATGGGGGAGTTGACTTTTTATTGGTAGGAGATATGATTTTTTTGATATTTTTATTGGATTCAAATGGGGGGTATTTCCTTATTTACATGTAATATCTTAAGGCTTAAATGATATGAAATGTAAATAAGATATGAGTTCCATGTAATCCCATGTGAATCCCTGAGCCCATTCTCATATCTGGCATACATATGTTACATATATGCATGCGTATATGTCTTACATATACATATATATGTATATATATATATATATATATATATTATACATGCAAATCGGACCGAGACGGTCCGATTCACCCGAATCGGCGATCTGGCAAACCTTGGTTTTTAGGCTGAACGGATCTTACAAAATATCCTTGGGCAAATCATGCTCCTATTGCAGAAGAAATATTTTGCATCTAGATGTAGGTAAGGAAAAATGGTTTGCACCCTTGCAGATGTTCTAACTTCTAAGTAACCAACCAGTCCAATTTTTAGGCTGAGCATTTGCCTATTTAGAATAAAATAAAATACACAATTGTTTTCAAATTAAAAGCATGTTGTAAAAGGCGTACTTTGCATGAGAATACTCCTAAGTCCTAACAATTAATCAGATGACTTAGCAATCCAAAATGTCCAACTTACTTGGGGAATAATTGTAGATCCCTTTATGAACCTTAGTCTGTAATCCCTTCAGGCAGATTAAGAACAAATGGTGCTTTCCGTTTTCTCACTCCTTTTGGTTAACTCTCTGTTATCTCCGTCAAGTCCCCCACTTTTCTCCACCTTTTACGCCCTTATGAATGCCCTTGTTTGGGAAGCCATCTATTGAAAGGGGGGGGGGGGGTAGGGAAGTGTCTCCTCTCAGCTGGACTCCTTATGGGGCACCAGTTTGGAGGGGAGAGTCCACCTCCCTGTAGCATCCCCCATCTCTTTCTCTCTTTTGGTTTCCCTTTCTTCCTCCATTTCCATCTCTCTCTCTCTCTTTCTCTACACCTCTTTCACTCACTCATTCACTCTCCTTTTTCTCTCTCTATCTGAGTGCACAGAGAGACTTTTCTCCTTCCCCCTCTATCTCTATATCTGTCTCTCTATCTGCATGTCTATCTCCATTTCAACTATGAAAACCCCACTCAAGTCCTTCTACTTTTTTTTTCTAAAGATAGCTGTTGAAGGAATATTCCTGGCATATCCTTAAGATCTTAAAATGACAACTGACTTGATTTTAAGATGTGTAAATCCACAATTAATAATATGAGGAGGATATATAAACAGTTAACCATATATATGTATAACATATACATGTATATAGAGAGGGTGGATAATATAGAAAATTGGGGGAGAGAGAGAGAGAGAACTTGGGTTTCTGTTTGCTTGTCAAAGGACTCTGGAGAAAGGCTGGCATCCTATCAGGAACCTGCAATTAATTTTCCTGATTCCTTGTTCATTCTTATCATGGTAAAATAATGATAACTAAGGACTTGGTAATGCTCATTGGTTGTCTTAGATAATTACAATGAACCATCATAGTGAACATACATCTCCAGTTGTTTATCAGAGTGTAAAGGGAAGGAATGTTACATTTGATTGCAAGGAATTTAGGCCTGGACTTTGCATTGCTTAGCAAATGGATGGGGAGTCTTAGTAAATGCGGTGGGTTTCAACATTAGTGATCATCATTGGGTTGTACTCATATTGTGACATGTCTCTGTTCAGGTCCACATCTCTCATTGTGGTTGATATTGTGGACTGCTAATTTTTCTATGCATGATGGATGATTGATGGGATACAGGACTCTTGTTGTCTATGAACAAAATGGTGCGTTAGGACAGCTCGCAGCACATTGCATTTTGTGAGGCATATGAGAGTTTATTTATTGAAACCCAGGTGGCCTTGTCTTCACCAGCTAGGATGGAAGACTTGTTGCGAGTTAGAATAGGTAGTGACCTTTCAAATAATATGAAAAGTGTTCTATGCTGCTTTCTTAGTGCTATGGGGAAAAGCAAGGACAGAGCCTGGAGGAGGATGTAGACGGATAAGTTAGCTACTGGAAAGAAAATCTAAAAAACAGGCAATGAATGCAGAAGTACCGGAAATGTATGATTGTGAATGTTGTACATTTTCTGGGAATCCTCAACTTAAATGTGCGTTACTATTTTGTCATGCCCTTGCCAGTAGTGGGCCTCTTAAATATTTTGCGCAGGGTGTACAACTCTTTGGAATTACCAGTCGCACACAATTTTCCTCTTATGAATTTGTAATTCATTTTGTAGCATGAAAGTTTCAGTTGTCATAAAGCATGGAAGTTTCTAAGTTTTGCTTTTGTCAATTTAGATGTCTGATTGGCCTTTCTATATCCTAATTTCTGTTTATATGTGTTAAGCTCTGGAATGCTTTTTGAAACTTTTTTTTCAATTGTTAAAGCTCTTCTTTTCTAGGATGTGGCTTACCTTTTGTTGAAAGAATCATGGGAGCTTGGAAGCAATCTGGCAGCTGGTAAAGGATCCGGATCTCCTTTACAGGGTCCACGTATAAGAGTTATAGAGCAAGCACAGAAGCTTTTCTCTGAGACCAAGGAACACACATTTGAGTCCAAGGCTGCTGAAGAACATGCAAAGTTGCTGAAGTAATGGTTTGCACAAACTTGTTTGTCATTTTTATACATGATTATGTTTTCACACTTCCTTTGGTGCTTTGAGAGTTTTCTTTTTCTATCTATTGTGGTCTACCTTTTTTTTTTGGTATGCGGTGTGGTGGTTTAGAGTTTAGACCACCGCCCGACCAACAGAAACCACCTGGGTTCGAAACCCGGACAAATTGCCTAGAAAACCTCCTGGGGGGAGCGCTGTGCGCTCCCCAAATCTTAAAACCGAAAACCTCCTGCGCCTTTGGCGCCCTCGCCCTTGAACCCTCGCCACCCTGCCGCAGGTGGGTGGGTGTCCATCCCGCCTACGGCGGGGGACCTATTGTGGTCTACTTTACTATCTCTAACAAACCATGTTTTTTATTTTAACATCAAACTAGTTGATCATCTTGCTTTTAGCTCAGATAGTTTGCCACTTCTTTCCCATATGCTATTCTTGCTCATTCTAAGTGAGGATTATGTTATGCAAATGAATACCAAGGATAGCAATCATACATTGGGAATTGGAAAAACAAAGAAGAATAATGAAGTATCAAGCCTTTGCTATACATTTAATCGAGTATGTGAATAAATACAATTATTGGAAAGTATAAGAAGTGAAGGGTGCTCTATTATTTGGCTGCTACATTGCACTATGGAGTCTGGAGGCACTATATTTCCATGAAAAATTTTAGAGAAGGGAAAAGAAGAGAAACAAAAGGAATGTGAGAATGAACTTTGGATGTGAAAAGGGGATGCTAGTTTAGCTTTATGGTCTTGGGACCAAACATCACACTACTGATCTCAGACACTTTGGCATCTGTTACTTTCATGTGATACAATCAATGTTAATTTGAAGCTTCAAAATATTGAACATCGAATAGCCTCTGGCCCTTTGATATTTGGTTATTTCTGAAATTCATGATAAAAATATAATTTTCTTTCTTCAGTGTTCTATGTTATTATTCTTACTTGAGAGTGAAGGGCATCTGAGGGCCACAAGGTTTCTGCCATTTCAGGGTGTGTGGAGGGAAACAAAGTGAATTCTTACCCTTGAATTTTGTGCAAACAGATTGTACCTTGACTCGAATCCATGACCTCCTGGTTGAATGAAACAATCTTTTCCATTGCACCAAGTATCGCAATCATTTTTTATTGGTTTTTTTTGCATATATACACCTGTTTAAACCATTATTGGACGAGAATCTGCCTTAAATTTGCATTTGCAGATAGACCCTTGTTATGGACATCAAATGTTCTGAAAGACCTTGCCATAACATGCCTTGATGAAGCGAAGAAAAACATAACAATGTGTCATTCTTCAAGAAAAATGTAAAAAATTACCCTTATTATTGCAAAGAGACCTTGAGAGATGGCAGCTTGAGAAGAGTGAGGGTCCGAAGGAGCTGCACATGAAGCTGTGGGATGGGACAGATGACTTTGTTTGATAGGATCACAGGCTGGGAAATCCCACTCTACTAAAGGCCTCACCTTCACTGTCCATTCTTCTCCTCCCCCCGACCCTTTGCACTGTTGGTGGGGGGGGGAGGGGGTTGCTGCGCACAGGTGGGAGAGGGGGCACCGAACAGGGGTTGGGGGGTGGGCAATATGCATGGTGGCTGGGGACAGGTGGGGTGCGAGGACTGGGGAGGCACTGGATGCCATGCACACTGGTGGTGGTGGGGGGGGGGGAGTGTGTGCACTGGTGGGGAGGGGGCCACTAGATTCAGAGGTTCAGGGAGCCAGATCGACCGATTCCATATCTGATCGTCCTAGGCCAATCCGATTTCGGGGGTAGCCTCCCGGATCACATAAATTCTGGCCGAATCGACTGGAATTGGACCTAATCGGTCCAGTTCGGTTTGGATTGGCCAATTCTGCCAAACATTTTTTTCTTGTATACGTTAATTAATACATGCATTAAACCATTATTTCACATATTTAAATTAATGCATATGTATATATATACACAAATTAATGTCTAATATGATTGTGTAACATTAATTTACATATTTATGGATGTAAGTACACAAACACACATACTTATATATGACATGATATATGCAATGTATATCATGACATATATATATATATATATATATATATATATATATTGATGTCATATGCAAACATATATATATATATATATATATTAATATGCATTAACTATTTTATGTACGTATATTATATTTTCATTAATATGTGATTGTATGTACATTAACACACATATATGTATGTAAGTGTTCATTCATATGATATATATGCTCTAAAGATATACATATTAATTATGCCTGCATAGTAATAGATGTGTATATGATTACATATATATTGTATACATATATGAATGTTTAACTTTACTATATGAGTACAGATATCATTAATACATATGTAAGTATTGAATACATATATATATATATATATTATATGACTGTTTACATTACATATCTATATATGTATAATGTGTACATTTATAAGAATATATATATATATATATATATATATATATATATATATATAGATGTGTCTGTAAATTTATACATACGCTACTCATATTGCAAATATACATGTAAATATTGTATACATGGTTTTCCTGACGTTTTCCCGATTTTCCTGATTTTTTTCAGAAGAAATATTTTTTAGTAGATCTGCCAGACTTGGCGTATTGGCCGGATTGGGAATTTGGGATCACCATGGGCCAATATGAATCTTTTTTCCTTGGCTGCCAGCGCTTGGGAAGAGGGGGTTCATGCAGCAGTGGGGGGCAGGACAGGGACCGGAACTGGGGAAGAAGGGGGTTATGCAGATTGCAGGGGTGGGGTGGCATTTTTCGGGGTAAAATTGTCCAACTAAGGCAAATGGCTATTAATATGAAGCCCCTTAAGGAATATAGGAAGCATATTCCTCGCATCCACCATGACAGCTTATGCCAAGGTTTCTGGTGCAAATTTATGTGTATCAGAGGTGAACAAGTAAATGCAAATATAAGGCGGATTTTCACCCAATTATGGTTTTACCTAGTGTATAAATGCATAATTCCATTTCCTATATTTATGCATTGGTAAATTCCCTGAACGATGTAAGTTTTGGGCATTATTTGACACCAAAATGGTACAAGCTGAGCTAATTCTCAAATTGTTGGGAGAACTGCTGCCTCTTCAGTATGAAATGATGTTAAAGCATGTGCGTCCACAATTCTCTCCTTTAGCATTTATTCTCTTTGTTGTAAAATTGTGCAGAGTCCAACATGAATTGGAAATCTCCACAAAACAAGCTATATTTGTTGATTCAAGCATCAGTGATACAATCCGCACATGTATAGTACTTGGAAACCATCGAGCTGCGACGAAAGTGAAACAAGACTTCAAGGTTGTTGACATTCTTTCCCTAGTTATCTTGCTATTGATGATTTTCCATTTCTATTTGTACGACTTTCTATTGAGGACTTCTCTTTATAGGTTTCGGAGAAGAGATGGTATTGGCTAAAAGCATTTGCATTGGCTACTGTCAGAGATTGGGATGCTCTAGAAAAGTTCTCCAAGGAAAAGAGACCTCCAACTGGTATTTTGGTTTCATGAACTTTAGCTTTATACTATCATGCAGCATGTCTTGTTGGTTCATCATGAAAATGTCTACGAATTCCTTACCCTTCTATGTTCTTCTGGGGGTTTTGGCTTGCAATATCAATTGTTGGTCTGCCTTAAAAAGTAATGAATGGAGGAACTTTCATGGTTCTAGTTTGCAAATCTGTTTTTCAATTTCATTTGAAAAGATGGCTTTGTTTCCTTCTTATTCAGTTGTGCTAGTACTCATTGATAAGGAAATCATTCCTAATGTAGTTTTTCCCCCATCCTGTCAATGTTATGGATAAATAAATCTGGAGACCAAGTTGCTTCACTGTTCCGATGACCATGTACATCCTTAATGCTTTTGTTTATAAACCATGAGAAAATGTAAGACAAAACATTGAAGTGCCAATTACCTTATATAAAAAATGCCTGGATAACTTGCCTATATCTGTGTTTGACACAGAATTAATATTTAGGAAAAAATATAAATCTCTTTTGAGGCCTTTTGAAAGGTGAAATTTATATCCAAGCACATATGAGGTTTATATGAATAATCAGTGCGGAATTCCGTGCGCCTATAAGTATATCAGACAAATAGGGTTCGAGTTCGGAACCTTTCCCCACTAACCACAGTCAGTGTTAATTTACATCGGTTAAAGTTTGAACACTCTTGATTGACGGTCAGAGAGGTCCTTGGATCATTTTCGTAGGTTCTAATAGTAAGTGCAGGCACACTTGTGTGGCTCACTATGAACGGTTGGTCATCATCAAAAGGTTTGAGAGAATTAGGGTTTCATTATAGACAATGTCACCTTATAATCTGGAGAATATAGACATAGGCAAGAGCTATATGCCCTTCTAGAGGAGATAACTAAGGATTTCAGAGCTCAGGGGTATTTCAAGAATTTCTGAGTTCCAGGGGGTATTCTAATAATTTTGGCCAAGTCAAGAGCTTGGTACAAACTTTGGACCGGCGGAAAGGGTTTTACTGCAATTCCTGACTTTCAGAGACTCCGAGGTCATAAAGTTTTGAAGTGTTTACTTTCGGGAGCACTGGGGCTATGTTTGAAAAGTTCGAGGGTGATTTGGCAATTTTCCAGAACAAGGGGGTTTGTATACAATTTACCATATGGCAACAAAATGGACACACAACCATGCCAAATAAATATTCTTTTATTGAAGGTACAAAATACAATGTGAGGTCGACATATTGTTGCCTATACAGAGTGGATTCCGCACTGATATGGAGTACAAGAACATAGCCACAACTTGCAGGGTATAACTACAATTTACAGGACTTGAGTAGTCCAGATCGCATGCACTTCTGAGAGTTACACATTGCCACCGTTCATGTGACATGCGAACGTTATCCATGAGGGTTTGCAGGTATATGGGTATAAGTGTAGAGACCTGGGGGCATTTATGTGATTTCATACCCTTGTCAGGTCTGCACTAATGACCCGACAAATGCACGAACCCATGAACAAGCACAAACCAACTGCTTCCAACTGGATGCTCCTCTAAGTGCAGGCTCCCTTATGCTGGATCTAGATGCCTTGAGATGGGGCCGCCATGGCCTATTTATAGGAGGGCCGAAATGGCCTATAGGAGGCCTAGTGGATTCATTAGGCCTCAAACAGAGGCCTTTGGAACCGCTGGGTGTCCAAAAAGAGGTTTTTGAACCCCTTGGACCCCTGCTGGGTCCAAAATGAACCCGCTGGGTGCCAGTGGGTTGGTTTGGCCTTTTTTTGTCTGGCTCCCGTAGGGGCCAAATGATCCCACTGGGCTTCCCAACGGGTTGAACCCGGCCTTTTGGAGTGCCGACCAACCTACTAGGGGTTCAGTAGGACCATGTGGACCCTACTGGGGCTAGACCGGCCCAAAAAGGGGCCTGCCGGACCCAAATGGCCCACATAGGGATCTCTTGGGCCAGCAAGGTCCTTAGTAGGGTGCGGCTCCCTCCTTTAAAAAAACCCCCTTGGGTCAGAAAAGGGTGCAAGTCCCAAGGGGTCTTTTGCTCTCGCTGAAGCTTGTCCGCAATGCGTGTTGGAGGTCGTCGAGCAATCATCAGTGATGAACTTCCATCGTTGTCCGCATATCATTGTTTTCTCGAGACTGCTGGGGAATCCGTACTCGTCTGGGCCACGTGATACACGTCTTCTTGGCCTTTAAAAGTACATAAATGAATCTTTGCTGCAATATGTTTAATTGCAATGATAGACCCTAAGTGTGGAGGTACTCCATGGTGCGACAACGTCGACTCCTCACCCCATTCTGTACATCCAAAATATGATTTAATCTCGACATAGTTGAGAAACATAGAGCGTAAAAATACGCAATGGAGAGGCATTAACTTTTAGGTGTTCTGTCCATCTCCAAATATTAATTATCCCAATGTAGTCAAGGGAAATTAATTCTTGATAAACCCGATAAAAATAATGATGAGGGATAACGAGGAATAAGAGAGGAAGAAGGAGAAGGAGCGGGCCTCACACCCAAGGGCCTCACATCCCGCAAGAAGCCATCACGGCAAGAAGGCAGCTGCTGCAACTTTTCTTTTTAAATCTTCATTAACCTCCTAATAAATGGATCACATCATTATTTATAGAGATAAAACCCTAATGACCCTCTTTGATCTTTTATTGGACTAAAATAACCTTAGACCAAAAATGAGGCAAAATCCGCACCTGAAAATACCTAGAAAATAGAAAACACACTATTGAGCCTCTTACGGGCCTTATTCTTACAACCAAAGACTCAAATAACTAAAGTAAATACATCAAAAATGTGGGAACTCTTCGCCAAGCCATAAAGATGCCGTTATTGCTGAATTTGCATTGTCCGTAATCCCACTTCCGCATCATGATGAGGGACAATGGGGAAGAAGAGAGGAAGAAGGAGAAGGAACGGCCCGTAAGAAGCCATCATGACGGGAAAGCGGCTGCTGTAACTATTCTTTTCATATCGTCATTAACTTCCTAACAAATGGATTACAACATTATTTATAGGGACAAAACCCTAATGACCCTCTTTGACTTTTTATTGGACTAAAATATCCTTAGACCTAAAAATGGGGCAAAATTCGCACCCGAAAATACCTAGAAAATAGAAAACACATTAGTGGGCCTCGTTCGGGATTTATTCTTTCAGCCAAAGACTCAAATAACTAAGTAAATACATCAATAATGTGGGAATCTTCACCAAGCCATAAAGATGCCGTTATCGCTGAATTTGCATTGTTGTAGTCCCACTTCTACATCATTCTTCCCCTCTTCGAAAAAAATCGTCCTCAAATTTTGAAGTGTCGAAGTAGGACGAAAACGAACACCAAAGAATGAATATAGAATTCCGTGCAAACAATCATATCAAGAATCTCAAGCCATTGGTCAACATGCGCCTCATAGAAATCTGACCATATCAAATCACCAAGAGACGGCTCCAAAAATAACATGGCATCAGAAGGAACAACTGACAAAGCATCTTCAAATATAGTGCCGTCGACCAAGTCTAACTTAGACATAAGAAATAAATTCTGATCCCAAGTGTCATCAGAAATTGCTGTCAAGATACTCTTAAAAGACGAGCCAAGGGTGAATGCGCAATCATCTACCAAATCAAACCCAGAACAACAAACAAGTTTTGATTCCCCTTGTCCTGTAATGCTCTTATCTCTTCTTCATACTCTTCAGCCAATGCGGGTTTGGCTTCATAGATCACATCTTGAATTGTGGGCTTGGCACTAGTAGAAACATGCTTAGGAAAACGAAATTTACTAGATAAATGTGGTGGCGAGATAATGCAGATAGATTGGTCGGGCTCCATGGTAACTTGTCGCTCTACCATCCAATCTTGTCTCAAATTGATGTAAGAACTCGATGGAACAATAGCACACCATGCTCCATCAAAATAACAGACATACTTTCTTGGGGCGCCACCAACAAATTGACTATAGAACGCCACAAAGACTCGATCATCCTCAATGATAATTTCACTAGTTTTTAATAACAAATCAAGAAGAGATTGAGAGATATAATTATATTGGCATTGTTCATCTAATATCACCCTTGCTCACGTCTCATTCGGCAAAGAGACAATGTAATTGAATTCCATTTAGTAGAGTGTAGACCAATACATCGAATACCTGCCGTGCTAGATGTGCTGCTCACGTGTCGAATCATGCTACTGTGTACACGCACAGGCACACATGGTTATGCAGTAGATGTTGACTGTATGAGATCGAGCAAGTGAGGCACATGAGCAACCAGGCAAGTCAGTGCTCGAGCAAAACACAACTGCTAGCGTTGTCGGTAGGGTTGTTCATAGTTCGGTCCAGTCAGGTTTGGACCCTTTTTTAGATAACCGAACCGAACCAAACCGGTTCGGTTTGGTTTAAACTGAAAATAGGAAAAAGTTAATTTTTAAGGGGGTTGTGAGTATCGAACTCACAACCTCCCCATGGGTGGAGGCGCACTAACCACTGCACTATTGATTTTCATGTGAAATATTATACTATTTATATTATATATATACATATTTTCGGTTCATATCGATTTTACAGTGTGAAACCGAATTGAACTGTGAGGCCCTTCAAACCGAACCGAACTGAACCGGTCCGTTTGGTTCGATTTTTCGGTTTGAACTATTTAATGAACACCACTAGCTGTAGGGTGGGATTGCAACTAGGTCGTTTGGCTCCCGCTGAAGGCTGTGGGGCGGCGGGAGGCAGGGAATGCCGCGAGCAGGCGTAAAGGGCACGATCGTCACCTGCTGTGGCTCGCGGGGAAGCGAGAGAGCCCACGGGGTGGGCGTGTGGGTGAGCAGCAGAGCAGGGGCATGCACCGGCCAGCACGTGGGTGAGTCGAGACACGTGCGGGGGTCCGCGCAGGCCTCCATTCCTTGACTGGTGGTGGAGAAAAAGGGCTCCACGGGGCCACGTTGCAGGGTGGCGACTATGGGCAGGGTGGCGGCCAGAGAGGCCAGTGAGAAGGGTGGGGTGCCTGGGGGTGTCGCGGGAGGTCGCGATGGCCTTGCTCATAGGCTGCCTCTTCACGGCTTTGCGGGGGCGTGGTGATGGCAGGGGCCTATGGTGAGGCGCCGATTATCCCTTCACACCAAGAGAGAGAGAGAGAGAGGCGCAAGAGGAAGCGCGAGGCTGGGGGTTTCACGATAGTTGGGGATCAGCTGATCCGTGGGGCGAAGTGCAGGCGTGGGGGGGCAGAAGACGGCGCAGCGGGATCGAGGTTGGGCTTTGATACCAAAGTTGATGAGGAACAACGGGGAAGAAGAGAGGAAGGAGCGGGCCCCGCACCTCACAAGAAACCATCACGGCGGGAAGGCAGCTGCTGCAACTTTTCTTTTCAAATCTTCATTAGCCTCCTAACAAATAAATTACAGCATTATTTATAGGGACAAAACCCTAATGACCCTCTTTAACCTTTTATTGGACTAAAATACCCTTGGACTTAAAAATGGGGCAAAATCCACACCCGAAAATATTTAGAAAATAGAAAACACACTAATGGGCCTCTTTCGGGCTTTATTCTTACAACCAAAGATTCAAATAACTAAACTAAATACACCAATAATGTGAGAACTCTTCGCCAAACCATAAAGATGCCGTTATCGCTGAATTTGCATTGTCTGTAGTCCCACTTCCGCATCAAATAATGGGTCCAACAATCTGTTATGCAGTCATTTACGTAGGAGCCATTTCACTTAGCCATTATGTATATCTATGCATTTTCGGATTTTCGGAAAGTGTCTCCCCCCCCCCCCCCCCCCCCCCCCCAAAAAAAAAAAAAAAAAGAAAAGAGAAGGAAAAAAACTGCAAATTACATCTCTACACATGCATAACTTTTTCCCCTCCTGTGTACATGCAGTCCTGTATTCCAGACAATTTCCAAAAGCTTGGACAAGTGCTGTGATATGATCCCCTACTTAGTACATTATTTTTTTGAAAAGTCCTACTTAGTGCATTTTTGGTTCTTTAATTCTTATGGATGACATAATTTTCATGGTCATTTTAATGGCTGTCCAATTTTTGCAGTATGCTTGCGCCCCCACTTCCTTGACTTCTGTTGTATGCTTGCACACCCACTTTCTGGGGCATGCTGTCACTATTTTTCTTATAGGTTGTACGTGATGTCCTATTCATGATATGACCAATCTATTTAAACTGCTCTATCATATTCTGGGAGCTGAATCCCAAGTTGGGAACAGATTTTCTTGGGGAGCTGCTTTCCCTCAAGAATCATCAATGTACACATATTTTGTGTCTGCATATGTAAACATACCTTACGTGCATATGTGCACACATGCACACACACGTATGTCCATATCTTCTGTCTGCATGTAGCAATACCTTATTTGTTTATGCTAAATGCTTGTATTTCTTGTTTATGGTATTGCCTTTTCTGTTCTCCCTTATTTGTAAGTGGCTAATCCCTCTTTTAGTCATGTCTAATGTCCCTTTTCTCCAATGTGCTGCCACATTTTTTCTTATTCCTAGTGATTTCTAAGTCCATCAACTACTTATATGATAACAAATCGGCTTTTATATTGACAGGGGGCCTTGGATTTGTGGCTGACAGATCTGCTATCAGCAGATCTGAATCCCCTGATTTAAGGCTGAGAGATCTGCAATCATATCCCTTAACTGAGGGAGGGCTGACAGATCTGTCAACCCCAAATCCAAGGCCAGATCTGCTGATTGCAGATCTCTCAGCCCTAAATCCAAGTTCCCCTCTCATATATGTTGCATACGATCAGTGTCTCCTAAAATTTGCATGTAATTGTCTTGGATATGTTGTTATCCTCCATGCCTCAAACACCTAGGCACCTGTCTAGGCATTTAAGACTGAGGCAAGACCCTAGTCAACTTGCTCACCTCTCACCTTTAACTACATAGGTCCCATGCACAGGTGACAGGGCCCATCCTGGAGAAACTGATAATCCGCTGGATCCCCAGATGGGCAATCCAGCTAAAGGAGATCTGTGCACACTGGAAAGCCTGCTCTTTTACACATTTTTCCAAATCTCCTTTCATACCACATCACACACTTGATCTCACATACAGGGGCACTAGATGCCATGGTTGTAGGTTTCAGCCTTGACCGATCCAAAACTGAACGGAACACTGTTCCAATCCGATAACTTCAAAAAAAATTTTTTTAGTGGTTTTGGTCGAAACCCAAAACTGTTTCGCCCGGTTTCGGCTCGAAACAGCCGAAACTGGCCGATTCCTGATCTGATTCCCTTCATATATATAATACGTTATCGAATCCCTTCAATTCCTTCGTATATACATAATACCTTATGGGATTCAATCCCTTCATATATACATAATATTAGTATTTGTTGTTTCATTTACTTAATGTAAATAAGAAAGTATCCTCTATTTGAATCCAATAAAACTATAAAAAAATTATATCTCTTATCAATAAAAAGTCAACTCTCCCATCTAAGAAGAAAATCACGATTTTGGTGATTTCATCAAAATGATGACTTTCTAATCTCATAATTTTTTTTTGATAGTTAAATTGGTTGGGGAGAGGGAAAGGTGAGGAGAGGGCGTGCCCTCTCGCTTCCCCCCTTCCATTTCGGCAAGGGGGGAAGCCACTGCTCTATTGCGCAGTTCTCAATCTCTCATAATCTCTCATTATTTGACCTAACTAAAAATTTCGTAATTCAAATAAAGGATATAGAATACTAAAAATTCTAAGTCCGATGAAATAAGTCAAACATACATGTGACTTCTCCAAGGAAGTCACTCTCCTACTGACACCGAAACCGAGTTTTCCATCCTTGCTAGATGCTCCTAGTGTGCAGAAATTGCTGTATAATGCTGCCCCCAGATTCAGGCTATTAACTTAGAAAATAGGTATGTTTGTCCTGCTATAATGGTCAGACAACAATGAAAAACTGATCTATCTTTGACGTGAACACTACTAAATTTTTCTCGGGGCCAGCATATTGGGAAAAATCAACCTAGAGTCATACCATAGACCAATCAAGGGGTTTTGTTGGCTTAGCACCTTGGTCCTTTGGCAAAGTGTGATGACAATTTAGTGCTGATTAGTTAAAATCAGGTACCAAATTGCTTTTGGTGTTTTTCACCCTTGCCTTAAAATTTGAACTTAAACCTAGGAGTAAATATTTACAATCAGCAACATCGTCTTTGAAAAGAAATAGATAACAGCCCCTAGGATGTAAGCTGCTCAAACAATAGTTCCCGATCTCATAATTTTTTTATCCACTCTTCTCGATGTTTCTATTTTTTGTTCCATTTCGCAGAGGACTCTATGGGCCAATGATCAGAACTAGTTTAGGTTAATGTGCATATGTATCTGATAATTAACAAAACTTCTCTGCCTGGATATACATCTGCTTCCCCTCAATTTGACATTTTAATGTGCTACAACTTTTAAGCACTTTCTTCCACATTATGCACTAAGTTTTCAAATCTGTAGGTTATAAACCATTTGTGGAAGCATGTATTGATGCTGGTGAAAAGAATGAAGCTCTCAAGTATATTCCGAAGCTTACAGATCCCCGTGAAAAAGCAGAGGTGATTCTTTTGTTGTCTATCGTACCTTGTTCCCATTGTTCATTTGTCATGATCGCATTTGTGGTTTCTCTTCACTCTGCCAGACTCTGGTGCAGGAAAACCTCGATTATGATCTATTGGCTCTTATCCTTTCTTACTATAAACAGGCATATGACCGGATTGGCATGGCCAGGGAAGCTGCAGATGCTGCGGCAGAAGCAAAAGACAGTGAACTGCTCGGCCGCTTCAAGCTATCATTTCCCCAAAATGTTACTGCTACGCTTGATGCCATAAGAGATAGGTTCCCTTTTCAAGGAGTTTCTTATTAGGAAGCTTATTTCTTGTGTTTTTGGAACCGTTGCATGGAATGCCTCTGATATGTATGGGACTTTCTTTGCTTATTGTGTTGCGTATATGTCTGCTTTGCGTGTGGTCTGTAAATGCTTTGCTTCTTAAACAACGGGTGGCTTTTGAGGGCTTTATGTACAGTTGATTTTTGTGATAGCAATCTTAACAAATTGGATCAGAGTTGCGGGCACGTTTTATTGGCAGACATTGTTGCAAGTGCAAGAAAAAAATGAGATAAAAGACATGGAGGTATTCTCCACTTAATTTTTTTTTTAAATAAAAGTATATTTTGTCTAATATTGTCACGCCGTTATGGACCAATCATATAGTATGTATTCGGCATCTCATCAAATATTTGTACACCCAACTATGGACTAGGTGCTTCTATTAATTTGATGTGAACCCAATCATATAAGAGGTATATCTGCCATCTATCGATTGTTCCACGTAAGTGTATAGTGAGTCTATTAATTTGGTGCCCCTCCCTAATAACTGTAAACATTTGTCCATTATGGATACGTCTAATGGCCTGGAAGGCAGACGGACGGTATTAAGATATTGCAGGCAGATGGGTTGTTCCATCTGCCACACCCATCTTGACCAGAGATGAAAGTAGTTTGGGATTTCAAACTCGGTATTATCAAGGTCTGAAGCATTGATTGACCTTAGTTCCATTGTTTCTTGCAGTCTGATTGAAAAGATGAGACTGTGGGATTGAAGCACTTCTCATCTGAAGATAAGTCATGAGCATTATTTAAAAGATTTCGACTTGGTCGAATTATTTGGATATATTTGGGTCATAAAAAAACCCGCGCTAGTATATGTATGCTTGTCTTCCACCCCCCCCTAAAAGTCGTACTTATAGGTAAACTCGGCTTTCATGAGTTATTAAGGTACTCAAATAATTGCAATTATGCACGTCTGTATACTGTCAAATTACGTTTATAAAAAAATGTAAATTTTTTTTCAAAAATGCCTATAGCACACCTTTTTTATTTATGGCCCTCCACGAATCGTAATTGTAGATAGACTCGGCTTCCATGAATCAATGAAAGTCTTCAAAGTGCGTCCAAATAATTGCAATTCTGCACTTCTATATACTATCAAATTACGTTTATAAAAAGTGTAAAGAAGCCCAAAAATGCCTATAAGACATGTGAGCTCGTCAAGTTTCTTCCAAAAAATCTAACTCAAGAAATGATTTCAGCATTGGAGGGCTTATAACCATGATTATTTAGATGTATTAGGATATATTTGACAGTTTTTTTGCATTAGGGATGAAGATCAAATGATTTTAGTTAAAGACCTAGAGATTAAAGAGAGATGGTGTAGATATTTTCAGAAAATTACTTAATGGAGATTGCTTCAAAGATTTCTCTTTAGCAAAGAATCAAGAGTCAACAAAATTTGATAAACAATAGTATTTCAGAAGTGGGTGATGTTTTAAGAAAAATAAAAATGAGCAAGGCCTTAGGATCAAATGACATACCTATTGAAGTGTGGAAAGACCTAGGAGACATTGATTTTAAGTGGCTAACAAAATTTTTTCAATAAAATTTTGGAAGAAGAGAGAATGTTAGAAGAATGGAGGAAAAGTGTTACAGTTATTTTCTATAAAAATAAAGGAGATATTTAAAGTTGTAAAAATTATCGTTGAATTAAGTTTATGAGTCACACTATGAAACTTTGAAAAAGAGTAATCGAGAAACGAATTTGATGTATGACTACTATATCAGAAAACCAGTTTAGTTTTATGCCGAGTAGATCTACTATATAAGTTATTTTCTTATTAACAATAGTTAATAGAGAAGTATAGAGAGATGAGAAGAGATTTATATATGATTTTTCTTGATTTGGAGAAGACGCATGCTCGAGAGAATTGATTTGGTGGATATTAACAAAGAAAGGAGTCTCTCACGAATATGCTGACTTAATTCAGAATATGTACGAAGGTGCCACTACTAGAATGAGAACTATTGTTGGAGAGACGTGTGAATTTTCAGTCAATAAAGGTTTGCTTTAAGATTATGCACTAAGTATAAATCTCTTTGCACCAGTTATGGATGAAGTAACAAAGCAATTATATGATGATATCTCTTGGTGTATGTTATTTGCTGATGATATTGTCTTAATTGATGAGAGTATTGATGGTTTAAATGTTAACTTAGAAAGTTGGGGGTATGACATAGAGTATAAAAGTTTTAAACTCAGTATGAGTAAGTCAAAATCTATACATTGTAATTATAATAATGAAAGGGTGATGCAAGAAGATATGGTTCTAATTGATGAATAAATATTCTTAAAAATAGTAGCTTTCGATGCTTAGGGTCTATTATCCAAGAGAATGGAGAGACTTATGATGATGTTGCACATATGATTAAGGTAGGTTGGAATAGAGAAGTGTATCAGGAGTCCTCTGTGATTGTCATATACCCATAAAACTTAAAGGGAAGTCTTATAGAATGTTATGATGCCTATTTTATTATATGATATCGAGTGTTGGACAGTGCGAAAGGAATATATTAACAAAATGTGTAATAGGGATGAAGATATTGAGATGGATGTGAGATCATATTAAAAAAGATAAGACTCAAAATGTGTGTTTCTATGAGGACTTAGAGATAACTCCAATTAATAGAAAAATAAGAGAAAATAAACTCAGGTAGTTTAGACATGTGCACTGTCATCCTAATTTGGCGCCGATTAAAAGATGTGAACAAATCTTGATGGATGCTAATAAAAGAGTTAGTGAAAGATCTAAAATGGGATGGTGTAATGTTATTAATAAAGACTTTGATTTTTTGGTTTCAACATGAACATAATACTTGATAAAAAAATTTGATGTAAAAAGATTGATATAGTTGACTCCCAATAATGAGACAAAACTCGGATAGTAATGCTGATGATAATCATGATGAGGAATATAGTTGACAATTTATTAAAAATTCAAATGCATATACGTATGTACGTATGCATGTTTGTCTGATGCAGATCGGGTGGCACTGGCGTGGCGTGGCGTGACTGGAAAGATAAGTGGAAGATTAAGCGATTTTGACACCCTGCCCGTCAAAAAAGACAACTTTTATTATTGTTACCAGAAATTGGTTATAATACCAAAATTCGTAATCGGCATCCATTGTCTTTTCCAGGCTTCCATCAGGGATCCAACTTTTCATCAAAAATTGCTATTTCAGGTAATTTTTTTCGAGTAAGATTAGAAATACTTAAGAGTTCAAAGTTTGCAGCTGATTCTCTTGAAGAAGTTGCTCAGAGAACTAGGAGTCATATCAATTGTTAGAACTTTCGTTTTTTGTGTGGCGAATCAAAAACTCGCATCTATAACTAGATGCCTCCATGCCGACAAGTATCACAACAGTTCAGCAAAACCTTTACCTTGGACATAACTATTGAGAAATGACTCCCTAATATGAAAAATAATGGGAACCGACCCAACAAGTTTTGGACAGTCGTAATAGATATTTCTGTCCCCTCAACCGGTTACAAGGTGAGAAAAACCCTGATTTGAACTTTTCTGGTTACAATAGATCATGGTTTGGTGCATCGGAGCGAATCGACTCGATTCGGGCGAATCGATGCTAATCACAACTTTCTCGATGCCCGATTCCCATCGATTCGCCTGGATCCGGCCGTTCAGGTGAATCGGACCCGATTCGCATGATTCGATCCGACACTGTGTGAATCGGGTTCAATTCGCCCGACACTCTTAAGGGTGTCGACCGATGTGCTGCGAAGGGGATTGTACAATCCCAATTCGCAGCACAGCAGGTCGGAGTCCTCTTTCTCCCCCTTGTTTCCACTCTTTCTCTGAAAAATAAACCTTAGATCTCCATGCCAAAACACTTGGGGAGGGTTCCTACGTGAGTTTCAACTCATTTGGATGTGGATTTGGAGGCATTGAAGTCTTGTTCTTCAAAATTTTTGGAGTTTTTATAGGGATTTGAAGGTAAGCCATCATATTCCTTCATTTTTCTGATTTTTTCTTGGTGTATGACTCAGATTTTCATGAGAAATGATGTTGCAAGTGATTGGTGTACACTTGCAACCATTTCTCATCAAGATCTACAAGTTTTTCACGTAGATTTGGAGGTTTTTTCCTAAATTTTGAATTTCTGAATAAAATTTTAAAAAATATTAATTTTTTTTAAAGAACCAAAATTTGATAGAAATATTCTATATAACTTCTAAATCATGGTTAGAAATTGATTCCATATGAATCGGAGATAAAATTAATTTGTGTTCCCGTATGACTAATAAATGTTTTAAAATTTAAAAAAAAAACTTGCGAATTTACAAACTCTTTCCAGAGGTGTGAATGGAGTTGTATGATGTGCATGGAAAAAATTATCTCCACCATATAAGAACATTTTCTTTTAGTATCCAAATTTTAAATTTTAAATTAATTTTGTGTTAATATATTTAATTTCTATTTGTCCCTCCAGATGGCACCGAGGAAGGGCTCTAGTGATGATATTGGGCGGCAGCATGACACCATGTTGGGCAGTAGGCACAACTTCAAGTGCAATTATTGTAGCTTTACGGGACAAGGAGGTGGTGTCTCTCGATTGAAGAAGCACCTTGCAGGTGGCCGGCTAGCAAGCTACCATGACGTGCAGGGTTGTAAAATGGTGTCAAGCGAAGTTAAAAAACTTATGATTGAACACCTTAGACATGTTCGAGCGGAGGCTGTAAGAAAGAGAGCAAATAAGGAGATGCAGAAGAGGATCATATCAGAAAGGGAACGAGATGAAGACACTGAGGATGAAGTAAAAATGTACGCAGAATATGTGCCTAATCCTGATATGTAGGAAAGGCGGGTTAGAGTACAGAGTAGGGCTGAGGCATGGGAAACTGACCAAAGGGCAGCCTACAGAGTTAGTTTTCAGGGAGCTCAACATGAGGTTGGTAGTGGCAGTGGCTCAGAGGGGAGGGTGTCGGCAGAAGTCAGCCCCATCGATTTTCTAATGTGGGGGATTACTTCACTTGCCCACTATCACACATGCAAGAACATGGAAGGCAAAATAAGAGACCCACAGGTGTGCAAATAGAGGAGGTGGACCTTTATGTGTATTTTATGGAGCATGGCAAGTAGACTAGGATTGAGGATGCATACAACCAGTAGGGGCCGAAATACAAGGTGGGTCGAGCAGTTGCAAAGTGGTGGCACCATGCAGGGTTACCGTTCAATGCAGCGAATAGTCCTTAATACAAAACCGCGATACAGGAGGTTCAATGTGCAGGGCTACATGTGCAACTTCCTACAGCTAGGGACTTGGCTGGGAGATACCTTCAGGAAGAAGTTGATGAGATCAAGTCCTATGTTGACAGCTTTAAGAAGAAATGGGAGAAGTATGGTGTTACATTGATGTGTGATGGTTGGTTGGGCACCACTAGAGTTTGGTTTGGTTTCAAGGGACTTTGGTTTGGTTTGGGTTGTGTTCGAATTTGGTTTGATTTGATTTCTTAAAAATCTCCTATAAATCAAACCAAACCATGAACACCCCTAGCCTCATCAACTTCCTCGTATATTGTGATAGGCAAGTCTTCTGTCACAAATTTGCTGACGCATCAGACATAGTACACAACTACAAATACATTTTGAGTTTGATGTGGGACGTTGTTGAGGAGATTGGTGAGCAATACATTGTGCATGAGGTGACTGATAATGGTTCTGCCTACAAAAAAGTAGGAGAGGAGTTGATGAAGATTTATCCTCATTTTTACTGGATCCTATCTGCAGCCCACCGTGTTGATTTGATGCTGAAAGAGATTGGGCATTGCAATCCATCAAGATAGTGGTGGATGCGGGGCAGAAGATTACAAGATTCATCTATAATCATCATGTTGTCTTGGCATGGATGAGAGAGTCCACATGTGGAGAGTTGTTGAGGCCGGTTGTCACCCGCTTTGTAACAAACTTTGTCGCATTATAAAGCCTATTGAAGCACAAGGATGGATTGAAACGCATGTTCAGGACTGATAGATAGTTGCAGAGCACTTTTGTAAGAACATCGGATGGAAAAGAGGTGGAAGGCATCATCAATAGTGCGAATTTTTGGGATCAGGTGTTCAAGATGGTTCAGATCATTGAACCTCTATATGAGGTATTGAGGGTGGTTGATGGGGACAAGAGACCCTCTATTGGGCTGGTGTACGCAAAGCTTGAAGCCGCGAAGAAGAAGATCCACGAAGTGTCCCCTCGATATGCACACTTGGTCTTGGACGTTGTTCAGGATAGATGAGACCGGTAGATGAGTAGAGATCTATGTAAGGCGGGTGAGGAAAATGTTGATATTTTCAAGTTATAATAAGTAATAATATATTATATTTTGCAACCATGATATTTTATATGTCAATTGCAGCATATTATCTCCACCCTGTTTACCATTACACGCACGAGTTGGTATATGAGGATGACTTGACGGCTGCTTTTACAAGAGTTGTTGAAAGATTGTCAAGAAGTCCTCTAAGAGCAGCGTGTTGAGTTATGATTGGCATGATGCTTAAATGTTTTTGATAATGACATAATTGATGTTGAGAAGACATGATAAAATGACATGACACTATGAAAAATGCATAAGACATATGCCTTCATGAGATCTTATTTGAAGCATCTTTTTTGTAGGAAATTAAGTGAAAAATGGAAGTACACATCAAGATGCAATCTTAAGCAAAAAAGGATATGGAAAAACACAAAAAACAATCATCTGTCGATAGGCCTGGACCTATCTGTCGATAGCCAGTGAAGATGCTCATTAGAAAGTTTCTGGAAAACAAAAATAGTCAGTAGCTGTCGATAGCCAGGCTTCATCTGTCGACAGCCCAGTTCATCCTGTCGACAACAAGAATTCATTTGTTGACAACCCAGCCTTTTGGTCAGAAACATAGTTCTGGAAGACAGAAATGCTGCAGTATCTGTCGACAGCCAGTGAGCATCTGTCGACAGCCGCAATCAAGTTGTCACACGTGAGCCGCATGATGTCTTTATTAGGGTATCCTCTTCTCATGCACATGAATCCATAGAGTTATGTGTGAGTAGGACACTGCTATATAAATACTTTTTAGACTCCTATTCGAAGTAAGGAGCCTCCACATCAATCCCTAAGCAAAAGAAGGTTCCTTTGCTTTTCTGCTTCAAGTCTCTAGCTTGATCAACAAGAGATCCATCTCAGAAGAGAAGTTGAAGCAGATTCGTCCACAAGTCTCAAGCTTCATCATCATCATCAGATCTTTAATGACGTGAAGTTTGAAGTTCATCTGGACGAAGAACCTGAAGAGTTCACCCATTAGATTTGTTCTACAACTATGAACTCTTCCTGCATTTTAGTTTTCTTTACATGTGTGTGTTGTTGGTTTGAGCAGTCCTTGCGCTCATCCCAAGTGTGTGTGGTTGATCTGAGATCGTGTTTGTCTTAGACCTCGTGTGTGTGTTAGTGTTTGTGTTGAACTTGCTTGATAAGCAATTTGGCATGTGTGTGTGTGGACGGTGGACGTAGGATACATAAGTTGTGTAGTTTGAACCACTTTAAATCTTTGTGTCATGTGGTTTGCATTGATCTAACGCTAGATGTATGCTAGGCACGATTACTTGTTCACACATCCCTCATACTACTGCTAATCTCCTAAACGCTTTCTACACACACATCTAAGTCTAAACTTGATCCATATCTTTATAGGCTTTTTACAGTCAGTCTTAATCTTAAAAAAGAAGGTCAGTTTGCTCTTAATTGGTAGTAATCTATTCAACCCCCCTTCTAGATTACTCTTCTAGTTAATTCCGCACACCTATCATAGCGGACGCCATTGAGGCAAGTATAGGGTTATCAACTTCCATCTAAACAAATAGTTGAATTTGATATGCGTGATCAATTTAATGTATGTATGATCAATACACTTTATACAGATGACGAGCTTTCAGGAGGCTATTGAGGGGTTTGTTAAGCCATCTACCATTGCTGGTCGGAAGCATGTTGAGGGTGGTAATATGCTTTCCCTTTCATTTATTGTTGTTGCAACTTGATGGAAATGGCTAATTGAATATCACTAACTTGGTTGCATCTGATTGGTGGTTTAATTTTGGGCACACTGCACCAATATTGAGAAAAGTTGCAATAAAGATCTTATCGCAAACATCCTCATCTAGTGGATGTGAAAGGAACTAGAGTATATTTGCATTGATACACACAAAAGTCCGGAATCGATTATCATATAGGTGCTTGGACAACTTGGTGTACGTACGCTATAATATGAGGTTGAGGGTCAAGTATCTCATAGAAGATCCAAAGTAGCGTGGGGACATAGACTATGATCCTGTTGACATTGGGTTCCTACGAGATGAAGAAGACTCAATGGTTGCATGAGTTGCACGAGCAACCACAGAGCGGGGGATTATGAGTTAGATGAGGAGACAGATAGTCCTGAAGGTCCACTTCGCCCTAACACTTTCTTGGCAAGGGTAGTAGCAGAAGCAATAGCAAGGAGGAGGGAGATCGTGGAGATGTAGGACAACCATACTCCCCTCAATTTTAGGCCGACGCAGAGGCTGAGGTGGATCTTCTTGGGGACAAAGAACTGAAGCGTGTTGAGCGTATTATAGGTGGGAGAGTAATCCCTTCGTTTCATCTTACATATTTCGTCAATGGCATTTGTGCTAATGTGTCACGCCCCGAAATTTAGCAGTGGAAATAAATGTCGAGAGCTTGAGCGATATAAGTGCGAGTATAACAGTCGAGTAATTCAGAGCAACAACTAAGTATATCAAAAGATTTAAGTCAATAATTGTGCCAGCCAAATAATTCTTTTATTTCATTTCCATCAAATCTAACTTAAAAATCTTGCATAATCAGAGTGTAGCAACCTGAATTTTAAAGAAAAATAAAAATTTAAATAAAGAATTAAAACCTAGCTAAATAGATATTTAAATGAAAAGAGCATTAAATAAAACCCATTAAATGGAAAAGAGTGATGAGCTTTGCTTAATGGATCATCTAGAATTTATTGGGTCAAAATATGAATTTACAAAGGGAGAATAAAAAAATACCATAAATTCGGAGTTTAATTATCTCATAATTGGAAAGGGGTTATTAAAGCAATAAAAGTGGCAATTAGAGTTGGAATTGGATTCCTAAACCTACCCCATATAGTCTAGCACGAATTTAGATACTATCCTAACCCAATTAGAGATTGGAAAGCAAGGAAGGAAGGTTGGAGTTAGGAAATCTCGTAATTAAGAGCAATTAGAGTAGGAATAGGAATAGGAACCCATACATGCTTAAATACACCTCCTAAACCCTCTTGGCCGACCCTAGCTCATTGCCAAAGGTTGTTGGACGTGGAGAAGAGGCCAATGAGGAGAGGATCTCGTGGGGAGAAGGAGTTCTTGGAGCTTCTTCCTCGTTCTTGGAGTTTTTAACCTAGAAGACAAATAAAGCCAAAGGTAGGCATTCTCACAAGCTAAAATTCTGAAATCTCGTCTGTAGGTTCTTCCTACCCTCTTGGACGAAACCCCCAAGTTTCATATTTTTCCATCTATTAAATCTTTTCTTATGAATTTTCGAAGTTCTGTACACTTCATGACCCCGAGCCCCTTTCTTTGGTGCATATCTTCAAATCCACTCGTCCTCATGTCATGAAACTTTTTGAGTAAGGTCTGAGGGTTGATAGGCATCTTTTGCCCCTGAAAGCCCTAAATATGATTCACTCTAGTTGGCGAATTAAATCGTCTATTCCAAGTTGCTCACTGTTCTTGTTCTTCATGTTGCATGAATTTAAGGCCTATCGAATTCCTTGAAATCTGCAAATTCCTAATTACTGCATGTACCCTGGCCTGTCTAGAGTTGTTAAAAATTTGTTTCACGGATTTTCATAAACCATGTGATTTGTTCTAATTTTCCAAAGCACCTGTATCAATTTGATTCATGTTGGCCCGCAAACCCAAGCCTGGTCTGATTTCTGTCAGAGCCAGGCGCAGACCACCAGATCGCGACAGGCCGATATGTCGCCTTCTGGGTCTGGTTGCGACAATCCACCTGTTGCGTTCAGGACGTGACAGGTAAGCCACCGCGATCTCTGTGCCCGTCCTATCGCGATCCTTTTCCGCCCCTGTCGCGTTCTCAGTGCCTGATTCGCAGGTCATGTCGCGACCCATGCATGTGCTTGTCGCGATCTGCCCCGTACCTGTCGCGACCCTTACATGGGTACGTCGCCTTCACAGGATTTTGCATAAAAACCCATAAAAATTATTTCTATCGCTTTCTAAATAATTCTTACGCCTTTTTACAGTTATACCCCCAGTAAAAACTTGTTTTAAAAATGGAGCTACATTGAATGATTTAAAATACATATTCACGACTTATTTCTATCTATGATTTCTCTTACATATGCACACACATGAACCACCCATATATGACTGAAATCTGGCATAAAGTATCTCATAATGTATCTGGTAATTTATGCAATGAAGTATATTACTTGCCCTATTTTAAAGGACTTGTATTCGTTTCTTGCGTGGGTTATATACCGATATCGACGCTCCACTGTTCTAGAATTCCTCTAGAACGTCGAGTACCTGCTTTTATACACACTTTACTTGGCTTGTGGTGAACTCTCCGTCGGATATTCCTTTCGCCGGACTAGTGAACCCTTGCCCAAGGCCTCCAAAAGTCTCCTCTGATCATGGATTCCCACATGGTCGACGAACCGGTTGTACCCTAACACCCATTACACCTTTAGGATCGATATGATCCAAACGGCTATTAGAAGTTCGCTCTTACCTTGAATCACGCCGGACCTCTGGACCTGTGCTTAACATGGCCAGTGGTAGGGTCGTGAATTCCACCTGACTGCCAATACGACGTGCGCTTGTTGTGCAACTGTTACTATCGCCTGTTACTCATCGCATTACGTGCAATGTCCACTAGCTCTCGTCTGTACTCTACTCGCTCGTCTATTCACGTTCACTCTACTATCTCGTCTATTCATCTAGTGCTCTCATCTACTTCTTGGTACTCTATATTGGCCATTGACTGATTGTCTAAAGATAAACAATATAACCAATGCCTGGCAATATATAAAGGTCCCGATCTGGTCCTGGGATGTGTGCCCGAAAGTGCTAGTGCCCATGGGAGTTAAATGCTCAGAGTGTTTGGCATTACACTCAAGTGCTATCTATCTCGACTATCTATATGACAATCAAAACACAAAACGTGCTATACTCTGTCGATGTCTAGAATGACAAACAAGTGCTATACTCCTCGTGCTATTACCATACTTGTGCTAGTTGTGCTATGGCCATCCTGCTATTCGTGCTATACTCGATACTTGTGCTATTTTTGGAAACTATACTCGATCTCATGCTATTGTGCTATCTCTTGCTATATTTTGACTCTCTTATACCTGCTATCTTTAGATACTCTGCCATTTAAATACGTTAATTATTTTAAGTCTGCTTGAGCCTGAGATTTAAGTCCTACTGGGCGTTATCGCTCACTCTACGTTATTTGATGTTGTGTTCTCAGGTGAGACCGAGGATGACACATACACTCACGAGGAAGGGAATGACCAAGAGTGAAGCCAGGAGTACCCTCGAGTCATTATGTTATCTTAGAGTTGTAGTTAGTTATTTTATTGCAATGTAATTGGGCCCTATAGAATGGCACTGATATTAGTGGTTGTAACTAAACATTTGAAAAGTTATTAATGAGAAAGATTTGCTTTAGTATTATTCAATGTGTAATGGTTTGATGTCTAGTACTCGCTCTATACCCTTTTCTTGCAACTGCCTTCGCGTTCTGATATTCCGCGTCGGGGCGTGACACAGAGCCAATAATAGGGCCCATTATTGTCATTCCAATACATTTGACTCAAGAAAAATAAAACTAACTATTACAGACTCCTTTAACTCTAATCATCTTGGCTAACGTGCTATATAGACAGGTACATTTGAGATGCTCATCACGCTTCCCCGTCCCATCATGTTCAATCTCCTCATAGTCATCTCCTAAAATGTTATGGAAAGCAGGTGTGAGCGCACTAACGTCCAGTAGGATTTACATCTCATAGTGCGGACATACTTTATATGAATTAACAATTTATTAGGCAAGATACTAGCATGCAGTACTTATGGCAAGATGATCATGATAATGATATGGAAAATTCCAAGATATAATGCATACGAAATGATTTAGTAAACTAAATCTAGTAACAATTATCATGTGAGATGGAACGATTTAACAATGGAATGGATGACAGTACGATCATTTGTCATATAGAAGAGATTCAATATTAAATAACATGTGCAATGGATATCTCAAGTTGAATTCCACAGAATTCCAGTGAACAATGACATATTGGATTCAATAACGATGACATGTACAATGGATTTAGCCATTTCACATATAACAGTTCAATCAATCATTCAATCATTTAATAACAATGTGGAAATTATCCAGATCAATCTTGCATTCAATTAGGTGATTGCCAGACACCTCAATGGATCATATACTCTCGCTATTACAAGTATTTCGGGTGCTCCTCCATGACCAGACTATGCCCTATTTGCACAGGTATGGTTATGAACTGAAGTTCCAATAGTTTCTGGTAATTCCATTCATTCATTTATGGCCAATATGATTTTCAAGCAATGGACAATTATGAACTAGAGATCATGTCAATGATTATAAGGAACAAAGCAAGTGGATATGATCTGGAGTAAATTTCGACAGTATAACGGTTTAATTTCATTAGTTCAATCATTATACTTAGTGGCATGCTTTCTATCTTCTGGGAACTTCAATGGTACAACCAACTCGGTCTCCATGAGGGAATCCACGGAGTACGGAGAATTACGGAGGTCTTAGAGAAAAGGTCACTAGTCTGCCGATACGAAATGACCGACTGAGAGTTTTCAAATCCCCAAGAGAGGGCTGCCTATATGTGCAATGTGTCGTATAGAACGTGTCACAATCCACAATCCATCGGTTTAAAATAAGACGGAAAGCAATTAACATGGACGCATGACATGGTATGCAATTCAGTCTATTACATGGTTGCTGTAATTTTTAACATGTAGCACTTTTCAGTTATAAACAAGCTAGAGTATGGACATAGCTCATAGCAATCACATGGTAAGTGGAATCAAACAATCATTAAGAACACTTAGAAAAGAGATTCATGTTCTTATAGTTTCATGTGGGTTGATGACTTTTAGGCCATTATACAACTAACTAGCATGATATAGCAATGAAACATACATATGGTTGACTGTATATCTATAGAAAGCAGTCTTGGGTTGGCCTTTAAATCACGACGGGTTCAGACATCACATTTAAGAGGACCGTACATAGTTCAGAAATAAAATACTATGTGAAACATCAAATTGCGACAATTCTATCCGTTGCCTTCATGTCGCGACAGGCCGACACGTCACGATGACCTTTAAAACATGACGGCCTTGTCAGTCACCTTCTTGACACGATAAGCCACTAGTCGCTACAATTCTGAACCATGACGGTTTGATACGTCGCGTTCATGAGGTGTTTTAAAAATTCTGATATAAAAATGGTCCAAAATACATGAGTGGGAAAACTGGTCAAATCGCGACGATATGTCCCGTCGCATTCAAGACCGATGCTGAAATCCAAGTGACACATAATTTTATGTATTAAGACGTGATGATCAGTTCATCCCCATATAATTTCATGAATTATATATTTATTTTGGTGATTAACAAAACTTTAATAAAGTATGATCTAACAAATTCTATGAAGCCTAGGCACAAGAAATAAATCAGGGAAAATCAAGCAAAACTTGTAAGTATTCTTACCCTGTAGTATTTAAAGTTCAGAGCACGTAATTTGTGTAAGTACACATCAACTTTCTTTATGTTACAACGATTTCATTAGAATCATAACGATTTCCATACTTCTATCGATTTCATTTCCACAAGGATTTATTGAGTATCATACCGATTTCAGTTTCATAACGATTTTATAAGTGTTGTATCGATTTCGATCTCACAATGATTCGCTAAATGAGCATATCGATTTCGATATCACAACGATTCGGTAAGTAAGAACAACGATTTGCTCTCAAAATGATTTGTTTTCACATCAATTTGATAGGTTTCACATCGACTTGGTCAGTGTAACGATTTGATAAAGCAAACAACAATTTGATCTCTCACATCGATTTGATAAGTAAAACAACGATTCGATACCTGCAACAATTTGCTTATGTGTGAAACGACGACTTTCTTATAATGATTTGGTTATGATTGTATAACGATTTGTATTCACATCGATTTGTTTATGCATATGCAATGATTCATATAAACAACGACTCCTTCACATAACGATTTCATAAGTCATACTCACAACGATTTCACTGGTCACAACGCCTTGATATTCAAACATATTTCAAATATTTTTGAAAGTCAAAATCTTCCCTCATTTTTCTCCGATATCCATGCATTTATTATGATTGAACATTTCACTGCACAATGCATGCACAGATATCTTCTATTCATATGCTTATATTAGAAACATCTTTTTGAAAAATAAATTGATATTTCTATTTTGATGTATATTCATTCTAACGTTGACTGAAAACAAGAGACAACATAGTTGTCTATCATTTAGCATTTATTGTGTGCAGGTCTCTGACATCACAACCGTTTACAACGTTGGACAAAATGGAAGATGAAGGATATCGAGAAAGATCTTCTCTTTGCATGCGTGGAACGTAAAGAACCATTGACTGGAAGCTCTACAATACCATGCAGTCTAACGTATACCAGAGCATAGAGACAATGGACATATCAACGGCTACTTCCTCAAGAGAAGATATAAATACAAGACTCAAGACTCTTGGAAGACAACTTTTGAAACGATCAACTTGATAGAGAAGCGTTCAAGCCAAACAGTCTTAGAAGAAGAGCCTCTGTCCATTCCAATTCTTGTAGCTCTTGCTCTCTGTGTTTTTGTCAAAATCTTTTAGAGAGATTTTTTGAGTTTTGAAAGACTTCACTTTTGTAGATCTTTCTCTCTCAGTCTCAGCCTCAGATCTGATATTTGTTATAAATCAGGTCTAGGGGCATTTCGCCTTTATTCACACTCCTGTGAAGTTCCTCTTCTGGGGTGAAGAGAGGACCTGTTGAAACATGTTGTTTTATTCCCTTCTTGTTGAAGGAAGACCTGAGTTCCAGAGTGTTGTATTCCTCTTCAGGTGAAGAAGAGAAGGCCAGCTGTGGCTGGATGTGTAAGTGTCCTTAAGGGGGACTGTACCCTTGGGTAGTGGAATCCTGAGTCGTTGCTCAGGGACTGGACATAGGACTCCTGTGGAGAGGAGGTCCAAACCAGGATAAAATCCTTGTGTAGTGTGGTTGCTTGTTTATGATTGTTGTTTTCTTTACTACTAACACTAACAGTCAAACATAGTGTTTTATGTGAACATTTTTGTTGACAGGTTTAGATAATCATATTTTAAGAATCCCATTCACCCCCCTCTGGGCTTGCTAGCTAGACAACAAGTGGTATCAGAGTCATGTCTCTTCAAGAAAAAAGATCTCATGATCTCAAGAGCAAAGATAAATGGCAGCTCAAGGGAGTATTGAGGGTTAATCAGTAAACCGACCCCCTCTATTTGATGGTGAGGACTATACCTACTGGAAGACCAGGATGGAGTACTTCCTGCAAGGATTCGATTTTCAAGTATGGTCCATCATAGAAGAAGGCGATCTAGTTGTTCTAAACAACATACAAAATTGGACAGAAGATGATAAAAAGAAGATCTCTCTCAACTGTAAAGCTAAAAGCATATTATGCTGCGCACTTAGCAAGAAAGAGTTTAATAGAGTTTCAGCCTGCAAATCAGCAATGAAAATGTGGGAGAAACTTAGAATTACGTATGAAGGCACAGATAAAGTAAAAGAGACAAGAATAGACATCTTGGTGACTCAGTATGAGAGATTCCTGATGCAACCAGGAGAGTCAATCACACAGATGTACAGACATCACAAACGGGTTGGCTAGTCTTGGAAAAAGCTACGAAATGGGAGATATGGTCAGAAAGATCTTAAGATCCCTACTAGCCTCATGGACTCCTAAAGTGACAGCAATAGAAGAGGCTAATGACCTAAAGAGAATGTCACTGGAGAAACTCATTGGGTCCCTAATGGCCCATGAGATCAACATGGAGAGGTTGGGAGAGTCGTCAAGCAGAAAGAAACACACCAACACTCTCAAGGCGAAGAAGACATATCAGAAGAAGATTCAAATAGTCAAGAAAGCATGAGAAGCAGCGAAGATGAAGAAGCGCTGTTATCTAGAAGACTACAATGTATACTGGCCAAGAAAAAGAAATATCAGTCTGGAAGACGGTACTTTAAGAAGGGAAAGGACTTAAAGAAGCCTGAAGTCAAGGATGTAAAGAAGACGGAACTGATTTGTTATGAATGCAAAAAGCCCAGACATATTAAGGCAGAATGTCCAAAGCTAAAGAAAACTGAGATCAGAAAGAAAAACAGCTCTAGAAAGCTCAAAAGATACAAGAAGAAAGCCATGGCAGCAGCTTGGAAAAACAGCAGCGACTCAGACAGTGAGTCAAGCTCAAGTGACAAGGAAGAAGAAAAGGCAAACCTGGCCTTCATGGCAAACACTGAAGATAAGGTAACCTCTGACTCATCTTTTTCTTCATGCAATGAGTCTGAATCTGATAGCTTAGAAGATGCTTTTAACGAATTATATAGCAAGTATAAAGATGTATGTAAATTGTTAAAAGTTAGCAAGAAAAATCATGCTTGCTTAGAAAACACCAATTCAGATCTAAAATTTGAAAATGAGCAACTAGAAAGGCAAGTTACTGAACTAAAAAGAAGAAACGAATTATTGTGTGAAGATTTGAAAAATAAAAATGAACAAATAGCAAGACTGAAAAACTAGGAAACAATAAGTAAATTAAATTAAGAAATTAACACACTAATAGAAGAAAATGAAAAGTTATCCAGTACGTTAGAAAAATTTACAAATGAAAAAACTACATTAATACTAAAAGGAGCTAGAAGGTCAGGAAAGAAGAAATATGGCTTAGGATACACCCCTCCTGATAATGAAGAATTCGTAGAACATCCTAAAATATATCCAACACCTAAGTTTGTAGCTGAACAAGATACCGCATATAAGTCTAATTTTAAATATATTTCAACTGAAAAAATAAATAAAACATCTTGTTGTAGCCATTGTAACAAACTAGGTCATATTAAAATAACGTGTCCAACCAAACATATAAAATGGATAATTAAACGGAAAAATGATGATACTAACCAACCAGTGCCCAAAAGAACTTGGGTACCTAAAGTTTAGTGTTTTTATTACAGGAAAGCCTTCAAGCATCTAAGTGGTACCTGGACAGCGGGTGCTCAAGGCATATGTCAGGCAACATGAAGTTGTTCTCTCACCTCGAAGCTGAAGAAGGAATAGTGACATATGGTGACAATGGAAAAGGGACAGTAATAGGTTGCAGATCAGTTGGCAGTTAAGGAAAGATCATCATTGAAGATGTACTTTGTGTAAAAGGACTCAAGCACAACCTTATCAACATCAGCCAGCTGTATGACAAAGGGCATCAGATTAAGTTTCAAGAGTCAAAGTGTAGTATCTTGAAAAATGGCGTAGTTGTGTTTGAAGCAAGCAGGGAAAAGAATTTATATATGCTTCATTTAGAAGAATTAAGGGATCATGATATATGTCTCGCAGCAAACAAAGAGCAATCAACTGAACTTTGGCACCGAAGATTGGGCCGCTGTAGCTTGGATGGAATCAGAAAGCTAATCAAGATAAATCTAGTGGAAGTACTGCCTAAAGTAAGTACAAGAATGGAAGGCGTCTGTGAGCCATGTGCAAAAGGAAAGCTCACTAAATCATCCTTCAAGTCAAAGTTAGTGGTAACAACCTCAAAACCCTTGGAATTACTACATATAGACCTATTTGGACCGATGAGAACCACAAGTTTTGGAGAAAAGAATTTTGGTTTTGTGATTGTAGATGACTATTCTAGATTCTCATAGGTATTTTTTCTGAAGCACAAAGATGACACCTTCGATAGTTTCGTTAAGTTCAGTAAGAAAGTCCAGAAGGATAAGAAATTCACCATTATCAGTATTCGATCAGATCATGGAGGAGAATTTCAGAATGAAAGGTTTGCTGAGTTCTGTGATGATCAAGGAATAGAGCACAATTTCTCAACACCAAGAACACCACAGCAAAATGGAGTTGCTGAGAGAAAGAACAGAACTTTATTGGATATGGCAAGAACAATGCTGTCAGAATATAACTTACCAAGGTATTTTTGGGCCGAAGCCATCAACACAACATGCTATATAATCAACAGAGTGATGATCAGGCCAATCCTGAAGAAGACTGCATACGAGCTATACAAGCAAAAGAAGCCAAAGATCAGTCACTTCAGAACCTTTGGATATCCATGCTTCATCCACAACAACGGAAAAAGAGATATTGGTAAGCTGGACTCAAAATCAGATGAAGGTATATTCATGAGGTATGCCTCTAAACCCAAAGGTTATAGAGTATTTAATAAGCGAAGTTTATTAATTGAGCAAACAGTACATGTTATTTTTGATGAGACTAACCCTTCCTTGAAAAAGGAAGTAGACAGTGACGTTGATGATGCAGAAAAATTTTCTAAGAAATTAAAGAATACATCTATCAAGGACAATGAAGATCCACCATTGGAAGAGCTACAACAAAGAGAGACATCTCATAATGATCTTCCAAAAGAATGGAGGTACAAGAAGGATCACCCGTTGGATAATATTATTGGAGATCCATCGGTTGGGGTAAGAACAAGAGGTAACATAATCCCTTGTGATTACTTAGCTTTTGTATCTCAAATAAAGCCTAAGACAGTCAATGAAGCACTGTCTGATGAATCTTGGATATTAGCCATGTAAGATGAACTTAATCAGTTCAAAAGAAACCAAGTATGGTCTCTTATTCCGAGACCATCAGATCATCCTGTGATTGGCACCAAATGGGTGTTCAGGAACAAATTGGATGAAGCTGGTGTGATCACAAGAAATAAGGCCAGACTGGTAGCTCAAGGCTATTCCCAAGAGGAAGGCATAGATTTCGATGAAACCTATGTACCAGTGGCTAGACTTGAGGCAATTAGGATTTTACTTCTTATGCATCTGCATTGGGTCTAAAACTTTTTTATGGATGTTAAATCAGCTTTTCTTATGTAGAACATCCTGGTTTTGACGATATAGATTTTCCAAATCATGTATTTAAGTTATATAAAACTTTGTATTTTCTAATGGTATGAAAGGCTCAGTGCATTTTTATTGAATCATGGTTTTATCAGGGTCAAGTAGATAGTACATTATTTGTTAAGTCTAAAGTCAAACATATATTGTTTGTACAAATTTATGTAGACGATATAATATTTGGTTCTACTGACGAATCTCTTTTCAAGTACTTTGAGAAGCTTATGCAGGGAGAATTCGAAATGAGCATGATGGGGGAGCTCAGCTACTTTCTCGGATTGCAAATCAAGCAAGGAAATGAAGGCACACACATTTGTCAAGCGAAGTACACCAAAGAATTATTGAAGAAATTTGGATTTGAAAATGCCAAGCCACTGTCAACACCAATGAGCATATCAACTAGGTTAGACAGTGATAAGGATGGTATCAGAAGCTCTACAGAGGTATGATAGGTTCATTGATATATTATTTAGTGTATGCATGTGTGCTAGGTATCAGGCAGACCCTAGAGAGTCTCATTTAATTAATGTCAAACGAATTTTCAGATATTTAGCTAAAACTCATGATCTAGGATTGTGGTATCCAAAATATTGTGAAATCAATTTAGTAGGATACTCTGATGCTGATTACGCTGGATGCAAGGTAGATAGAAAAAGCACTAGTGGATGTTGTCAATTTCTAGCAGGTTGTCTAATTTCATGGTCCTCAAAGAAGTAAAATTCAGTAGCACTGTCAACAGCTGAAGCTGAGTACATGGCTACTGGAAGTTGTTGTACACAACTCCTATGGATTAAGCAGCAACTTGAGGATTATGGACTGCACATCAAGATAATTTCCCTGCTGTGTGACAACACCAGTGCAATAAATCTCACCAAAAATCCAGTTCAGCACTCAAGGACAAAGCATATAGAGGTTAGATATCATTTTATTCGAGATCATATAGCAAATGGAAATATATACATTTCTTTTATATATACTCAAAATCAGTTAGCAGATATCTTCACAAAGGCCTTACCTGAAGAGAGATTTACTTCTCTTAGAAGGGAATTATGTATGTGTAATTTGTGATAGATTTATCTGTATATAGCTAAAATAACAATTATTTCAGAACAACAGTTATTCTCTCCCCTAGAATTAAGTAAAACTCTTTATTTATTCGTTTCGTAACTAGCTTTGACGATTCTTTATTTTTTTTTAAAAAGGAACTTTGTCTATCTCGGAATCATTCTATTTTGTCGTTTTGTGCATTTATTGCTGCGTCATCTCAAAAGTGACTTTATGATTATCTCTAAAATCCTGAAATCTGTGTCATAATGATTCACCTCCCGCTTTCATCTCGTTTGACTTGCCTGGAACGACAACCCTATCGTCTCCGGCATCGACTCTGTGTGATTTCAAAGCATCCATCTCTTCCCGTGAAAAATTTCTTGAGGGCTTTTGCTCCAATCTTCTTCATGTCTATCTAGAATTTTTCTTGCTCAAAACCATGGCCGGTTCTGGAGTTTCTGGCACCGTCGGGGGTTATGGGGCTACTTTCCTCACCACAGAGCAGCAGGAAAGGTTTACTTCAGTGAAGACGAAGATGTGCGGCAACAAGGCAGTTGATGTTGCTGATCTGGAGAAGAACGAGATGCAAAAAATCATTGCAACTATGTAGAGAATGAAGTGGACCAAGATGGCAACTCTATCAGAGGCAAGTTATCCGGACCTGGTTAAAGCTTTTTATGTTTGCTTGAAGTCAGAAGCAGATGGGTCCTTGACCTCTACTGTCAAAGGAACCCAGATTTGTATCACATATGAGCTATTGGAGTCTTTGTTTAGAGTATCTACCTCTGGTCACAGCGGGGTAAACACCGTCGATGTTCATGCTAAGGGTTTGGGGATAGCTGGACCCGAGTACAAGCTCAAGGATGGAAAGATTGACATCAATCAGTTGAACACATTCAACAGTATATTGCATTTCATTGTTTGTCAGATTTTGGTTCCCAGGAGTGCCACCTTCTCCACTTACACCAAGGCGGACTCCGACATGATGTTTTGGGCCATTCAGAACCAGAGTATCAACATGGCAGAAGTTATCTTGGAGCGGATGAAATTTGCAACTGCTCAAATTTGGGACAAGAAAAGCAAGCTGAATGTGTCCCTCCCATATGCTCACCTACTGACCAAGATATTCCAGCACTATGGGATTAATTTGACTGGGGAAGTCTCTGAGAAGATGGGTCAAGCTATTCGAAGCAGGAACTTAAAGAAGAGTGGATTTTCTCTTGTGGTTGGAGTTTGGACCAAAACGTCAACAGTAGAGGGCGAGGCCATTATTGGCAAAGTCCTAGAAGTCCAAGAAGATGTAGCTCAGACAGAGGTAGCAGCAGCAGAACCAGCAATTCCAGTTCAGCAAGAGGATGCCAGGGCAGAAGTGCCAGCAGTCCAAGAGCAGTTGGAAATGGTCAGGGCTGAAATTCCAGTGGTTTAGGAAGACTGAAATTCCAGTGGTTCAGGAAGACTAATCAGCAGCAGCAACAACAGAAGTCTGTGTTGAGGCTCCTACAGTCAATGAAAGCAGGATTGAGGACATTCCTCAAGAGTTCATCGAGCCTATTGGGCAGGTTGAAGAGGCTGTAACCCCCACCTACATGGTAGCCTCAATTCTTAGAAGTGTGTTGGATTCCATTCCCAGCACTCAGGGGGAGGAAGAGCAATTTGCTGTTGAAGTCAATCCAGAGGATGTGGCACCAGGCCACAATGAAGATGTTGTGATGGAAGATGCTCCCATTCAAGGGGAGCAAGAAGTTGTGGTTGCAAATGTGGCAGCAGGCCACAGTGAGAATATCTTGATGGAGGATGCTCCTGCTGAGGGGGAGCACTTAGTTGAACAAGAAGTAGAAACTCAGAGGGAGCACACTGCTAGTGCCCCTGTTGATGCTCAGTTTCAAGGAGGAGTTTTGACAAGCCCTTCTGAATCCGAAGAAGAAGAGATAAATGTTGAAAATGTAGAGCCCGTTGCTAGGGCAAGTGTCAAAGGTAAAGAGGTGGCTCCTGAGATCCCTCTTCTCACCAGGAAGCCACATAGGAGGCTAAGGCAGAAGAAATTGAAGATCAATATGAAGCCCATTATTGCCAGACTGGATGAACAAGGTAAAATCCTTTGCTCTATGCAGTCAGACATTGCTTCCATTTTCATTAGCCAGAGCTCAGCAGCTAAGCAAGTTGGAGCATTGACTTCTGAGCTCCAAAGTCTAAAGGGTGAGTTGGGAAGCATTAAGCAAGTGATGCAAGATTTATCTATTTTTGTGAGGGCACATCTACCTATTCAAGCCCCTCCTGCTCCCACTCCAGCCAGCAGTTCCAGGCCTAGTCAGCCAGAGGATGTTCGACCATCCGAGCCAAAGGTTGTTGAAGTAGTGGCAGAGCAGTCAGGGCCACCAGGGCCAGTTGAGGATGTCTCTGGGCCATTAGGGCCAATGGAGTCTGAGGCTGTTCCTGCAAGAGTAGAAGACCAGGTTGTAGCCTCTGAGCCCCCTAGCTCTTCTTCTCTTCCAACTCCAGCTCCTCCTTCTCCACCATCATCCTCCATAGCACCTCCAGCACCCACTACCTTCAAACAACCCCTTCCTAGAAACATTTCATCTCCTACACCATTTCCTTCACAATCATCATCATCTCCTGCTTTCTCCACAAATATTCCTCCTCCTCCTCCCTCCTTTGAGGTTCCTCCAGCCTCCTCATCAGCTGGAGCCTCATCTTCTGGTCCTTCCTCTGGACCATCTAATATTCCTCCTTCTACATCTCATTCCTTCCTTCATCCTTCTACTCCTCCCTCCTTTGTAACCATCATTCCTGAGAGTGCTCAACTTGAACATTTTGAGATCTAGAACATCAAAGATGAATTCGAAGAAGCAATTCTTCGATCAGTTCTGTAGGTCAGCACTCACATCCATAGGGCTGGCTCTTCTAGCCATGTTCCTAAGAAAAGGAAACTTTTTTCAAACCCCCTTGTTTCCTCTGAACCTTGTTTTCCTCCTCTTTGATTCTCCCTCATAGTTATAACTAAAAACAAGCCTCTCTATCGTGAATATCTTCAGAAAACCACCTTTGCCACCATTTTTGAACTTCCAACTCTCAATCTCACTGACCATCTCAATATCATTCTTCCTTTCACCTCTCACTCTAAGGCTGAAAAATCAAAAATCTTTTCCATGGCTGAAGCCAAATCTGAAGAGTAGTGGGCTCGGGGTCAAAAGTCCCTTTACAACCAATTTCTTCACACTCATGCAGCCAGATATCCACCCAGAGATCATCCTTTGACTCTCTCTGAGTGGTTCCAGATCCTGCACAAGACCACCTGGGGGCCTTTTGTTCCGAAAGAGATCAGGTTCATCCGGCACTTCCAGATGTATAATGATTACTGCTATATCCATAATCTACCTGAAGTTCAGCTTGGCCAATTCCGGCAAGCTATTCATGCTCTTGGTTCAACTGATGCTCATACCGACTCGATACGGGTAGATTTTGCCACCTTGGAGATCCTAGATGTGGTGTTCCTGCCTCCTCTCCATTCTCTCATCATGGAATCTGCAGTTGGCTCCTTGATTTTTGAAAGATTTGCTCAGGTTATGGCCAGAATTTCAGTTCAGCAAGGTCGCTCCCTTTCTTTCCAAAGATTTGTCTACCAGGAATATCACCAGGGCTTCATCAATGCTAATGTTCTTGCCCCTATCCTATTTGAATGTGAGCGCTTGTCTCCCTCAGAATGGGAAAAGGTTTATCCCCTTACTGCTGAGCAGCTCCAGGCCAAAAATGAATCTTAGGCAAAATCGAATCAACCATTGTTGTCTACTCCTGAATTCCTAGATTCCAATTCCATTCACCTCGTTCGGAATTCGTATGATACTTGGACTGAAAGGTACAAGGTGTTTGTGGCTATGAAAAAGGACCTGAAGCAACATAAAATCCACTACCCCATCAACATTGGTCAGTTCCTCCAGCGCGTCAGTTTTGGCAAAACCAGTTTTTACAAATTTTCTCTTGATCAAGACCGCTATGACAGTTTCTTAAACAAGCAGCGGGCGCTTCATATCAAGCAGATGGTTCCTGCCATGGGACCTTCTTACTCCATAACTAGTGGGGTCTTTCAGCAATATTTTGAAGAACATGAGCTTAAGGCTTGGCAAATCATTTCTCGCCATGTCTCTCTTTTGTCTCCTGCCTTCTATCTTCCTGTACCCTCCAAGGAGTAATGTATTCTGCTTTATTTTGCTCCCATTTATCTTTCTTCTCTTCTTTGTCTCATTATGAAATCTTTTTGCTTAATGACAAAAATGGGGAGAAAATTTAGTGTTTCTGAAATACATTTTTCATTTTATTTCCGCACATTTACTTAGATTTATTTCAGCACTTCCTATGCTTATGATATATTTTGTCATCACCAAAAAGGGGGAGATTGATAATTAGTTCATCCCCATATAATTTCATGAATTATATATTTATTTTGGTGATTAATAAAATTTTAATAAAGTATGATCTAACAAATTCTATGAAACCTAGGCATAGGAAATAAATCAGGGAAAATCAAGCAAAACTTGTAAGTATTCTTACCCTGTAGTATTTAAAGTTCAGAGCACGTAATTTGTCTAAGTACACATCGACTTTCTTTATGTACAACGATTTCATTAGAATCATAACGATTTCCACACTTCTATCGATTTCATTTCCACAAGAATTTATTGAGTATCATACCGATTTCAGTTTCATAATGATTTCATAAGTGTTGCATCGATTTCGATCTAACAATGATTCGCTAAGTGAGCATATCGATTTCGATATCACAACGATTCGGTAAGTAAGAACAACGATTTGCTCTCAAAACGATTTGCTTTCACATCGATTTGATAAGTTTCACATCGACTTGGTTAGTGTAACAATTTGATAAAGCAAACAACGATTTGATCTCTCACATTGATTCGATAAGTAAAACAACGATTCGATACCTGCAACGATTTGCTTATGTGTAAAACAACGACTTACTTATAACGATTTGGTTATGATTGTATAACGATTTGTGTACACATCGATTTGTTTATGCATATGCAACGATTCACATAAACAACGACTCCTTCACATAACGATTTCATAAGTCATACTCACAACGATTTCACTGGTCACAACGCCTTGATATTCAAACATATTTCAAATATTTTTGAAAGTCAAAATCTTCCCTCATTTTTCTTTGATATCCATACATTTATTATGACTGAACATTTCACTGCACGATGCATGCACAAATATCTTCTATTCCTATGCTTATATTAGAAACATCTTTTTAGAAAACAAATTGATATTTTTATTTTGATGTATATTCATTCTAACGTTGACTGACAACAAGAGACAACATAGCTGTCTATCATTTAGCATTTATTGTGTGTAGGTCTCTGACAGCACAACCGTTTACAATGTTGGACAAAATGGAAGATGAAGGATATCGAGAAAGATCTTCTCTTTGCATGCGTGGAACGTAAAGAACCATTGACTGGAAGCTCTACAATACCATGCAGTCTAACGTGTACCAGAGCATAGAGACAACGACATATCAACGGCTACTTCCTCAAGAGAAGATATAAATACAAGACTCAAGACTCTTGGAAGACAACTTTTGAGGAAGAACTTTTGAAACGATCAACTTGATAGAGAAGCGTTCAAGCCAAACAGTCTTAGAAGAAGAGCCTCTGTCCATTCCAATCCTTATAGCTCTTGCTCTCTGTGTTTTTGTCAAAATCTTTTAGAAAGCCTTTTTGAGTTCTAAGAGACTTTGCTTTTGTAGATCTTTCTCTCTCAGTCTCAGTCACAGATCTGATACTTGTTGTAAATCAGGTCTAGGGGCATTTCGCCTTTATTCACACTCCTGTGAAGTTCCTCTTCTGGGGTGAAGAGAGGACCTATTGAAACAGGTGGTTTTATTCCCTTCGTGTTGAAGGAAGACCTGGGTTCCAGGGTGTTGTATTCCTCTTCAGGTGAAGAAGAGAAGGCCAGCTGTGGCTGGATGTGTAAGTGTCCTTGAGGGGAACTGTACCCTTGGGTAGTGGAATCCTGAGTTGTTGCTCAGGGACTGGACGTAGGACTCCTGTGGAGAGGAGGTCCGAACCAGGATAAAATCCTTGTGTAGTGCGGTTGCTTGTTTGTGATTGTTGTTTTCTTTACTACTAACACTAATAGTCAAATGTAGTATTTTGTGTGAACATTTTTGTTGACAGGTTTAGATAATCATATTTTAAGAATCTCATTCACCCCCCCTTTGGGCTTGCTAGCTGGGCAATAGGACGGTTAAGTCAAAGTCATAGTCATGACGGAATCTTCGGTCGCCTTTCATATGAACGCGACGGTCTAGTACGTCACGTTCATGCAGAGAAGAACATGACGTCTAGAATGGTCGCGTTTTAGGGTTTCAACTGAAAACAGTAAAAATTGAGTAGTCATGCATGCAATGCTTATAACTCAAGATCTAGGCTCCTAGAACAAAAGTATGAACATGAAAGATGTTGGGTATGATGAGTAGAAGAGAACTATAGTTCTGGTTTGACCTGATTTGGCCTCAGTTTGCGTGAAATATAATAAGAACATATATAGCCCTAATCATGCGTGATGCTTGGAAAACGATTAATACTCATAGCACGGTAGATGAAAATTAGGGAAAATAAGTGCATATGAAACTAGACTCGATGCTCTTTTCAATGGTATGTGCTACGTTTACTTTAAGCCTGAGAACACCTACCTTTGAGTGGATCTAAGAGGTGTCTACTCTAGGTCGAAGCAGAGAACGGTTGGAGAAGAAGCTTGGTCCTTGGCCATCCTCCTCCTCTCCTGGTGCCCTAGCTCACCTCCTCATGACCCCAACACAATCGTAACCCTTCCCAAAGAGTCTTATGATGATTATTTATAGAATTAGGGTTAATTTCAAGTCCTAATGAGACTAGGAAAGTTGGGTTGCGGTTCTAGCATGGTGCCTTCCAAGTTTTGATGGCCTAGCACAACTAGCACAAGTATCGAGTATAGCACGAGTATCGATTATAGCACAAAATAGCACAAAATAGCACGAGTATCGAGTATAGCACAAAATAAAGAGCACGAGTATCGAGTATAGCACAAAATAGCACGAGTATCGAGTATATCACAAAATAGCACGAGTATCGAGTATAGCACAAAATAGCAGGATGGCCTAGCACAACTAGCACAAGTATAGTAATAGCACAACGAGTATAGCATAGCACTTTGTTGTCAATGGACAACGAGAGAACATAACACTTTTGATTGTCATTCGATTAATCTAGATAGCCGGGCGCTTGGATGTAATGTCGACATCCTGATCATGTTAACTCCCATGGGCAAATGGCACCTTCGGGCGCTCCTCCCAGGACCAAATCGGGCCCTTTTGCACTGGCATTAGTTATATTGTTTATCTTAGACAATCAGTCAATGGTCAATAAAGAATGCCAAGAAATAGATAAGAGCACTAGATGAATAGATGAGATAACAGAGTGAACGTGAATAGACGAGAGAGTAGAGTATAGATGAGAGCTAATGGTCATAGCGCATAGCACCGAGTAACACACGATAGTAATAGTTGCACAATACACGCGTACAGTGTTGGCAGTCAGGTGGAATTCATTACCCTTCCGCTGGCCATGTTATTCACAGGTCCAGAGGTCTAACGTGATTTAAGATGAGAGTGAACTTCTAAAAGCCGTTTGGATCATATTGATCCCTAAAGGGTTTCATAGGCGTTAGGTACAACCAGTTCGTCGACCATGTGGAAATCCATGGACAGAGGAGACTTACGAAGGCCTTGAACAAGGATTCATTAGTCTGGCGGAAGGAGTATCCAACAGAGAGTTCGTCCAAGTCAAGAAAGTGTGTAAATATAGAAACAAGTGCTCGATATTCTAGAGGAATTCTAGAACACTGGAGCGTGATCGGTTTCCAAAACATCGCACAAAACGTAGCTAAGTACCTCTTTAAAATAATGCAATTAAATTTCATAATTTACCAGATAAATTATACATCATTTTCATGCCAATTATGCCATATTTAGGATGGTTCAAGTGTGTGCATGTGTCATGAAAATCATAGATGGAAATTTAGTCATGTGTATATATTTTAATTCACATATAAATGTTCAATTTATATTAAGTGAATATGTTGCGTGTATGACAGAGATTAAAGGGTATAAGCACAGTAGAAAATTGAGTATTTGTAAAACATGGGGTTTTCTGTAAAATCCTTTGAACGCGACGCACGCCAGCAAGGGTCGTGACGGGTACAGGGTTGATCGCGACAAGGTCATGCATGGGTCGCGACAGGGATTCCAGAACAGGCACTGAGAACGTGACAGAGTATGAAGGGAACGCGACAGGACAGACACAGGGATCGCGACGGCTTGCCTGTCGCATTCAGAACGCGACGGGTAGGCTGTCGCAATCAGACCACAGAACACGGCCTATCAGGCCGTCGCGTTCTGGTGGCCTGCGCCTGAGTCCGACAGGAGTCAGACATGTCTTGGATTGCGGTCCAAGACCTACCCTCCTTGACACAGGGTGATTCAAAAATATATATCAAATGGTACAAGCGATGAAAAGTCATGGGACTAGTTGCATAATGATCTAGACATGCGTGAGAACTTACAGTAATTAGAAATTTGAAAACGAACAAGGATTTGACATGCTTGAGTCATGGTATTCATGGTGAACTTAAAATAGTACGCAGATGTGATCAAAGATTTAATTCGCATGATTGGATGGATAGAAATTAGGGCTTTCGGGGTCTAAAGGAAGTTAACCCCCCTCAGTAACTCCCATAAAAATTCTGTGGCCCAAGGTTGAGTATACATGAAGAACATGATACATGAAGAGGGTTCGGCCACACAATTGTTGCAGAACTTGAAAAATCAAGAAGAAAGGATTGGAACGATGGAAAAATAAGAAATTTGAGGGCTTTGTACATGGAGGTAGGAAGAACCTACAGACGAAGTTTCATAATTTTAGCTTGTGAGAATGCCTACCTTTGGTGATTTTTTTCTCCTAGGACAAGAACGTAAAGAACTCGGGGAAGAACGTAAGAGCTCCTCCTTCTCCACGATTTCTCCTCCTCTTGGCCTCTCCTCATGGTCCAGCAACCTCTTGGCATGAGCTAGGGCCGGACATGAAGGTTTTAGGAGGGTATTTAAGTTTTTCCCCATTCCATTTCCTATTATGACTCTAATTCCTCTTTATTACGAATTTTCCTAATTTCTTCTCCACTTTTTAAGCAAGAGATCTCCTAATTGGGTTAGGATGGGAGCTAATTTCGTGGCCAATCAATCAGGATAGGTTTTAGGATTCCAAGTCTTACTCAAATTAGCTATTTAATGCATTAAATACACCTTTTCTAATTAAGTAATAATTTAGTTACAAAATTAAGGTATTTTCCTATTATTCCCCATCTTATAATCCTAATTTTGACCCACTAATTTTCAATGGGTCAATATAGCAAAGCCCATTACTCCTATTCTTTTAATGAGTTTTATTTAATTCTCTCTTATTTGATTTCCTAGTTGATTTAATACATCTTCCTTTTATTTGATTTTCTAATTAAATAATATAAATATTTAATTTTTTTCCCAAAAATTTATGGTTGCTACATCCTCCACCTCTTAAAAAAAAATTAGTCCCCAAATTCATATGATCATTCAGGAGAGAATGTCTTACCGAAAAGATCAGGGTAGTTCCGTCTGATGATTCCTTCTGGTTCCCATGTGGCTTCCTCCACTCCTCGATTATTCCATAGGACTTTAACCACATGGATGGGACGATTTCTGAGTTGTTGTATCTTCCGTTCCAGTATCTTGACTGGCTTCTCTTCGTATGTCATGTCTCTGTTCAGTTCCAACTTCTCATGGCGAATGACATGCGTGGGATCGTACACATATTTCCTAAGCATGGAAACATGGAACACATTGTGTACACATGCCAGATCCGGTGGCAACGCCAGCCGGTATGCTACCTCGCCAACCCTTTCGAGTACTTCAAAAGGACCGATGAATCTAGGGCTGAGTTTTCCCTTTACACCGAATCTTTGAATGCCACGAGTAGGTGACACTTTTAGAAATATATGATCACCCACTTGAAATTCCAGGTCTCACTTTCTTTTGTCGGCGTAGCTCTTTTGTCTGGATTGAGCAATCTTGAGCCGGTCTCTAATTACCTGAATGTCTCTTGTCGTCTTCTGCACCATGTCTGGGCTAGCCATTGTTGTTCTCCAACCTCATTCCAGCATGCAGGAGATCTACAGTTTCTTCCATAGAGTGCTTCAAACGGTGTCATCTTAATACTCGCCTGGTAACTGTTGTTATAGGCGAACTCAATTAGGGGTAGGTGCTCATTTCAATATCCTTGGAAGTCTATAGTGCAGGCTCTCAACATGTCTTCAACAATTTGGTTTGTTCTTTCTGTTTGCCCATCAGTTTGTGGATGAAATGCAGTACTAAAGTTGAGTTTAGTACCTAGCGTACTTTGTAGTCCTTTCCAAAAATGAGATATGAATCTTGGATCTCGATCTGTGACTATGGATGATGGTATTCCGTGCAGTTTTACAACCCCTTTCACATATAAGGCAGCTAGTACTTCAACCGACCACTTACTCTTTATAGCAAGGAAGTGAGCAGACTTGGTTAGTCAGTCAACAATGACCCAGATGGCATCGAGTCCACCACGAGTTTTGGGTAACCCCATGATGAAGTCCATGCCAATACTTTCCCATTTCCATTCTGGAATATCCAATGGTCTGAGCACGCCAGCAGGACGCATATGCTCTGCTTTTACCTGTTGACAAGTAAGGCAGTGAGCCGCATGTTCGGCTACCTCTCTCTTCATGTTCGACTACAAAATGTTCTCTTCATGTCTTGATACATTTTGGTACCTCCTGGATGAATAGTGTACTTGGTCTTGTGAGCTTCATCCATTAGCTTCCTCTTCAATTCTTCATTGTCGGGGACATATGTCCTCCCTTGAAAGACAAGCCTTCCATCTTCGGTCATAGCAAAGTCCGGCCTTTCGGCTAGAGTTTCCTTGATGCGAACTAAGAACGGATCATTATCTTGTTGGGCTTTGATCTCTTCCAACATGTCGGATCGAATCTTGATATTAGCAACCAAGACTCGTTCATCACTATGTTCAATATTCAAATCCAGCCTTGCGAATTGTTCCAGTAGTTGCATCTCGCCAAGGACTAGACTCGAAACAGATGCCATCGGCTTCCTACTAAGAGCATCAGCCATGACATTACCTTTGCCAGGATGGTATTGGATGTTGAAGTCAAAATCCTTCAAGTATTCTAGCCATCTTCTCTGTCTCATATTGAGTTCCTTCTGGGAGAATAGATACTTCAAGCTTTTATGATCTGAGTAGATAGTGAATTGCTCGCCATATAGATAATGTCTCCAGATCTTCAAGGCGAAGACCACAACAGCTAGCTCGAGATCATGTACAGGGTAGTTGACTTCATGTGTCTTTAGTTGTCTCGAAGAATAGGCAATGACCTTCTCCTTTTGCATGAGTACACAACCTAGCCCAATTCCCGAGGCATCGGTGTAGACAGAGAAACCTTCTCCCTCTATTGGCAAAGCAAGAACATGTGCTGATGTAAGACAATCCTTGAGAGTTTGAAAACTCTTCTCACACTCTTTACTCCAGGAGTAGGGGTTCTCCTTTCATGTCAGACGCGTGAGAGGAACGACAATCTTTAAGAAGTCCTTTATGAACCGCCTATAGTAGCCAGCCAGTCCCAAGAAGCTTCGGATTTCCGTGACGTTGGTTGGTCTCTCCCAATTGAGTACAACTTCGACTTTGGAGGATCAACTGAGATGCCGTCCTTAGAGATGACATGGCCCAAGAAGGACACTTCTTCGAGCCAGAAGTCACACTTGCTTAATTTTACGTATTGCTTGTTGTCTCGCAAAACTTGTAGTGCTATCTTCAGATGTTCTTCATGGTCCTCTTTTGTCTTGGAATATATGAGGATGTCGTCGATAAAGACGACCACAAACTTGTCGAGGTATGGCCGATATATACTATTCATGAGTTGCATGAAGGCTGCAGGAGCATTGGTTAGACCAAAAGGCATAACGACGAATTTGTAGTGTCCATACCTACTCCTGAAAGCTGTTTTGAAGATATCGTCATCCTTGATCCTCATTTGATGATAGCCAGATCGAAGGTCGATCTTGGAGAAATATTGAGCTCCAGATATTTGGTCGAACAGTTCATCGACCCTAGGCAGTGGGTACTTGTTCTTGATGGTGAGTTGATTGAGTTGTCGAAAGTCGATGCAGAGCCTCATCGATCCATCCTTCTTCTTGACGAATAGCACGGGTGCTCCCCATGGGAAAGTACTTGGTCTGATGAACCCTTTTTCTAGCAGCTCCATCAGTTGGGCCTTCAATTCTTTTAGCTCGGCATGTGACATCCGGTACGGTTGACGCGATACTGGGGTGATTCTAGAAATCAATTCGATGGCGAAGTTGACATCACATTCAGGGGGAATTCCAGGCAGGTCTTTGGGGAAAACATCAGGGTAGTCCTGTACTATGTGGATGTCCTCTATCTTAGAACCCTTCTTTTCCACAACTACAGTTGCTAGGAAGGCAAGACAACCCTTCCTTATCATGTTGTGGGCTTTTATGGCAGAGACCAGAGACATCCATCTCTTATGTCTAATGCCAGTGAATGCTAATTTAGGAAAGTCACTAAACGTTACCATTCCTTTCTTACAATCGATGCTTGCCCCATAAGCGGACAACCAGTCGGCTCCCAAGATTACATCATAGCCTTCCATGGGCATACACACCAGGTCGGCTTTTACGTTATGGTCTCCGATCATTACATCGGCAGATGGGAAATATTTATTCAGTTTCTCCTTTTCCCCTAGTGGTGTTGTGATGGAGAACTCACATCCCATGGATGTAGGTTTGGTATTCAAGGTATCAGCAAAGCTTTGAGATATAAATGAATGAGTAGCTCCAGTATCGAATAGAACAAATGCTGATAAGGAGAAGACTTGTAAGGTACCTTCTACCACGCCTCCTTCCTCTGTGGTTTCCTCATTATGCAGGGCTTGCAACTTTCCTTGTTTCTTAGGCGCATTAGGGTGCCTCTCATTGTCCTTCAGTAGCGGGCACTCGGGAATGCGGTCTCGCGACTCCCGCAGCGCAGACACGCACCGGCTTTCCTCCAACACTCTTCAGCCGAGTGACCCGGCCTGTCGCAGTGCTTGCAGTTGCCTTTAATTGGAGTGTTTGGGATTATAGCTTTGGGTTTCCTTTCCTGGATGGGTCCCTTTGTGAGGTTGAAGGGACGCTTCTTGCCATTGCTCGGCTTAGCAGATGATTGACCAGAGGTCACTTCCTTCTTTACGAACTTCCCTTTGATACGGTCGGTGAAGTCCATAGCATCTTCGAGCAGTTGGACTTTCTTCACCATCTCGGCGTAAGTCTGGATGTCGAGGGGGGCCAGTTGAGTGATGTATGGTGGCCTGAGGCCATTGAGAAAGCGCTTAGCCTTCATTTTCTCAGTAGCTACCAGGTGTGTTGCATAGCGTGCCAGTCTTGAGAATTGAGCTTCGTATTCGGCCACAGTCAGACCCCTTTGCTGCAGAGCGGTGAATTCCGCAGCCTTCCTTTCTTGGACACACTCGGAGAAGTATTTGGAGTTGAAAGCTTCCTTGAATTCGGTCCAGGTGAATTGACCGTCCTCCCTGGTCGCTTCCACTGACTCCCATCAGGCGCGGGCGTCTTTCTCCAGTTGGAATGTGGCTAGTAGCAGCTTGTCTCCCACTGCACATTGCATAACACAGAAGATTCTTTATGTTTCCTTTAGCCAGTGCTTGGCTTCATCTGGATCCGTGGATCTGCTGAACCTTGGCGGGTTCATACTTCTGAAGCTACGATGCAGGTCGCCTGCACCGACACGATTTCCCCCGCCTTGGGTAGCTTGCAGGTTTGCTCGAGTAAGTTCCTGATGGTTTGTTGCATGCCCCTCATTTGAGCACGTTCAACAGTCATCTTGATTGCTTAGTTCCTACAATATAACTTATTGTTATGATAATGATGTGAAATTTTAGTTCGTGCGTATGTGAGTTGATCTTAGCTAGTTACCAGCGGTTCTAACCACATCTCACATAGGTAGGATTTTTTACTCTAATCGAGACAGGTCAACCTAGATCATCCTATACTTAGAATAACCTAGTCTCTGATACCACAAAACTGTCATGCCCCGACGTGGAATATCGGAACGCGAGGCAGTTGCAAGTGAAGGGTATAGAGCGAATACTAAACATCAAACCATTGCGCAATGAATAATACTAAAGCAAATCTTTCTCATTAATAACTTTCCAAACGTCTAGTTACAACCACTAATATCAGAGCCAATCTATAGGGCCCAATCACATTGAAATAAAGCAAAGACTAAACTCAAACTTCAAACTCAACTACTAGAATGCTAAACATAACGCTAGGACACTAGGGTACTCATGACATCACTCAAGATCGTTCCCGTCCTCTTGTGTGTATGGTTCATCCTCGGTCTCACCTGAGAACACAATAACCAAAAATGCAGGGTGAGCGAACAACGCCCAGTAGGACTTAAATCTCAGGCTCAAACAGGCTTTAAGTAATTAATGCATTTAAAGGCAGAGTAACTAATGACAGAGCAAGAGAGTCAAGTATGGTAAAAGATAGCAGGATAACGCATGAACGAAATAGCAAGACTTTCCAAAAATAACACGAGTATCGAGTATAGCACAAAATAGCAGGATGGCTATAGCACAACTAGCACAAGTATAGTAATAGCACAACGAGTATAGCACAGCACTTTATTGTCAATAGACAACGAGAGAACATAGCACTTTTGATTGTCATTCGATTAATCTAGATAGCCTGGCGCTTGGATGTAATGTCGACATCCTGATTATGTTAACTCCCATGGGCAAATGGCACCTTCGGGCGCTCTTCTCAGGACCAGATCGGGCCCTATTACACTGGCATTAGTTATATTGTTTATCTTAGACAATTAGTCAATGGCCAATAAAGAATGCCAAGAAATAGATAAGAGCACTAGATGAATAGATGAGATAGCAGAGTGAACGCAAATAGACGAGAGAGTAGAGTATAGATGAGAGCTAATGGTCATAGCGCATAGCACCGAGTTACGCACGATAGTAATAGTTGCACAACACATGCGTATAGTGTTGACAGTCAGGTGGAATTCACTACCCTTCCGCTAGCCATGTTATTCACAGGTCCAGAGGTCCGACGTGATTTAAGACGAGAGTGAACTTCTAAAAGCCGTTTGGATCATATTGATCCCTAAAGGGTTTCATAGGCGTTAGGGTACAACCAGCTCATCAACCATGTGAGAATCTATGGACAGAGGAGACTTACGGAGGCTTTGAACAAGGATTCACTAGTCCGACGGAAGGAGTATCCGACAGAGAGTTCGTCCAAGTCAAGAAAGTGTGTAAATATAGAAACAAGTACTCGACGTTCTAGAGGAATTCTAGAACAGTGGAGCGTCGAGATTGGTTTCCAAAACATCCCACAAAACGTAGCAAGTACCTCTTTAAAATAAGATAATTAAATTTCATAATTTACCAGATAAATTATACATCATTTTCATGCCAATTATGCCATATTTGGGATGGTTCAAGTGTGTGCATGTGTTATGAAAATCATAGATGGAAATTTAGTCATGTGTATATATTTTAATTCACATATAAATGTTCAATTTATATTAAGTGAATATGCTCCGTGTATGATAGAGATTAAAGGGTATAAGCATAGTAAAAAATTGAGTATTTGTAAAACAGGGGGCTTTCTGCAAAATCCTTTGAACGCGACGCACGCCAGCAAGGGTCGCGACGGGTACAGGGTTGATCGCGACAAGGTCATGCATGGGTCGCGATAGGGATTCCAGAACAGGCACTGAGAACGCGACAAAGTTTGAAGGGAACGCGACGGGACAGGCACAGGGATCGCGACGACTTACCTGTCGTATTCAGAACACGACGTTAGGCTATTGCAATCAGACCACAGAACGCGGCCTATCAGACCGTCGCATTCTGGTGGCCTGCACCTGAGTCCGACAGAAGTCAGACATGTCTTGGATTGCGGTCCAAGACCTGCCCTCCTTGACACAGGGTGATTCAAAAATATATATCAAATGGTACAAGCGATGAAAAATCATGGGACCAATTACATAATGATCTAGACATGCGTGAGAACTTACAGTAATTAGGAATTTAAAAACGAACAAGGATTTGACATGCTTGAGTCATGGTATTCATGGTGAACTTAAAATAGTACGCAGATGTGATCAAAGATTTAATTCGCATGATTGGATGGATAGAAATTAGGGCTTTCAGGGGCTAAAGGAAGTTAACACCCCTCAGTAACTCCCATAAAAATTTCGTGGCCCAAGGTTGAGTATACATGAAGAACATGATACATGAAGAGGGTCCGGCCACACAATTGTTGTAGAACTTGAAAAATCAAGAAGAAAAGATTTGGACGATGGAAAAATAAGAAATTTGAGGACTTTGTACATGGAGGTAGGAAGAACCTGCAGTCGAAGTTTCATAATTTTAACTTGTGAGAATACCTACCTTTGGTGATTTTTCTCTCCTAGGGCAAGAACTTGAAGAACTCGGGGAAGAACGTAAGAGCTCCTCCTTCTCCACGATTTCTCCTCCTCTTGGCCTCTCCTCCTAGTCCAGCAACCTCTTGGCACGAGCTAGGACTGGCCATGAGGGTTTTAGGAGAGTATTTAAGCTTTTCCCCATTCTATTTCCTATTATAACTATAATTCCTCTTTATTACGAATTTTCCTAATTTCTTCTCCCCTTTTTAAGCAAGAGATCTCCTAATTAGGTTAGGATGGGAGCTAACTTCGTGGCCAATCAATCTGGGTAGGTTTTAGGATTCCAAGTCTTACTCAAATTAATTATTTAATGTATTAAATATACCTTTTCTAATTAAGTAATAATTTAGTTACGAAATTAGGATATTTTCCTATTATTCCCCATCTTATAATCCCAATTTTGACCCACTAATTTCCAATGGGTCAATATAGCATAGCCCAATACTCCTTTTCTTTTAATGGATTTTTATTTAATTCTCTCTTATTTGATTTCCTAGTTGATTTAATACATCTTTCTTTTACTTGATTTTCTAATTAAATAATATAAATATTAAAAATTTTATTTTCCCAAAAATTTAGGGTTGCTACAATACAATATGGGACCTGCACACTAGCTGCATCTACATTATTCTCGATAAGAAAGAACTTGTAGTAGTTGGAAGGAGACCTTGGGAAGGTCAGTTCAACTGGTTAAGTGGAAGCTACGTTGTGGTTGTTGCTGTGTAGCTTTGGGTAGACGGACACCTCATATTTGCCAGTCCATCTGCAGTATGGAAGCTGGGCAATCAGAAAAGATGAAACAAACATAAACTCGGCGTTGTCAACTGGGGAGGTCCTCACCTGAATGCATCCCCTTCGGATGGAACAGTTAGTTCCAGTTCATCTTTGAATGGCTTGAAAACAATATCCAAATTTTCGTTGCTCACTTCTTTAAGAGTTTCCGGGTTCCACTGTCATAGTTTTGAAAGTGTCAAAAATCTAGAAGGTTTACAGAGCGAGAGGGGGAGAGAGAGAGAGTCATAGGATGAAGTGATCACAAACCTTGGGGGCATTGTCTTTATCGATAGTCACAGATCGTATACCCTTGTAGAGACAAAAGTCAAGAAATGTAAATGGATTCAGAAGAAATGTTTCACACAGTATGAGCCCAAGACTATATCCCTCATCCTTACCTCATACACATCACCTGAGATTACAGATCGTAGTATGTTCATAGTAAGCCTGAATTCCTTCTTTAAGCACTCTGCTAGGGTTTGTTCCCGTCCTTCTCGAACCTGAGTGAAAAGGAAGTTGTGACAATAAGCCGAGATCAACTCTTTCACTCTGCTTCTTAGAGAAAATTTAGGCACAATTAAAGGCAACTCGGCAATCTGTGAAACTACACCGTAAGAGTGGGATGAAAGGATGAAGCCTTGTCCACATGCACACAATAAATTGCATTTCAACTTCATGGGATTAGGCATTATGTTTTGACAAAATGTAAAGAGCTTCTGAAAGCATGAGTTTGTCAACATCAGTAGGGAAATAAAGGATGGACGGCCTTATTCATGCATAATGTGCGAGCACTAAATAGGTAGCATGGTAATATCAATGCCTGTCCATCAATACCAAGTGCTTATGATAAAGTTACAGAACTTAAGAACAGAAGTCTACCGATCTTAATGTTATTTTCAAACCAGTGGGAGAAGATCTTCTCAAACCCTTGAGCAGAGTGCCTATCCAACCATTTCCTTCAATGCGCGCCTCCGCCTCCTGTGAGGTAACCAATTTCATTCAAAGGCCGGCTTCAAATAACAGGAAACCTATTAACTGCTAGATAAGATAGTTTTCCCATGACTGAACTGAGGAAAAAAAGCAGCTTTGAAGAATTGAAATATCCACATTTTGCGGTCCAAAAAGCTTATATTTCTAATCTGAGCTCATTCAACATCCTTGTATCTCTTTCACTGAATAATCAACTAAATGTGATACAAATTGATACAAGTACATTACCAAGCTTCTCACCCATTTTTATCATCAAGCAAAAAGGTTATATAAATACTCAAGACGCATGAAAATTATCAAAAAGCATAAACACATGCATAATTATCCCCTTACATAGTCATTAAGGCATAAAACATAAAATGGCAAACACACAAGTAATTATCGGGCAAGCTTTCTACTATATTATTTTCTATTTAATTTAGAATGAGAATCAAGACTGGCTGTTCAATGTCCTACTGCTTAGCCTCATTTGCTGGATTGAAATGCTTACGTACTTCCTAATCTGATGACTTCCCCTTCTCTCTCTCTCTCTCTCTCAAAGAAAGCCTTTGTTACTTGACAACTGAAAATATACTTAGGGCATGGACATTTTTTTCTCTCTTTTTGGGAGCTGGATGGCCAGACTTCCTTCATTATCGCCTCACACCCGTATGTGATAGTTTCCACTGAATAACTTTGCCACTGCACTCTCCCCATTAATGTATTCAATCATACATCCTCCCCCTTATCTATTCTCCCCTTTTTATTGTCATTTCAAAAAGGGAATGAGATTATTTACCCTTCACCAAAATCAATCTTATTATACACGAGAACAGACATTGAATAGAAGATGAAATTGTTCTAGTATACATGCATAATACATATTTGAGCATTCCTGTATATTCTAATTTTCATAAAATGAAAGGATTTGATGCTAAAAATCATAGTGGATTATCACTTTCACATTTCTTTTAGACCTGTGCTAACAACAAGATTGTGTGATGCCCCAAGACCTACTGAAGCCTTGATATTTTGTCCTTTGTCCAATCAGACTTGTTTCCTGTTCACCAAGATGGGGCAGCATACCAAGAGAAACAATCTTCTCCAGGTTCCCATCTCCATCGTGTTCTATCCCCTGCATTAGGTTTACGCTGAGAAGCAAGCAACTCATTAAATCCCAGAATCTCATGAAGCTGTTCCTCCTTACATTTCCTAAAAACCTTAGCTTCAATTGCACAACTATTATTCATATGTACTTAGGATTATAAATGGGTCAGAGTCTTAAAAAAGAAATAGCACCTTCTGCTTCCTTTCCCTATAAGAATTATCTGAGACAGACACGGAAATGGGTGGTTCCATTTCTGCATATATTTTCCACTTTCAAATCATAGCATTCATCTACTTTCAAATTTCATCAATATTACTTCTTAATGGAAATGGAACTATGATTTACCAGCATGGTATGCAATCTCGCAAGAATCTCGCGAGAGATTCTCGGTCTCGGCCCCTCCCCGAGAAACGAGATGGCCGAGATATGTCTTCAGGGTTCAGGCAGGGTTGTCAGTTAGGATCCTCTTCAGGCAGGGTTGTCAGGACTTCTTATTTACCTGAATATCATTTAAGTAAATGAAACAATTTCATTTACTTAAGATATTACATGTAAATAAGGAAGTACCCCCCATTTGAATCCAATAAAAATATCAAAAAAATCATATCTCTTACAAATAAAAAGTCAACTCTCCTATCCAAGAAGAAAATCGTGATTTCGATGGTTCCAATCAAAATAGTGACTTTCTAATCTTTCATAATTTGTTATAATTTGGCATATCTAAAAATTTCATAATTCAAATAAACCTAATAGAATACTAAAAATCTAAAGTCCGGTAAAAAAAGTCAAATGTGTATATGACTTCTCCAAGGGAGCCACTCTCCTACTGACAGCACTTAGTCTGCTTGAGACCTCTCAGGATTTGGTCAAACCTAAGCTATCATCACCTAAACTCATGAGATTTTTCACTTTCTAATTGAAAATAAACTAGAATCCTAAGGAGAGAAAAATCAAAATGCACATCTTGAAGTCCAATTCTCACACTCTTGTTGTATGATATATGTGACATAGGTTGAGGCTTGAGAATGTATGTAATTATCTATGTTCCTTAAGGAATTATCCATGTGAACCTATGTGATCCACACTTTTATGTTATCCTGATCTCCCGAGATCTCTCTGAGATCTCTTCTCTTTGACCCTCCCGAGACGAAGTCGAGATCCGATATGACAAACCTTGTTTACCAGCTCCATATTCTTCATGGGAAACGAGTGAAGGCAGTTCCTCCGGTGATAACTCCAAATAGGGAAATCTACAACAGAGGTAGAACATGACATCTTAACATCCATCAAACTACCTATCCGCAGTTCTCTGCTACATTAACTTGTTTCCACTCCTAACCTCCACACCCACTTTCACAGTGGTGCTTGGTTGACGGTTTCAAAGGAATAAGATCCCATTCTTCCCTCTTTCCTCCTAGTAATCATCTTCTTAAATTGGACTAGCATCCTTTTCACAAATTCTTTCCATTTCCCATAAATGCTCACCTAAATGCTTCCGATTGACAAAGGTTGACAATCCCAAATGCTTTTTATCAACAAGGTAACAAAACTCCAGTACCTTCTTCTTTTTCTAAAATGTTGGGATCCACTTTTCCAGCAGTTAGACATGAAATTTATACAACCCTTCAAACAGAGGTAAACAAACTGAAAGCTTTCTTGAGGTGGGAACAAAGAAAAAAGCTTTAATATCTAAATCATGTATACCTAAACAGCAACTTTGATTTATAACTTTTAACTCAGTGCATTTACCATATGGATAAACATTCAGGAATGGGTTATTTAGCTAATTTCAACTGTTCGTATATATAGTGTTGATCACGACAGGGTCTTAATAGGAAATTTCTGTTTTTGGGCCTTTGGACAATCAACCGTGCTATCAACTATGAATATGAAAGTAGAAATTAAACAGATACAAAGTTTCAGGTATGATTTTTCCTTCCATTTTTTAAGAAATGTCATGCAAATTGATTTTTTCAATGAAGTCTTGGGTTTTACCAAGGTGAAAAACTGTCAGTCTCTATTTTTCCAGATGAATCCTAAGTGATTATTTAGCAAAAAATAAAATAAAAAATAAAGTAATAAACTATGAATGAAAAAGCAGTCATAAGCAAAGAAAATAGGTAATTCATAACCAAAGCAAGAAAAATATAGAAAAGGAATCCATAGTAACATATTCAAGTTTTTTTTTTTTTTCTGAAAGTGACAATAGATTCAAAAGGAACTATGAAACTTACGAAAGAGCTTATTATCTCTTCAATAGTTTCCTTAGAAAAGCATTTGTTGATTACCGAAAGCCTACAAAGAAAATAATGAGACATTCATGTAAACATACATTAATCTGCACAATGTATATACAGCATTAGACTATCTCAATTCTGAGTCCTCTTACTTGTTTAAGACACTTTCTTCTTCAGGCTGTACATCAATTGCAAATTCTTGTATAGCCATCCTGACTTTGCTCTCGTTTCCTGTGTCTAAATTCAGCAAACGCTCCTCAAGTTCAAGCAGTTTCTGTTACAAGTAAGGATGCAGAATTTAGAAATCAAACTGACGAATTTCAAGCTGAAGTGAAATTGCAGGTAAAGCATGCCAAAGTATTTTCAGAAATATATTTAAAATCATCTTTGGTAAACTAGGTTTTAGCTTCTTCTAAAAAAATAATATGTACGTTTAATCCCCCCCCCCCCCCCAAAAAAAAAAAAGATGCCAATAGAAGCACATTAACTGTTCAGAAATTCCATTCCTTATCATGTGTAGAAATTAATATGGAAGACAAGCATCATACAAACCTCAGAAGGAACGAAATGGGTTGCAAGGCCAGCAGCAATCATTTCTTTCCCATTCAACCTTGCCCCAGTCAACGCCAAGAATTCCCCTACACATACATTACATAAGCCCACAGGGATGATAAAAGATGTACGAAGAAATATTAAGATGGTTTTGTCCACAAGAGAAATGAGAAGTATTGACTGTCACCTACTGGTAAGCTACACGATTGATATTCTAACTTCTAAGAGAATTCTAAGTGTTCATCCTCAGATACTCTTCCATTAATAAATGATATAGGCTCACCAAGATGTCCAGACAGGCGTGAAAGAATGTATGAGAAACTGCAATCAGTATGATGCCCAATACTGGCCTCGGGAACAGCAAAAACCTGGAAAAGACATGTTGGGGGAGGATGGAGTAAGAATTTGACATATTACAGGGGTAAGCATCCCAGCAAGATTGCATGATAAATCCTTGAGAAAGTAAACAAATCAATAGGTCAAAGAATATAGGTTCTAGTAGTATGCCCAAAGATATGATATAATATGTGTATGCATCCATAAAAGATACATACGGTCTTCTCTGTGACAACTGAAAAGTTTGCAGGAACGATTAGAGCTCCACCTCCTCCCATGACAAGTCCATGAACAAGAGCTACCTGGGAATTTGAAATTGAGATTAGTACATTTAGGAATCACTTGAGCAGAAAGCAGGTACAGATACCAATGCAATTGCATCGTTGTTCCGCAGGAGCAAATTCGAACTCAATGACATATTTTATCAGATTGGAACTGGTACCCAGGTCTTCTTGTGGGTGTGAATATGATAGCATAGCCAATACATTCTATACACAACCTCCAGACACGAATCATCTGCCAAGGAAAGGCAACTTGCATAAGTATCTCTTGATGATGCATCATCCTTCAGCAATGATCAAAAGGGAATCAGGACGCATGTTCATGTGTCCTTTCTTCTTTCTGCGTGCATTGAAAATTAAGAAAATCTGAAATACTCAAGGAAACGTAGCGCCATGAAGCAATACCAGTATCTGGGTATCGCTGGTACCATCACCTTAGCTGTGAAAGCTAATCCGGATATCCAAATTAATGTGTGCTTCCATATTACCAATGATTGTACAATGTACCCTCATTACATTACCTGATCTCCCCTCATAAAACATCTTGAGATCCCCCCCAGCAGAGAAAGCACGTCCAGCTCCCTGAAAGGCACATGTCAGTGACACTTTCCACGGCATTCCCATGTCAACAAAACCCAGAAAGGCATCTCAGAGACCTTGACTATCACGAGCTCTGCACTGTCGTCCTTGTCCCACTTCTCAAGGGATTCGGCAAGAAGGGCAACCTGACGGTCATCAACATTGCCAAGATTTTTCTTTTAACATTTCTATCAAAACTTCTCCAGATTGTGATCATGCCAATATTGCAATGGACTCTGTGAGACATTTACCACTTTGGAGGAGAGAACGTTTAATTGGCGCGGGCGGTTCAGAATCAGCAGCCTCACATGCTTCACTTCTTCTACAAGGACCACCTAAAAGAGGAAGGAAACCAAACAGACGTAGGTCAACGGAGGGAGCCCACTGGTGGAGGAGGAGCTCCGCGATGGAAAATACGGGGAAGACGGTGGGAGCACCTGCTCTGGGTTTGTGGGTTCTTGTGCCATCTGAAGTCCCTTGGGCGTGTCCCCACCAACAAGATCAATCAACGAGGCAAGAGAAGCTATAAAAGGTCAATCAAGAACCCAACTTTGAGGCAAGAAAACCAACGAGGGCGAGAAGATGATTGGAAATATGGTCGAGTCCCGAGTACCTGACCTGAAACTGGAGAGAACCCAGAAGGTCTATCTGCTGATCAGCTGGGTACCATGCACTGGTAGGAACTTGGGGAATTAAAGCAACAAGAGCTTCATCCTGGAAGAAGGGAAGATGGTGGGATTGGGAAGGGAAGGTCACTAAAGTAGGTGGAGAGTTTGAGTGAGAGAGAGAGAGAGAAGGTGGTGGGTGAGGAAGGAGAGAGAGAGGTGGTAGGTGAGGAAGACAAGTGAACGACCAGTGGAGCAGACGCCACCAACTACCAACCGGGTACTGTGCGTACGTGTGTGTGTGCGCGCGCCCGCGCGCCCCTCCACCCCCGCGTGTCCGCGGGCGACAAAGTAGGACACGATCTGTGCACGAGGATTACTACTGCAGTAATGACTAATGAGCCGGCATTTTTTTGTAATTAAAGATTTTTAATTCGATATGAGTAACACTGAAAGTTATTATAGGGAGAATTAAGACTGATTATTTTTTAATCTTTATCAGATTTTTCAATATCCCATGACCCCTATTATTTATGGGATTTATTCTTAGATCTCTCCTTACATAACTGTGTAAGTATATAAATATGTAACTATATAAGTTATGTAAATATGTAAATTATGTAAGTATAAAAGTTATGTAATTATGTAAGTATTTAAGTATGTAGCTTGTACTTCACTAACTACATACTTACATAACTTATATAATTACATAACTTACATTCTTACATAGTTACATATTTATATAATTATAAAATACTTACATAATTATATATATAACTCACATAATTAGTGAATTACAAGTTACATATTTAAATACTTATATAATTTACATAACTTACGTACTTTATATAATTATATAGTTACATAATTATATAGGGAGAGATTTAAAAATAAATCTCGCAAAAAATAAGAATCACATGGTGCTGAAAATTTTGACAGGGACTGAACAATAATATCAATCTTCTATCAGAGAGTAATTATTAATTCTCCCAAATTATTATACTCTAGAGAGTGTGTAACAAATATTTATCATGGGGGTTTTTTTATTAAAATGATCATATTTAATTATTTATATAATCACATTTAAAAAATAATTCTCAAAATAATCACTAAATTGCTACGTTGGTAACTTGGTGATCGGGAGACCGGATGTTATTATAGAGTCGGCGTTGATAATACCGACTTTAGAGTCGGCATTGAGAAGACCGACTTTAGTGTCACTCCAAAATCGGCAATGGAAAAACCGGCTTTGGAGTCGGGGTTGCCATTGCCGACTCCAAAGTCGGTAATGGGAAAACCAGCTCCGTTGTGTTTAAAAAAAAAAAACAGCCCGCCGCGATGCCCTGTTCTTGCAGAGTCCGCACTGGAGCAGCTAACTGGCCTCCAGTTTCGGTGAGATTGCCACAACTCGGGGTCTTTAAAAGGTAAGAACTCAAGTAAGAATGTTGGCATGAGCATTTATGAAGTGAAGACTAAGAATCGACAAAATGATTTACCCTGTGATATCGTCCAATTAAGAACACAGATGCTGACTTCCAGAAATTCCAGTTGCAGTAGGCAACATGCTTCATGTCAGTTTGATCCATGATCTCAAATATATATGCTTAAAACATGCACTTATGAAATACATGTTTGTTACAAAAATGAAAAATAAAATTGTCAATTGAACATTTGGAATCCGAATAATCAACTTCGATTTTGCATCTCTCCATATATTTCTGAGTGAATGTTGGTTACCAGAGACTAATTTATCTGAATACTCATTTTACCAAATGGTAGACATATAGAATACATAGAATTAACTCTGAGCATGTTTGCAGATTAATAATAAGTGCTCGAAATCACTATCGAAGGACCATTAGCTTGGTAAATAATCAAGTTCCAAAAATTAAATTAATTGCAGAAAATAATGAAATTAAAAAACAAGAAAAATCAGGCATCCTCGTTCCATTCTGTGATGCCTGTAACCTGTGATGCCCCGTTTGCGTAAAATAAGGTCACATGCTGCACGTATACAATTCTTAGACCACAGTGAGCGGAGAGGAGCAGCGGTGAAACTGGAGGCTAGTTAGCTGCTCCAGTGCGGACTCTGCAAGAACAGGGCATCGTGGCGGGCTGTTTTTTTTTTAAACACAATGGAGCCGGCTTTCCCATTACCGACTTTGGAGTCGGCAATGGCAACCCCGACTCCAAAGCCGGTTTTCCCATTGCCGACTTTGGTCAATGCCGATTCTAAAGTCGGTCTTCTCAATGCCGATTTTAAAGATCTATAGTAACATCCGGTCTTCCGATCACCAAGTTGTCAACGTGGCAACTTGGTGATTATTTGGGAATTATTTTTTAAATGTGATTATATAAATAATTAAATAATAAAATATGATTATTTTAATAAAAAAACCCTTACCATGGGCACCACATCCAATGGCTTAAAGAAAAAAAAATCGGTGATCTTAATGGAACAAAAGTAGTCGACTTATTACCATAATCTTTTTAAAATTCTTGAACCATCAAGTTATAGTGTGCACTTTACTGACCTAGTAAACCGTCAAGTGGAGTAAGGACAATACGGGTACACGGAAAGTAGAGCTACCAAGTCCTAACTTTGGAGTTCACGAACACCAATCCTTGAGCCCACAGCCACACGGGGTGGGATTTCTCGTTATCAAAAAAAAAAAAAAAAACCGTGAAATCAATATATATTTTCTAAGTCAAGAATCTAATATACAGTGAGGTTGCAATAAACTTCCGAAGCTCAAAAACAGATGGGCTGAGAAGAAAGCGAAAGAGTCATTTTACATAGCGTAATAGCAATGGCTTGTTACTAAAGAACAGAAAAAAAATGTCAATAAAGTGTAACATTGCAACAAATATTACTTGGTCAGTAAATAAAAATACAAAATTTCGGAGACCAAGAAAGACATTAAGATACCAAATTTATATTTTGTTGAGGCTAGAGGTATAGATGTTGTTGGACGGTGATAAATTCTTGTCTTTGAGTTCCATGGAAATGGACAGAACGAGGAGTAGCCATCAAACCAACATGTACGCCTCTAACCTAGTCAATTGCAAAAAATATAGTAGCTATATTTGAGTGAGACAATAATAAAATAACCTTCTTACATGCATAATTATAAAAATAACACCCTTGTGGAGGGGTAAAGACGACGACTCAGCTCAATGGAGTCCATTCATAGGCCCATCAAGGTAGGAGAATGGAAGCTATAGCCCACTAGTATCCTGCTCCCCAACAATGTGTCTATGAAGAAGGAAAGGTATGGGCCTGTCTTGTCGGAGCATGTTTCTCTAGGCCCACAAGGCCTCTAGCACTTAGATCAGAGCGAGTGAGGGTAGCCCTTTCTTGGGCTTGTCATCCATGAGTGACTTATCAATCACGAAGATCGAGCTCTCAACCTCTTGGGCTACGGTAAGAATCATCTACGTAGCAATAGGGGAATGGCCATGACAGACAATCAAGCATGCCAAGGTAAGGCACCATTGACTACCTGGCATACCCCTGCTGCGCCATGACATGGCAACACCACCTGTCCAGTATGCGCCCTTACTCTCGGAACTTGGTAATAACAGTAAGGCACCTCCCACACCTAGTAGGCTAGGTGTCACAGTGTGTCGACCCCTTACCCAAGGCCACTTCAACCCTGCACGATCCCCAACAAACTCTCAATGGCTAGACAACATGGCATGGGAGGGGGTGGCAGGCACTAGGGCCCCCCTGACACATGCTTAAATGAGGAATGACATAGACCAAAAGGTGGTAAGTAGACAACTCTAGACTTTTATACCAGCACAGAGGAGCACTAAGCACCTCTCTCTCTCTCTCTCTCTCTCTCTCTCTCTCTCTCGCCATTCCCTCCCACATGTAGATGCTGGAAATCGACTTGGGGAGTCACATGTGCAGCGGAAGTAAAACAAAACAAAAATCGATTTCCATCCAAGTACTTGATCGGGCTATGATGTACGGTGCATGTAAACATACATACGAACAAGGTATGAGACCATCTCACCTAGGAGAGATCGTATAACCCCTGAAGTGTAGAACTAGTCATCAGTTTGAAGGAGCTCTCGTGAGACTCCCTCTAGCGGTATTCACACAGTGGATGATCGGTGATGACGATGACTCCTCTTTCGTCGGTGGTGACTCTCCTCCACGTCGTGCAATGCCACGCAGTGGCCAACAGCAGCAAGTAGTAGAAACAACAAGAGGGGGCAACCCTCCTAGTTCTCCTCTTGCCAAGGGAGAGCACTGGAGGGAGAGATGGGAAGGAGGATGAAGAAGGTGGCTTCTCCTCTCAATATCTAGCCCATGAACTTTACGGAGAACCCCTTCTATTTATAGAGAGTCTATGAGACACCTTAGCAGGGACACCTCATCCTGTTATGATGACAAAATGTGTCCTTGTCAAGTTATCATGACAAGGGACATCTCGTCAAGTCATGATGACAAGGGACACCTTGTAGGGACACCTCGTCAAGTTATCATGATAAGAGACACCTCGTCAAGTCATGATGACAAGGGACACCTTGCAGGGACATCTCGTAGAGACATCTCGTCAGCTAATCATAACAAGGGACACATCATAGGGACACCTCGTTAGGTAATCATGACAAGGAACACCTCATAAGGGCAAGTGTCACACACTTGTCAATATGCAATGATTATAATCATTACAAGGGGTTGAGGTGGCATAATGAGGTGGCTAATCCATAAATGCCCCTTTTTAATGAATCATGGTCTAGGCTTATTGAGTCTTACATGATAGATCCATAATGGGTTAAATAAGGCTTATTGGATAACTTTTACCCAATCCTCTATTCATCTCGTTATCCACCTTATGTGTGTGACCATGTAGGCCCAATATTGAGCTGGCCGTGAGTTGCATCCGTTAGAACTCCTTCTGACTTAGTGAGTTATTATGGAGATCTCCATAATAATTCACTTAACTTATCGATTATGAACATACTATACCACTATGTCATAATCCCCAGATGATATGAGTGATTAAATCCATTGGACCTATCTGCCCACAGTTACCGTGTACCTGTAGTCCCTCATTCATCTATTATCCTAGAGATCGTATATTAGTCATGGTATTGTCAGGCCTATACAGAATTTGTTAAAGTCAAACTCTTATCGGATTCTCCTAGAGAACTCCTTCTCACTAAATTCGATCGACCATGGCCAAGGATTTGCCTGAGTAAGACAATATGGGATATTCCTCTCACGATACCGAGAGTGGATGATCCTCTATTGACACACAATTACCTTCGTAAGGTTGGCTACCATTCCCAATGACCGACTATACTAAACCTGGAATATCTAAACCTATAAATCCAGTATCAAAGAATGGAGTACTCAAACAAGACACTTTTGGTGTCTCAAGTCTAAGGACCAGTTACACAACTAAGACTACAGAATCGTTATCTGACAATCAGGTATCATTAACTATACAACATTCCGAGAACAGATCATTCAGTGAACTCATTCTCTAATGAACACTTGCATCATATCCCTAGTTTCTCCACACAAGCAGCTATGAGACCAGCTGCCTCCATCATATTGACGGGTATATGGCACACCGATTTTTCCAGTCATCTCAATGTCCTTCTTGAGTAACCTATGACTAAGAATATTTAGGATCTATGTTTAAAGAGGATCGACCTCATTATCATGATCTCGTCATGATCCAATTCCCATTGCACTGACCCATGGACATCACAGTATACTTACGCATGGAATATACAATGAGAAAATATCATTATCTTATTACCAAAAGAGATTGTACATAATTACAAGTGCCATCACTCATGTGAATTGGCTTGCAGGGCACCTATAACTAGCAATCTCCCACTTGACCTAAAATCAATCACCTACATGTCTGATCCCTATCAGACCTCGGTGTCGCTCAAAAATAATTTAAGTAAGTGGCTTTGTCAGTGGATCCATAATGTTATCGTCGGATGAAATTCTTTTTACAACTACATCACCACGAGTCATGATCTCTCTTATCAAAGGGAACCTTCTTAGAACATGCTTCAATTTCTAATGAGACCTGGGTTCCCTTGAGCAATCGCCCTGTTATTGTGGAAAAACAATGAAATTGGCTCTCCATGGCTAGACACCACTCCTAAATCTGCAATGAGCTTTTTCATCTAGACAACTTCCTTTGCTTCTTCTGAAGAAGCAATATACTCTGCCTCGGTAGTCGAGTCAACAGTACTCTCTTACTTGGAACGCTTCCAACTTACTGCTGCTCTATTTAGGGTAAAAACATACCCTGAGTTAGACTTGCTATCATTGATATCAGATTGGAAACCTAAGTCTGTGTAGCCTTCAACCTTGAGACTACTGTAGACACGCCATTTTTGACAACGTATGGAGTACATTTCATGTTATACTATAATGCCTCAAAGTGGCTCTCTTCAATTAATCACTTGAGTGATTTTCCTATTTTTTTAGATTTTTAAGGATTTTTAGGAATTTTTCTAGGGCTGTTAAGGGGTTCTCTGTGTGCAGTTGATGACAGACACAATGGTCGTGGTTCAGGAAGATGATTCCCGTCAGGTAAAACCGTCGCGTATGACCCTTCTTTTTCTTACACCTTCTATGTTTTGTAATCGCGTCCGTTAGAGTCGTCACGTTTAAGAGTTTTCAATTTTAATTTATGGTAAATTCCAAAATTGTTTTTAGAAAGATTTTCTTGCTAATTAGAATCGCGTCCATATAGTCCGTCGTGTTTCAAACCTTCCGTTGTTTCAAGATCGACTCCCAGAAGAAGACTGATTCTTTCAAATACACGACCACTCATGTCATCACGATTAAAAGTTTCCATTTATTAAATTTGGAAAGAATCAATTGATATTAGAAGTGTTATAAACGCGTCGAACTATGTCATCGTGATTTTGAAACCTACTATAATCGATGTTTGGAAAGGCCTAATCGAAGTAAGGAGATCTTATTAAACGCGGTGCTTCTGTCGGTCACGATTCACATTGATAGACGACCACTGTGTCCGTCGCGATTCACCAAATTTTCCCCTATAAAAGACCCCCGAGGCCATTGTTTTAAGATACACCCCCAACCATTATGGCGAAGCCCTGCTACATTGAAGAGTCCAATTTCGAGCTAAAAGAAGAAGAACCCTTCTCTCAAGCTATTCAAGTCTTCATCAAGTGGAGTCCATTCTCCAATCTCTCAAGCTTTTGGAGCAAGGAGGAGGAGGCTTCTTCTTCCTCTTTGGACATCACAACATCAAGCTTCCTTCATCACCCTTTTTCTTTTCCCCTCTTTCTTTTATTTCATTTCATTTAGTGCATTTATCACACTCCATCACTCTCACACACACCATTTCATTTCATACCTACATTTTTAGGGGTTTTTATACCACATCCACAAGGTGTGTTTAAGCCCATGCTATTGCATTTGCTTCATCTTTTTTTTGAATTTGACACTACACAACTTGAACTAATCTCTCTTTCACTTATTTGTTTGTTTCTTTATTTTACAAGGTAACCAACAAGCTGAAGTCTTCTCTGCCGACCGGTCAGTTGGAGGAGTAAGAGTCAACCCACCATCCCAACTCCCGTGATCTTTGGGTGAAGGTAAGTAACTCTACGCCTCTCACTCACTCCTTCGGTACCCTTGCGTACCTGGCGATCACATTTCCTCCATAGTGCACACACACATTCTTCCTCTTCTTTCTACGCATAATATTTTAATTATTATTTTTTAATTATTCTTTGTGGAGTGTTTGAAAAAAAGCACATTCATAGCTACCTCCTCCATATACTAGTAAAAGATCCTTAGTCCTTCTCAAGTACTTAAGGATACACTTTATTGCCTTCCAATGTTCCAAACCTGAATCTGCCTGATACTTGCTCGTAACACTTAGAGCATGTGCTATATCAGGTCTAGTACATAACATTGCATACATGATAGATCCTATAGAAGATGCATAGGTTATTCTATCCATGTATGCCCTTTCTTCTAGAGTCTTTGGGGACATACTCTTAGAAAGAAAAATTCCATGTCTCAATGGTGTGAGACCTCTTTTGGAATTTTCCATGCCAAATCTTTTGACTATGGTGTCTATATACATGGACTGGGACAAGCCAAGCATCCTCTTAGATCTATCTCTATAGATCCGAATCTCCAAAATGTAGGATGCTTCCCCTAAGTCCTTCATGGAGAAGTTATTTGATAACCAAGTCTTAACTATGGATAGCATTCCAACATCATTCTCAATGATGAGGATGTCATCTACATACAACACCAAGAAAATGATAATACTCCCACTTACCTTCCTATATACACAAGACTCATCTTTGTTCTTAACAAAGTCATAAGATTTGATTACCTCATCAAACCTTATGTTCCAACTTCGGGAAACTTCCTTTAGTCCATAAATAGACTTAAGCAACCTGCACACCTTATCTGGACTTTTCTCGAAAATGAATCCCTCAGGTTGTATCATATACACCTCTTCCTCGAGGTTGCCATTGAGGAATGCAGTTTTTACATCCATCCGTCAGATCTCATAGTGATGGTATGTTGCAATGGCCAATAAAATTCTGATAGATTTTAGCATGGCGACGGGCGAGAAGGTTTCGTCATAGTCAACACCTTGCCTTTGACGATATCCTTTTGCCATAAGCCTTGCCTTAAAGGTCTCTACCTTTCTATTCACTCCAATCTTCTTCCTGGAGATCCATTTGCACCCAATGGTACAATACCCTCAAGTGCATCAACTAGGTTCCAAACCTGGTTGGAATACATGGAATCCATCTCAGAATTCATGGCCTCTTGCCATTTCCTGGAGTCTATGCTCGTAATAGCTTCCTCATAAGTTTGAGGATCAATATCCTTGGAGTCCTGTCCCTTGATATGTCCCACATATCTTTCAGGAGGGATAGAAACTCTACTTGACCTATGCAAAATTAGATTTTGTGTGATAGGTGCCTGAATACACTCTTCTTGTAGAATGGTGCTTGAGCTAGGTTCTCCAACCTCATTCAATTCTATCATACTCCCACTATTGCCACCAAGTATGTGTTCCTTCTCAAGGAACACTGCTCTCTTGGCAACTAAGACCTTTTGGTCCTCGGGGTGATAGAAGTAATACCCACAAGTTTCTTTGGGATATCCCATGAATATGTACCGTTCCGACCTTGATTCCAACTTATCGGGATTGTATCTCTTAACGTGGGCAGGGCAGTCCCAAATCTTAATAACTTTAAGATCGAGCTTCTTCCCTTTCCATATCTCATATGGAGTAGACACTACCATTTTTGTTGGAAATCTGTTCAGAAGGTAAGCTGCGGTCTCTAGGGCATATCCCCAAAATGACATGGGTAGGTTGGCAAAATGCATCATGGATCGCACCATATCCAACAGTGTGTGATTCCTCCTTTTTGATACAACATTGAGCTAAGGTGTATGAGGAAGAGTCCATTGGGATAGAATCCTATGGTCCTTTAGAAATCGGGTGAACTCTGTACTCAAGTACTCTCCTCCTTGATCTAAACGAAGAATCTTGATACTCTTTCTAGTCTGATTTTCTACTTCATTCTTGTATTCTTTGAATTTTTCAAAGGCCTCATATTTGTACTTTATTAAGTACACATGTCCATACCTTGAGAAGTCATCAGTGAATGTAATGAAGTAAGAATATCTGCCTTTGGCTTGTATGGACATAGGTCCACATACATCAGTATGTATAAGTTCTAGTAACTCAAAAGCTCTCTTTCCAGTTCCACTAAATGAAGAGTTGGTCAATTTTCCTTGAAGGCAAGATTCACAGGTTGCATATGATTCATAATCAAATGGATCTAAATATCCATCCTTTAACAACCTTTGAATTTTACCCGCATGGATATGACCTAGCCTATAGTGCCATATGTAAGTCTCGTTCACCTCATCTCTCTTTCTTTTAGACATACCAACATTCATGACATGTGAAGCAACATCTAATGTAAACAAACTATTGATCAATGTTCTTTTACTAATGATCTCATCATCCAAAATCAGTGAATAACCATTGTTCTAAAAAATAAACTTATATCCATTTTTAGTTAAACATGAAATGAAAAAGATATTCTTGATGATAGTAGGAACAAAGTAACATGTATCCAATACAAGTGCGGCTCTACGAGGTAGTAGCAGGTTGACTTCTTCGACAGCAACAACAACAACTTTTGCACCGTTCCCAATTCTTAAGTCAATCTCGCCCGTTGCTAGTCTCCCACACTTTGTCAGAACCTGCAACGAATTGCATATATGAGATGCACATGCGGTATCTAATACCCATGCATTATCATAATTTTCTGACAAATGGAGATCAATCATGAATATACCTAAAGCTTCGCCAAGCTTCTGCTTTGCCTTTTCTGCAAGGTATTCCTTGCAGTTCCTTTTCCAATGCCCATCCTTGCCGCAGTGGAAGCACTTTCCTTTGTCATTGGCCGAGTCTTTCTTGATAACCTTTGCCTTTCCCGCTTTGTTGCCTTTGCTTTTGCCCTTCTTAAGGGTCTTCCATGCCTTCCTCTTCTTGTTGATCTCATCAACATGGAGAATTGGCTTCTCCTTCTTGATGGAACCCTCAGCTTCCCTCAACATATTAAGAAGCTCAGGTAGGGTTGCCACTATCTTATTCATATTGAAATTCATAATGAATTGTGAAAAGAAATCTAGATGGGGTTGAAGTATGAGATCTACGCACAGGTCATCCTCTAGGACAAGTCCTACACCTGTGAGCTTCTCGATCCACTCTATCATCTTCAGGACATGGTTCTGAACCGATGCCCCTTCTGCCATCCTCATACTGAATAGACTCTTTGATATCTCATGTCTTTGAGTCCGTCCCTACTCCTCAAACAAGGTGCGGAGATGCATCATGATGGATTGAGCATCCATCTTTTCATGTTGTCTTTGCAGCTCGGGAGTCATGGAGGCTAACATATAACATTGAGCAAGAACCGAGTCCTCCCATCTTCCTCACTAGCCCCTTCCACTGGCTCGGACACGATCTCATCGAGGACATACACAATTTTCTCCGCCGTCAGAACAATTCTTAGGTTCTGAAGCCAATCAGCGTAGTTAATACCACTGAGATGATTGACATCTAATATGCTACAGAGTGGGTTTGCAAGCGACATTTTTCTGAAAATAAAGATGTAGCAATAATAAACAACATGCAAACTTTTGGATTTGTAGAAAATTAAGACATGGACTTTTATCTCAATTTTATCCCACTATTTTCTCGCAAGACACATGACACCCTCTAGCATGTGAATTGGAAGTTTCTGGCAAACTCCTTGTAACGTTCCGACCGTTCGGATCGTCGTTGTGTGGTTATGGAGGTCAGTGTGTGGCCGATGACGTGTGTGTGTGGCAGGTGGTTTCCGCAAGTTATGAGATTTTGCCCAAAGCAGTCACTGTTTCTCGGTTTCTAACGCGACAGTGAGGGGCGTCGCGTTTTGATCGCGACAGCCTATGGCGCCGTATTCATGACACCACCGGTTTAAGTGAACGTGTGCATGTCTGCCGTGTGTCGCATGCAGGGCACAAGGACTGACGTCAGCAGGCTTAAGGCGACAGCCTAAGGCGTCGTGTTCAGGTCGCGACTTAGTCAAGCGTCGCGTTCTTAACTTCACTGCATTTTTAAGAAACCCTGGCAGAATAGAGCTCAGAGAAGCTCTGCTCGGCCAGGGGGTTTTGCTGTGGGAATTGTGGGCGATTCGGCTTGTTAGTGGTTGGCTTGACGAGTTTCCACTGCGAGGACGCTACGTGGAGCGGAGGAAACGTCGTACGAGTGTCGTTCTTCGCGTTCTTTGCGAAGGTAGGGAAATTTCCCATGGTTGGATTCGTGAAACGTCCGTGTGATGTGGATAATGTGTTTCCTGCTTTCTAAACATTAGATAGCATGTGTAGGAACACATTAAAGCATGAAAAGGGAATGAAAACCATTGATTCTAAGGAGTTTGGGGTGATCCAAATGAAAGATTCCGGTTTAGGGTTCGCACCTGTTAAGGCGTGGACCCGTGGCGTCGCGACCATGTCGCGACACAGTGATGCGTCGCGTTCAGAAGGCGACACATCGTGCCGTCGCGTTATGAAGGCGATGTAGTACCCTGTCGCGATAACAACCGAATGTAGTTATTCATGAATACGTATAAGTGTTTGATTATTCATCTAGTGTGGTTTGTGGTATATGATGATAGTAAAGGTGCTTTGGCACTCTTTCAGCGCTCGGGGAGTGTGTGGTGTGTGGTTCATATGGTGTTCAAGTGGTTTGCGTGAAGGTTTTACGTGGCTTGTGCGTCGTGCACGTGGTTTCTGTGTACGTGGTGTGTAGTTTGATGCCTTCTGTGGATACCTCTTCAGTTGGGAGCCCCAGGTTTTGTGTGAGCCAGGCACGTGAGTGCTCGGGGCTTGTCCCGGTACTAGGTACTGACGAGGTCTTATCGTCTTCCTGGACACCCTCACTCTTGTGTTGAGTAGTACGTCCGGCTGAGGGAAAGACGGCAGTGGGACAGTGACTAGAGAGAGTTTGTTGTGTTGTCGCTTGTAGCGCGCTCGTAGTTGGGGAAGACGGACACCAGTAGACGTACTGGACCCCAGCTAGTCCTATTTTCCAATGCTTCACTTTAGGGAGCTCGGGCCAGAGTCCCTAAAGGTGCCAGGCATGGGCCTGCGAGGTGTGTGACTTGCAGGTTGTGGTGGTTTAGTTGGACTCCACAGTTCTTTGTACTTGTTTAGTGGAGCGGCAGCTGGACCCTTCGTCCGTGGCTGTGAGACTAAGAGGTAGTCCTGTGTTGTTGTCCAGGTCAGTAACTGGTGTCGCAAACTAGTTGATGTGGCCCGAGTGTGGCGTTTCTCTACAGTAGCTCGTGCACCTGTTTGGTTTTGCTGTTTATTTATTTACGTCGATTCTTGTTAAGCAGCAAAGGGTAAGTGGTACTTACAGTTTTATATCCTGCTAGATAATAATATAAATTGCTAGCGTAGCATTTTCTGCTTTGCTACTTGTGTTCGTTTGCTCAGTTTCTAGGGAGTTTCCCTACCGAGCCAGTGACTCGAGAGGCTCACCCCTACCTCCTACCAGGTGAGGGAGATCATGAGATTTCGCGCCCGTCGTCCAGTGAAGGGTCAGCACCACCAGCAGTGTAATTTTTACTTTTCTGTTGTTCACCTCGGGGTATGCCCTAGGTTCTGTTGTAGTTTGGTTACAGTTGTACTACAGTTATGTATATTTCATGTAAATATTTGTGAGATTGGCAGATCTTATGAATATTTGAGCTAGTTCCTTTATGTTTCTACGGACTCGTGGTATGATATCCCTTGCGAGGCTTCGGCCTGTTCGCGGGAGGCGGACTCAAGTTAGGCTCGTTATTAGGTTAACGGGTCTGAATGGTGAGGACCGTCACACTCCTAGTGGGGATCGGGATCCAATTGGCATCTTGGCATGACCTCAAGGCATGACCTCAAGGGACTTGACCAATCATACCAAGCCCAAATGGTAGACAACTCTTGTCAATTACAAATCTTGTGATTCTCGTCATAATTTGGCCTCCAAATCACCATGGCCTAGAGGGAATCTACCAACCATGATGTTTGGTTCAGTCAACACCATCATTACTAGATGAGTTTGATTCGGCGATATGCTCTCGAGAGACTCGACCAAACATACCCTGTCCTCAAGTTACCGGTGGCATCTCCATGTCATAGGCCAAATATCAAATCCCAATATAGGTGAGCCCGGAGTGACTCCACCAACCCATTCTATGTCAAGAAAAGATGGCTGCCGTATAATGATGGAAGGCCATGTGAGTCAATCTTATTGCCTCACGCTTACCGACTTAATATATTAGTATTAGAGGGAGTTTTATTATTATTATTATTTTATTTGAGCGGTCTCATAGCTAAATAATACACATCCCACATATATTATTATCATATATTTACATCACATGCAAATATGTACCTAGTAGGTGCAGAAATGAATATATATCGTATATAGAAATAGCCACACCAGATTATCATGGGCCAAATTCTAGCGTGATCAAGCATGAGCCAAAAAACTTGATCACAAAGCCCTATGTGTGTCCTCAATGATCCCATGAACGGTGTTCATACTCCTCTTCGTTATTAGCTCCGTCGATAATTCCACACTTTCGCCGTGTTTCCGAAAGTGATTTCAAATAATTACAATAATTACAAATGACTATAGGCATGCAGACCCAAAAATGTACATTTAATCAATTAAGAAACCTTGATCATATCAAGGGGAATTAAATAATTGGGAAAGCTAGAAATACACAACGATTTTAATGAGAAAGAGAAGGGGGCTCGCAGACCCCAATGAATCACCATCCACACACATAAGCATCACACATAGGTCCATGATCATCCGCCTGCAGCATACACATCACATGCATATATATAAGCTAATAGAAATTAATTAAACACTTTAACTAATAAAACTATTAGATTAAATCTTAATCTAATACATGGATTAACTCTTAATTGATCTGAATTGATCAAAATAACAAAACCTGAACATCATAGCCTAACCTTGGCTCTGATACCACTGCTAGAAATCGACTTGGGGGCTCACATGCATAGTGGAAGTAAAACAAAACAAAAATCGATTTCCATTCAAGTACTTGACCGGGCTATGATGTATGGTGCATGTAAACATGCATATGAACAAGGTATGAGACCATCTCACCTAGGGGAGATCGTATATCCCCTGAAGTGTAGAACTAGTCCTCAGTTTGAAGGAGCTCTGGCGAGACTCCTTCTAGTGGTATCCACACAGTGGATGATTGACGATGATGATGACTCCTCCTTCGCCAATGGTGCCTCTCCTCTACGTCGTGCAATGCCATGCAGCGGCCAACAACAACAAGTAGCAACAACAACAAGAGGGGCGGCCCTCCTAGTTCTCCTCTTATCAAGGGAGAGCACTGGAGGGAAAGATGGGAAGGAGGATGAAGAAGGTGGCTTCCCCTCTCAAGATCTAGCCCATGAACTTTAAGAAGAACATCTTCTATTAATAGAGAGCCTTTAGGACACCTTAGCAGGGACACCTCATCTTGTCATAATGACAAAGGACTCCTCGCAGGGACACCTCGTCAAGTTATCATGACGAGGAACACCTCACAGGGACACCTTGTCAAGTCATGATGACAAGGGACCCCTTGCAGGGACACCTCATAGGGACACCTCGTCAACTAATCATGATAAGGGACACCTTATAGGGACATCTCGTCAGGTAATCATGACAAGGGACACCTCATAGGTGAAAGTGTCACACACTTGTCAATATGTAATGATTATAATCATTACAAGGGGTTGATGTAACGACCCCGAGAACCCGACCCTCGGCCCACGCTGAGGACTCGATTTTCGCAGTTGCCGCCCATGGATCCGGAGACCCGAAAGGGCTATAAAATAAATCTAACAAGATATGTAACAGAAGTAAACGTCAACTGCTAAGCTAGAAGCGCACACGCGGAAACAGAAAGAAGAACGAGACCACTGTGTATCGCTCTAAGTACAGTCCCAACACACACACTAGTACAAGTAAAGGCAGGGGATAACAAGTCCCTTAGGGGCATACCCCGAGGGTGATGTACACTGAGAGGGGGAACCACTACTAGCTACGGGGACCACGACTACCACCCCGTCTCCTCCGCCCGACGAGTGCCCTGCTGCTGTTGAGAAGTCTCACCTGGAAAGCAAAGGGATGAGCTTCACAACAAAAGCTCAGTAGGGACTACCAATCTCCTACTAGCTCTAACAGGTAGTCAAAACTATGTACTTAATTAAATAACAATAGTTTATCTTCTACCTACAAATAAAAATGCGGAAGCAAGCTACTACTAGAAACGGTACGGAAGTACAGCATGGTCGGAAACTCCGTACGACTGCTCGTCGTGAGTACCACACGGCTACAAACATAGACAAGGGGAAACCCCGCCCGGACAAGAAACACTAGCTACGGAAAGCACTACCACTAGTCAACCGGTCAGGTGCGTCCACTGACGTCTTATCCTCGACCCAGGTCCAAGCCTCCACATCTCGTTAGAGTAAGGCAGGACACAAAGTACACAATAGTAACCGCCATAGTCTAGCCGGACTATGGTCCCACGTTTGGCCTCTCTAGGTGGTTCCGAGGCCACAGAGCGAGGTAGTGAGAAGAAGGACTGTCTGGCCTGCGCCGAAAAGGACTCCAAACGACCTTGGCATTCCAGACCAACCAAGAGAGCTCTGCAAACGACTCAACGCCACTGTCCTAACCACCATTTTCCCCGCTGCTCCAGAGTCTGCGACTCGAGCACGCCCGCCGCCCGGAGTACTCCCTCAACAGGCGTGCGGGGACGGGGGTCCCAAGCAACAGTAACAACCTCTCTCACAGGACAAGCCCTCAAGTGCCGAGCACCGGGCCAACGACTAGTGTAGGACCATACTAGGGAACTAGCACAGGTGCCACGGGTACAGTAAAGAGCGAAAACGGCGAAGACTCCACAAAACACGGTACTTCGCAAGACCATAACCTGTCTTTGCTGTAGGAGCGTCGCGATGATGTCGCAGCAGCCATGCCAGTCGCGACATCATCGTGACCTCTATAGCTGTCGCGTCTTCAGCCGAGGGGGGTTTCGGAGTAGTCCTCCCGGAGACCACCCCAAAACATGATACAAGCATTCCACAGGGGGAGGGGAGCATGCCCAACATGTATGAAAGCTTTTAAACCATGCAAACCACCCTTAGAACCCACAACCATGTATGTACAAGAATCTACGCTCGATAGAAACCTCACTCAACCACTAGCATGATTCTCACACTCCTATACCCCAAACCACGAGGAAAACACCATCTCAAGGGGGGGGGGGGGGGAAGGGAGCATGCTAGGGCGAGAGGATCAAGGGTCCCTGTAAGGTCTCGGGTCTTTGCGGATCCTTATTGGGTCTTTTAGAGGTTCTGTGTGGTCGACGACAAGACCATTGTCGTTGACTTGGGGTTGACGGCCAGGGCTAGCCATTGACTTAGAGTGAGCGTCCAGTGATGTTGACGTTTGAGGTTGAACTCAACGTCCAGCGATGTGGACGTCAGGTCTTTGGCGGTTCTGTAGGCGACCAGTGATGTTGACGTCAACTGGTCGGACCTGTTGAAATAGGGCAGCCCGAGAGCAGAACCCATTCTTCTCATTTCCTCTCCTTTCCTCCACCTTTGCTTTTCTCCATTTCCACAGCTTCTGATGGTTGATCTGAGTTCGTGGGAAGGCTCTGGATCGCGTGGCGGTGCTTGATCGGGCGGGAAACGCGAGGATTCGGTGCGATTTGCGCGGAGTCTTCGGGGGGTTCCGGCGCGATTAGTGGCTGTTTGGGGGTTTATAAAGCGTTCTGAGGTAGGGAATTAACTCCTACAACCCTCCTTAGCAATCCAGCATGCTAATTTGTGTGAATCAGTGTGCGAATTGTGGTTTAGGGTTGGGTTGTACCATGCCGGAATTGTGGGTGTTTTGGACAATCTAGGCGTTAGACTGTTTAATTCTGATGTTCTGGTAGTTTAGATTGATGAGAGGAAGTGTTTCCCTCCATCAGTCGAAGTTCTGTTGGGTGATTCTGCCCAATTGGAATGATTCGGTTCAGTTCTGGGTTTAGGGGACTGAAGAGCTTAACGTCCACATCTGTTGACGTTGAGATCTTCAGGGGTGATATTGACGACATGGTCGATGGCTGTTAAGTCAGGGTAAACGACATGATGAGTGCCGTTTACTTCTTATTGGCGGCTATCGATATGGCCGTCAATCTCCTATGTCCCAGCAGACTTAAGTATTGTGTTTCAAGGCGATCGACATGTGATGTCTGCCCTGTTTACACATGTGGGCCAGGCTTAGAGTGTGACTCTGCCTGTGCATAGGAGTAGTTGATTGTGGCACGAGTGTTTACTTACTGTACGGGGTTTCAGACGTTGAGTGTGTTCCGTCTGTTGTACGCGCGTTGCGTTACCGTGTACCCGTTTCTGTTGTGTTACCTAGGCGTGGGTGCAACTCCTTCTAGACGACTAGCGTGTGGTTGTCCTCCGCTAGTGAGCCAGGATGCCGAGTGCGACTCTGTCCTGTGCGTACTCCTTGTGGTGGTTTTGAGCCGGTCTCCGTGGAGCCCTTCTCTACCGCTAGGGTCAAGCGTAGGGGAAAAACCGGTCGTGGACCAGACGCGAGAGAGAGCGTCTGTAGTGTGCACACGTGGCTGGGGTTGAGAGCCTCTATGGTGACGGGACGCCGAGCCACAGACCCTAGCTGAGTCCTACTTACTGTGTGTGTGTGTTACTGAGCCGCGAGGTTTACAGTTTTGGGTTGTAATGCGACGTGTACTTACTTACAGTTTTTACTTTCCGCACTTAGAACTGTTACCGGTGGGGTTACTTTTCCCTACTGGGTCTCTTTTCTTAAGACTCACTCCCCTCCCTTTCAGGTGGGTCTTCGTCGACTCCCGTTCCAGGCGAGTCTAGCCACTCCGGTGTTGGTGCTCCTTAGCTGCAGTGAGTAGTACTTTTTGTTGTACTTCTGTACTCTGTACCTTGCTCAGACTCTGAGTTGTACATATTATGTTTATATAGTGGAATTTTACAGCTTTACATGGTTTGTATCTTCTTACATATAGTCTTCTCGGACGTTCACTTCCTACCCTTCCGAGCTTGTCTCGTGGGTTAGTGGGTCAGAATTCGGGTTACTGGTTGTTACTGGTAATGTGGATTCTGGGTCGTTACAGTTTGGTATCAGAGCCTGGTCTTATGAGATATATATAAGGAAATACCCATCATGTAGACTCAGAGTATAAAGAGTACAGCTGCAGCTATCTAGCTATCTATCTATTTAGCCCGGAGTTAGTTAGTATATTTATGTGTATTTTTGCTCTGTGTATAGTACTATGGCTCCTAGGCGACGTCCTAGAGAGGGAGTGGCTGAGCAGGTGACTCGTCAGGAAGCTGGAGATGCTCCGCCACCTCAGCAGACGCAGCCTTTGCCACAGGACGCACATAGTGGTATTGCTCCGCCGCCACCTCCACCTCAGGTAGCTCAGGGATTAGACATGACTCGATTTCTTGAGGGGATGGCTCAGTTTGTTGCTCAGCACCGTGACGCGCCGGTACCCCAGGGTGGTACTGGGAAGGTGTTGAGGGAGTTCTTGCAGTTTCAGCCTCCTCAGTTTTGGGCCAGCCTGATCCAGATGCAGCGCGGGCATGGTTAGATGCAGTGGAACGAAATTTTCGTTCCATGGAGTGTGTTCCTGAGGAGCGAGTGTTGCTAGCTAGTTACCAGTTGCAGGCGCAGGCGTTGTCTTGGTGGTTCGCTGAGTGGGAGACTACTTTTCAGTCTCGTCCACTGAGACAGATTTCGTGGCAGGAGTTTGTCGTTTCTTTTGAGAGAGCCTTCTGTCCTACTTATGTCCGGACGGAGAGATTGTACCAGTTTCTGGACTTGCAGCAGAGGGACTTTACTGTGGTGCAGTACAGGGCCAGATTTGTAGAGCTAGGGCGTTATGCTCCGCAGATTATGGCAGATGAGGGTCTGAGGACTCAGCAGTTTGTGAGGGGCTTGAGGCCAGAGCTCAGGCAGGCGCTGATAGTTGCTCGTGTCACAGATTTGGATGCGGCCTATCAGACAGCGGCAGCGTTGGAGGCAGACACTTTGCGGACTCATGCTCGGAGCGCAGAGGTTCAGACACAGGTAGTTCCTTCTCAGCCTCGACAGCAGCAGGGTAGTGTGCAGACGACCCTGAGGACTGCGACTTCCTACGCGTCCACTTCTATTGGGACGACGGCGAAGTCAGGATCTCGGAGGAAGTTTCAGCGTGATAGGAGGCAGGCAGAGCAGAGGCAGCAGTCGGTTGGGAGTGTTCAGCAGCCGGCAGGTCAGCCTTTGCAATAGGTACATCGTACTTTTGCTGGTCAGTGTTACCGGTGTGACCAGATGGGTCACATGACGCGAGATTGTCTTTTACTACCTCGTGTGCCGCAGCAGCAGACCTAGTCACAGCCCCGAATGCAGCAGTAGCAGCAGCAGACACCTGTGCAGTAGCGTCAGCAGACCGGAGGTTCTGGTGGGTCGAGAGGTAGAGGTCGTGTTACTCACTTGACCCGTGCAGACGCGGAGGCAGCTCACCTAGTAGAAGGTACTGTTTCAGTTTTTGGTTGTACAGCTAGAGTTTTGTTTGATTCCGGTGCCTCTCACTCTTTGTGTCTGAGGAGTTTTAGACTCCCTTGGAGAGTTGAGTTCGGGAGAGTCTGTTGAGTTAGCAGTAGAGTTGCCGACAGGGGACTTTGTCCTTACGTCCTACTGTCTTGAGGAGGTACCTGTGCAGTTGCAGGATCAGTGGTTGTCAGCTCGTCTGTTTGCTTTGCAGTTACATGACTATGATGTGATTTTGGGTATGGACTGGTTAGAGCGGTATGGTGCAGTGATGGATTTCCAGAAGAAGAGGGTGCACTTGCGGATACCTGGGGAAGCGGCGTTCTACTTCCAGGGTATCGTACCTCTTACTTCTCGCTTTTTAGTTCTTGCTTTGAGGGCAGGGAGGTTACTTGCTTCTAGTTGTTAGGGTTTCCTAGTTTCTGCAGTGACTCTTGACCAGATTGCCTCAGGAGTGGGAGACATTCCTGTAGTCTGTGAGTTTCCGGATGTTTTTCCGGAAGAGTTGCCTGGTCTACCACCAAAGAGAGAGATTGAGTTTACTGTAGAGTTGGTTCCTGGCACTGTACCTTTTGCTCAGGCACCGTACCGTATGGCACCAGCAGAGTTGAGGGAGTTGAAGAGGCAGCTTGAGGAGTTGTTGGAGAAGGGCTATATTCGTCCTAGCTTTTCTCCGTGGGGGTCACCTGTTTTGTTTGTCCGGAAGAAGGATGGTAGCCTGAGGTTGTGTATCGATTATAGGAAGCTAAATCAAGTGACCATCAAGAATATGTATCCTTTGCCTAGAATTGATGATCTCTTTGATCAGCTTCAGTCTGCTCATGTCTTTTCGAAGATTGACTTGAGGTCGGGCTACTATCAGTTGCGGATTAGAGATTCTGATATTGAGAGGACTGCTTTTCGGACCAGATATGGACACTTTGAGTTTTTGGTGATGCCGTTTGGGCTCACCAATGCTCCAGCGGCCTTCATGGATCTGATGCACCGGGTGTTCCACCAGTTCTTGGACCGGTTTGTCGTAGTGTTTGTTGACAACATTCTGGTGTACTCCGTTTCGGAGGAGGAGCACGCCGAGCACCTGAGGATCGTGTTGCAGACCTTGCGAGAGCACCAGTTGTATGCCAAACTTAGTAAGTGTGAGTTTGGCTACAACAGGTTCACTTTTTGGGACACGTGATCTCAGGTGAGGGAGTTTCGGTAGATCCAGCGAAGGTTGAGGCAGTTTTGCAGTGGGAGAGTCCCAGATCTGTGTCTGAGATTCGTAGCTTTCTGGGTTTGGCAGGTTACTACCGCAGGTTTGTTCGAGATTTTCTCAGGTTGCTGCACCCTTGACTCGGTTGACGAGAAAGGGAGTTCCGTTTGAGTGGTCGGAGCAGTGTGAGCAGAGCTTCATAGAGTTGAAGCGACTGCTTACGTCGGCGCCAGTTCTTGCCTACCTTCAGGTGAGGAGGGTTTTGAGGTTTGCACAGATGCTTCAGGTGTTGGTTTGGGTGCGGTTTTGATGCAGCAAGGCCGAGTGGTGGCTTATGCGTCTCGCCAGCTTAAGCCCCACGAGGAGAGTTACCCGACCCACGACCTAGAGCTTGCAGCTGTGGTGTTTGCTTTGAGGATTTGGCGTCTTTACCTGTACGGAGTGAGTTTTGTAGTCCGTACCGACCACCAGAGTTTGAGGTATGTGTTTTCTCAGAGGGATCTGAATATGAGGCAGCGTCGATGGATGGAATATCTGAAAGACTATGATTTAGCATTGAGTATAAGCCTGGAAAGGCGAATGTGGTTGCAGATGCCTTGAGTAGGAAAGCACAGATGAGTCATCTGATGCTTAGAGAGTGGCAGTTGTGGCAGTCTACGACAGAGGGGTCTTTCAGAGTTTCGTCCAGTCGTCGACAGTTTGTGTTGGGCAGTTTGTTAGCGGCTCCCACCATTGTGAGACAGGTTGCTGAGGCTCAACAGGCAGATCCCGAGTTGCACAGTGTGTTGCTTCTCCCAGAGGTTGAGCTTCACGAGGACGGGACCGTTAGGTTCCGAGATAGACTCTATGTTCCTGTTGAGGAGTCTATCAGGAGAGTTGTGTTGCAGGAGGCACATGGTTCCAGGTACTCGATTCATCCAGGGTCGACCAAGATGTATCACAGGTTGAGACGTCAGTTTTGGTGGCCTGGGATGAAGAGAGATATAGCGGCTTTTGTTGCTAGGTGTTTGGTCTGTCAGCAGGTGAAGGCCGAACATCAGCGTCCGGGAGGACTTGTGCAGCCGTTAGAGATTCCGATGTGGAAGTGGGACCATGTGACGACTGACTTTGTTTGTGGTTTGCCGAGGACAGCTGGAGGTTTTGACAGCATTTGGGTTCTTGTGGATAGATTGACGAAGACTGCCAGATTCTTACCTGTCAGGACTAGTTGGGGTGTGAGTAAGTTGGCCACGTTGTACGTAGAGCAGATTGTTCCTTTGCATGGAGTGCCGATCTCTATTGTGTCAGACAGGGATCCTCGCTTCACTTCTGGGTTCTGGCGCAGTTTCCAGAGAGCTTTGGGGACAGAGTTGGCTTTTAGTTCCGCCTACCACCCTCAGTCAGACGGTCAGTCAGAGCGGACTATCCAGACTTTGGAGGACATGCTTAGAGCTTGCTGTCTGGAGTGGCAGGGTCGTGGATAGCTCACTTGCCGTTGGTCGAGTTTGCATATAATAATAGCTATCACTCCAGTATCGGTTTGGCACCATATGAGGCTTTGTACGGGACCGTGTCGCACTCCTCTTGACTGGTTCGAGGTTGGCGAACGGTTTGTCACTACAGCAGGCAGTTGAGGTAATCAGCTTGTGAGACAGAGGCTTCAGTCAGCTCAGAGTCGGAAGAAGAGTTATGCAGATCAGCGCAGACGACCGCTCGAGTTTCAGGTAGGGGACCAGGTGTTTGTTCGTGTGTCTCCTATGAAGGGAGTGGTGAGGTTTGGTAGGCGTGGAAAGTTGAGTCCTCGCTTTATTGGACCTTTCACCATTTCTGAGCGTGTCGGAGGTTTGGCGTACAGACTTGAGCTTCCGTCAGAGTTGGCAGCAGTCCACGATGTGTTTCACGTGTCAATGCTTCGGAGGTACCTTTCTGACGAGTCTCATGTTCTGCAGAGTACAGAGTGGTCTGAGGTGACTCCAGTGTTGACTGTACTAGAGTTTCCGTTGCACATTGAGGATCGCCGAGTTCAGAGGTTGAGGAACAAGGCTATCCCGTTAGTTCGTGTTGCGTGGCAGCGGCACTCCGGTGGTGAGTCGACATGGAGCGAGAGGATGAAATGCGCGAGCAGTTTCCGTACCTCTTTGGTGAGTCTTCTTTCTTGATGTTGCTTGAATTTTGAGGGCAAAATTCCTTAAGGGGGAAGGGCTGTAAGGTCTCGGGTCTTTGCGGATCCTTATTGGGTCTTTTAGAGGTTCTGTGTGGTCGACGACAAGACCATTGTCGTTGACTTGGGGTTGACGGCCAGGGCTAGCCGTTGACTTAGAGTGAGCGTCCAGCGATGTTGACATTTGAGGTTGAACTCAATGTCCAGCGATGTGGACGTCAGGTCTTTGGCGGTTCTGTAGGCGACCAGTGATGTTGACGACAACTGGTCGGACCTGTTGAAATAGGGTAGCCCGAGAGCAGAACCCATTCTTCTCATTTCCTCTCCTTTCCTCCACCTTTGCTTTTCTCCATTTCCTTAGCTTCTGATGGTTGATCTGAGTTTGTGGGAAGGCTCTGGATCACGTGGCGGTGCTTGATCGGGCGGGAAACGCGAGGATTCGGTGCGATTTGCGCGGAGTCTTCGGGGGGTTCCGGTGCGATTAGTGGCTGTTTGGGGGTTTATAAAGCGTTCTGAGGTAGGGACTTAACTCCTACAACCCTCCTTAGCAATCCAGCATGCTAATTTGTGTGAATCAGTGTGCGAATTGTGGTTTAGGGTTGGGTTGTACTATGCCGGAATTGTGGGTGTTTTGGACAATCTAGGCGTTAGACTGTTTAATTCTGATATTCTGGTAGTTTAGATTGATGAGAGGAAGTGTTTCCCTCCATCAGTCGAAGTTCTGTTGGGTGATTCTGCCCAATTGGACTGATTCGGTTCAGTTCTGGGTTTAGGGGACTGAAGAGCTTAACGTCCACATCTGTTGACGTTGAGATCTTTAGGGGTGATATTGACGACATGGTCGATGGCCGTTAAGTCAGGGTAAACGACATGATGAGTGCCGTTTACTTCTTATTGGCGGCAATCAATATGGCCGTCAATCTCCTATGTTCCAGCAGACTTAAGTATTGTGTTTCAAGGCGATCGACATGTGATGTCCGCCCTGTTTACACATGTGGGCCAGGCTTAGAGTGTGACTCCGCCTGTGCATAGGAGTAGTTGATTGTGGCACGAGGTGTTTACTTACTGTACGGGGTTTCAGACGTTGAGTGTGTTCCGTCTGTTGTACGCGCGTTGCGTTACCGTGTACCCGTTTCTGTTGTGTTACCTAGGCGTGGGTGCGACTCCGTCTAGACGACTAGCATGTGGTTGTCCTCCGCTAGTGAGCCAGGACGCCGAGTGCGACTCTGTCCTGTGCGTACTCCTTGTGGTGGTTTTGAGCTGGTCTCCGTGGAGCCCCTTCTCTACCACTAGGGTCAAGCGTAGGGGAAAAACCGGTCGTGGACCAGATGCGAGAGAGAGCGTCTGTAGTGTGCACACGTGGCTGGGGTTGAGAGCCTCTGTGGTGACGGGACGCCGAGCCACAGACCCTAGCTGAGTCCTACTTACTGTGTGTGTGTGTGAGTGTGTGTTACTGAGCCGCGAGGTTTACAGTTTTGGGTTGTGATGCGACTTGTACTTACTTACAGTTTTTACTTTCCGCACTTAGAACTGTTACCGGTGGGGTTACTTTTCCCTACTGGCTCTCTTTTCTTGAGACTCACTCCCCTCCCTTTCAGGTGGGTCTTCGTCGACTCCCGTTCCAGACGAGTCTAGCCACTCCGGTGTTGGTGCTCCTTAGCTGCAGTGAGTAGTACTTTTTATTGTACTTCTGTACTCTGTACCTTGCTCAGACTCTGAGTTGTACATATTATGTTCATATAGTGGAATTTTACAGCTTTACATGGTGTGTATCTTCTTACATATAGTCTCCTCGGACGTTCACTTCCTACCCTTCCGAGCTTGTCTCGTGGGTTAGCGGGTCAGAATTCGGGTTACTGGTTGTTACTGGTAATGCGGATTCTGGGTCGTTACAGTCCCTAACTCCACAAGTAGAGCCGACCCGTTGGGGCCTTCACGTCGGAATGACCACCTCCTCCTTGCTCCAAGAAGCACGAGCACGTCCCCTGCACGAGCGGGGCGACACCACCTCAACACGAGCACCACGAGTACGAAGAACCGGCGAGAAATCGCAAGGGAGCTCGAGAGGGGGAGAAGAGGGAAGAAGAAGGAGAGAAATGGGTGAGAGGGGGAAATGGGGCACAGCCTCAGTTTTAAACCAACGGCCCCCGAGACGCGACGGGTCGGCCCGACGCGACAGCACCCATGTCACGACGGCCACCCCCGGTGCGGCCCCAAAAAGGTGGTCAAACCTCGAAGACCGGGAAACCAGAATGTGACGGCTGACCAGGTCGCATCAACACTGCACACACCTGACACTCGACAAAGCCGTTCTGACAGAAAGGACACCGGTCAAGTCTGTCAGAAAAGCAATCGCGATGCAGCCAGACGCCATGACAAGAACGCGATGCCCACCCCTGCCGCGACCATGTTGCGACGGCCAGGTGTGCCGTGTCACAAACCTGTCATGATGGGTCCCCTGGCGCGACCAAGTTGAGACTAGGGTGCCTGCCACGACCTTGAGGACAGGGCCAAAGGGCCCAAGAGGGCCGGGTCTTACATCCCACCCACCTTAAGAAATTTCGTCCTCGAAATTAAAATAAACTCGGTCTCAAACCGGAAAGCAGTACGGGGAGAAATAACATACCAATCAATCAAACAAATAAGGGAACTACTCTCGCATTTCATCCTCACACTCCCAGGTGGCCTCGCCACCAATGCGGTTCTCCTAAACGACCTTGACCAGCGGAATCTGCCTCCCGCGCAATTGCTGCACTTTGCGGTCGACAACTCTGACCGGGTACTCTGGCACTGACAAGTCTGGCGCTACCTCAAGCTGTGAGTAGTCCAACACGTGCGACGGATCTGCAACATACCTCCTGAGCTGCGACACGTGGAAAACACTGTGCACACCTACCAACTCTGCCAGAAGACTCAACCTATAAGCCACCTCGCCGATCCTCTCTGTGATAGGGAAAGGCCCAACATACCTTAGACTGAGCTTTCCCTTCCTGCCAAATTTCATAACTCCCTTGGTCAGCGAAACCTGCAAGAAAACAAGGTCACCCACAGTGAACTGTAATGGCCTCCTGCGGACATCTGCATAGCTCTTCTGCCGACTCTACGCTGCCTGAAACCTCAGCCTGACCAACCTGACTATGTCGGCACACTGCTACACCATCTCTGGTCCCAAAAGCTGCCTCTCACCGACCTCGAACCAGTGAAATGGTGTCCTACACGGGAAACCATACAAGGTCTCGTATGGTGCTATTCCAATGCTCGAGTGATAACTGTTGTTATACGCGAACTCTACCATCGGAAGGTGCGACTCCCAGGTGCCACTCCAGTCCAAGCAACAAGCTCTCAGCATATCCTCCAAGGTCTGAATGGTCCTCTCTGACTGCCGATCTGACTGCAGGTGATATGCCGAACTCAGCCTCAACTCTGTACCAAGAGCTCTCTGCAAACTGCGCCAAAACCCAGAAGTGAACCTCGGATCTCTGTCAGAGACGATCGAAACTGGTGTTTCGTGCAATGGAACAACTCTGTCCACATACAGCTTGGCTAACCTGTCCACTGACCAAGACATCCTGACTGTAAGAAAATGTGCTGACTTGGTCAACCGATCAACAATCACCCAGATGCCATCATGCCTCTTTGGAGTACGGGGCAAACCAACCACAAAGTCCATAGTGATGTCGTCCCACTTCCACTCGGGAATGGGCAACGACTGCAGCTTACCACTAGGACGCTGATGCTAAGCTTTCACCTACTGACAGGTAAGGCACCGAGCAACAAACTCTACCACGTCCCTCTTCATCCCTGGCCACCAGAAGAACCTCCTCAAGTTATGGTACATCTTAGTGGAACCAGGATGAACTGCATACCTCGGCCGGTGAGCCTCTGACAAAAGCACCTGGCGCGCATCACTGGGAACATACAATCTGCCTCTGAATCTGACCTCACTATTCTCGTCCAGCTCAACGTCTGGCATCTGCAAAATATCTGCTAACTCTGAGTCTGCCTGCTGTGCCTACAACACTTGTCGGTACACTCTGAGTCTGCCTGCTGCAAAATATATACGTATATATATATATATATATATATATATACGTGTATTCGCGTAGAAGTGAGCAATTAGCTAAATTAAGAAGTAATATGAATGTTCTCTTTTCTTTTCCAAGAATCTTAGACTTAGAATGATTGAGTAATATTATGTATGTATTTTCTAAATATTGAAGAATATCCTATACTACCTATTTCATGGAATTTTGTATGAGAGTATATGAAGTACATATGTGTATGTACGTATGTATGTTATCTTATGCGTGTGACAATTGTATACCTAATTCTACATGCATAACACCTTGGTGTACTTATGTATGCATGAGTATGTTTAGTTGTAAACATGGTTCATTGCATGGTTTAGTTAATGCGTACATTGTACTTCGTACATTGCATGTACATAAAGAGTTCAAGCATGGTAGGTGTATTTAGTAGTCTATATTGGAATTCTATACTCCTCATGAATAACATGCATGTATTTTTATGATAATTAGGTGAGAATAGTCAATTGGCTAAATTATGCATATAGTGCATATTAAGGAATCCTATGCATATAGTACTTAAGCAATGTTAGGTAAAGTTGTGCAAGTTAATCTAATTACCGGTGCGTATGTTGTATCCATCTATTTCAAGCATAATGTACACAAGTATGCTACACCTGTGTGTGTATACTATATATATGTCAAATCAAGTGTGTGTATGCATAGGTAGATATCTACGTACATCTTATCTTAGTGTATTCATGTATGCTTGTGTATGCCTAGGTATAAATGCTATTGATTGCCCGGTGTAGTAATATACATATTATACCTTATACCTTGTATGCGTATGAAGATATTCATATGCGTGTTGTTATCTTGATGTACCTATGTATGTATGTGTAGGATTAGTAGTAAATATTGGATATTTACATTGTGTAGTGGTGTATACACTATACTACATAGGTTCATGTGCATGTATGAGTGGATTAAGCATGGTTCTGTATGATTTTAAGTTCTGGCAGAAGAGTGTCTTGGCGTCAACATGGATGGACGCCCATGTTATGTCAGCGTCCATATCGACGGACGCCAACCCTAATGTAGCCGTCCATGGATGTGGACGTCAATATCCCTAATTTTCTGTGCGCAACAGAGCGCAGAGAACACTCATTGGGCCAGGCTTCTGATTGGGGAGATGTCTCCCCAACGGCTCTCACCTGTCCCTTCGGCCCCTGCACGAGCCTTCTTGTCCCTTAATCTATAAAACTCATCCCTCTTGCAACCTAGAGAGCTCTCTTGGCTCTTTACTAGAAGGGAAACCCTAGCTCAGGAATGTGAGGAAAACCTGAACTTGAGAGCTCAGATCCGGCATCCTGAGGCTTGGACCCGGTGATCTTCTTCGACAAGGAGGAAGTCCAAGCATAGGAGAAGACCACCCCGGCGCCGGACTGCGGCCTACAACCCCCTAGAACCCGGAGCAAAGGAGTTTTGGGAGGCTTCTTGGCACTGCCCAAGGAGAGCTTCTCCGGCCATTAGATCCGTTTGGAGATTTATTCAAAGGCAAGTGAACCTAGATCGTAACCCTAAACATGTCCCCTTGGGTTTTAGTATTTTTATGGGTTTTTCCTCGAGTCCTGGAACCCCACATTCACCAAATCCCTGGAGCTCGGTCTGTGCCTTGCACAGACAGGAACTTGGCGTCAATGCCTTGACGCCAAGATCTCCAGTGGGCGTCCAGCGGTCTTGCCGTCAAACTCTGTGAACGGCCAGACACTGCCGCCAAGTTCTTCAGTGCAGAACAGTAAATTGTTCTGCCTTAAGTAATTAATTTCCGGACTTTTGACGCATGAGGATATAATGTAATTTTTATATGTTATGTAAAATAGCTAATGTGGCATTTCTGTGGATGGTGCAAATTTTTAGATTTATTGAAATGTATGTTAGCAATCAGTTTGGATATGTTAGTCTACTGTTTACATGAATCATAAGGAGTTGGATGCCATAATTTTTCTAAACCATGTATGTATGCATCAGTCCATGCCCTGCAAATTTGAGAATTTTTTTGTGTTCATGTGATTTACTGCATTTTCTGCAATAGGAATAGAAGTCATGTGTAGGTTATTCAAAAAAAAATTACAGTAAATTGTGTGTCGTGCAATAAATCCGGGAAAATTTTTTTGTGACCATGTATATGTCAGGTTCAGGACTTTGAACCATCAAATTTGATATTCATGTTATGTTCCATATTAAATTGAATTATTAGTGGCATGAAGATAAATGTTTTATTTTCCGTAAATTCTATGTAATTCAGAAAATTATGAAAATTTGCATGAGTAGTCTAAAACCTGCAAACAGTGTGTGGTTAAATTTTAAGGTGATTTGGGTAACATTAGCTTAAACTGTGGAATTTCCATGTGAAAAATGAGTTATTAATGCATGTTACCATGACTGTGGATGATTGAGTGTTTTCCCAATGTGATTAGTGTAAATTTTTGAATGTGTGAACCCTGTTAATAGTAGTATCATGTTAGGTTAACTGAGACATGTGGAGTTTATGGAATGTAACATATAAATGATTCAACAGAATAAGTAAAATATGTGAATAATGCGTGGAAATACGATAAAGTGAATGCAAAGTGTAATAATTGGGCCAAAATGACACTGCTACCCTAGGGGCCTCGAGAGCTGTACATAGAAAAGTCCCTATGGAAAGCTCTATGTGTGAAAAGTTCGTCCTAAAGGCATTAGGGAAATCCTGGAGGTGGACAAGTACCACTGGAATATGGTGGAGAGGGCTTCTCCCGGTCTGTGCAGTACCAAGATTCACCATTGTATTGCCTAGGTGGTGGGTATGTGATTATGAGTCATGTTATGTGTTATGCGTTGTGAAAAGAGTTATGAGAATGAGATATTTGTTAGTGTCCTCTACTGGTGGTTAGGACTATGTGTCATGGCAAATTGTTTAAGCAATGAAAAATGAATAAAGTGTGAAATATGTGAACATGACACGTGGTAAGTGCCCATGATGCACGTGGTAAGTGCAATCGATGTGATACGTGATAAGTGAAAGTGGAAGAGTAAATGATATGGAAATGTGTAAATTGTGTAAGTGTGAACATGTGTACATGTCAAATGTGTAAAAGTGAACAATGTGAATGAGTAAGTGTGCAGTCATGTGGGATAAATGTGTTAGATTATGAACTTATGATATATGTCATGAAAGTGTTAAATGCATATCCAAACAGCAACCTAAATGTATGCAAAACGATGTTTCACATGTGTAAGAATGAGTAGAATCCATATTAGGAACTTCCCTTTCAAACATATGAGAATCTCACGTTAATTGCTATCATGTTGTGATTGAATTGTATATATATATATATAGCTCTCACGTGAATGAAATGGTAGTGAGCATGTAATAGGATTTTCACGTTTGCAAAAGGTTGATTATGAATATGGCAAATGCATGAAAAATATTTGGATTCCATGCTAGTTGAAAGGCTCAATTAGTATAAAAGTTTCATACTTAAGTGCTCATGGATTGCTAAATGGTTTCACCATGTTTTAACCTTCAAGTCATGCTACAAAATGTGAAACTATGTGCATGTGATTTTATTATTTAAAACAGCAAGTAAATTGTATAAATAAATACAAAAAGGTCATGTGAAAAGAAAGTAGTCATCGTGCTAGCTTGTTCTTTTCTTTACGCTCAATTGTATGCTCTAGTAGTAGAAATATCTATGGATTAAAAGAATGTGTGGACGAATCATGCTACATGTTAAGTGTATAAAATAAGTGCATGTGTATGATGTAATGCTCATGATTTAGAATAGAATTATGGTAGACTAAAGCATGCTCCTGTGAAGATAATATGTATTGCTAGTTGAGAGTAAGGACCATGAGTACCTTCGTGATTTGATGATAGTGTGCATCTCTTTAATGTTAATGCCATATTGTGAGTGTGACATGTTTAAGTTTAAGACTTTGGTTTGCTTGCTGAGTCTTTGGACTCACTCTTGCTTCGGCGTACAGGTTGACAGGTATCGGGTCCTGGAAGGAAGCTTGGTGAGGATCGTCATTAGAAGACGCCTGCTCAAAGCATCGGCCACGACGTTATCCCTTCCTGGGTGATAGGAGAGGGTAAGGTTGTAGTCCTTCAAATACTCAATCCATCTGCGCTGCCTTAAGTTCAGATCCCTCTGAGTGAAAATGTACTACAAACTCTGATGGTCGGTGAAGATCTCGAACGCCTCGCCGTACAAATAGTGCCTCCACAACTTCAGAGCGAAAACCACTGCTGCCAGCTCTAAGTCATGGGTAGGGTAGTTCTCCTCATGCTTCTTGAGCTTCCGAGAAGCATAGGCAACGACCCCACCATGCTGCATCAGCACGGCACCCAAACCTGATCTCGATGCGTCGGTGTAGACCATGAAGCCTCCGCTACCTGATGGCAAGACCAACACTGGCGCTGAAGTCAACCTCATCTTCAGCTCCTGGAAACTCCGCTCGCAGTCCTCAGACCAAACAAACCTAGCATCCAGTCTCGTCAACTTGGTCAACGGCTCTGCAATCCTGGAAAAATCTTGGATGAACCTCCTATAGTAGCCTGCCAGACCCAGAAAGCTGCGAACCTCCGACACTGAAGTGGGCTGCTCCCAAGACAACACTACCTCGACCTTGGAAGAGTCCACTACCACACCAAACCTGAGATCACGTGCCCAAGAAAGTGCACCTCCCTCAGCCAAAATTCGCACTTATCAAACTTGGCGTAAAGTTGGTGACTCCGCAAGGTCTCCAGCACGATCCTCAGATGCTCCTCGTGCTCCTTCTCAGAAGCCGAGTAGACCAAAATGTCATCCACAAAGATGACCACGAACCTATCTAGGTACTCACTGAACACCCTATGCATCAAATCCATAAAAGCTGCGGGCTGCGGGTGCGTTCGTCAGCCCAAACGGCATCACGACAAACTCAAAGTGACCATACCTTGAATGGAAAGTTGTCAGGCCAACATCTGACTCTCTGATCCTCAACTGGTAGTAACCGGACCTCAAGTCAATCTTTGAGAACACTCCGGCTGACTGCAACTGGTTAAACAAATCATTGATCCTCGGCAACAGATACTTATTCTTCACTATTACTTGGTTCAACTGCCTATAATCGATGCACAAACGTAGGCTACTGTCCTTCTTCCTCACAAACAACACTGATGCTCCCCACGGTGAACGACTCGGACAGATGAAGCCCAGCTCAAGCAACTCCTGCAACTGGCGCTTCAGCTCGCGCAGCTCAGCCGGAGCCATCCGGTAAGGTGCCTTAGATAAAGGCATCGTACCAGGCAAAAGCTCAATGGAGAACTCTACCTCCCGCTCAGGAGGCAACCCAGGTAGATCCTCCGGGAAAACATCATAGAACTCACAAACAACCGACACATAAAAAATCGATAACCCGCTAGGATCCAAGGAACAAACAGAAGGAAGATATGCTACACAGCCATCACAGATCAAACGACGAGCTCTACAGAAAGAAATAAAAGGTCAACGAGTAGACCAGATACCTCGGAAGCAGAGAACAGGCGCTCCAGGTATCTCAAACCGAACGGTCTTTCACTGACAATCAACCACAGCTGAGTAAGCCTCCAACCAGTCCATACCCAGGATGATGTCAAAGTCACGAAGCTGCAACGCGTACAACCTGGCCGGCAACTGGTGTCCCTGGACCTCAACTGTGACACCCTCTAGGTAACCAAAAGAACGCATGTAATCACCGGACAGGAGATCGACCATCACATTACACTGCCTCTCAGGTGTGTGATGAACTAGAGACTCGTAAACTCCTCGGAAGCAAAACAAAGAGAAGCACCGGGGTCAACCAAAACACAAGCAAATCTACCAAGGATAGGCAAGGTACCTATAACCAGGTTCGACGCCTCGGCCTGCTCCCTGGTAAGAACCATCACAGGACCACGTCCACGCCCATGCTACGGCGCCTGCTGGGGCTGCGGCTATTGCGGCGGCTGCTGGTGCTCGGGAAACTGCTGCTGCTGCTGGTACGACTGGAACTGCTGAGGCTGCTGATGCTGCTGAAACTGCTGAGACTGCAAATGGTGCTGCCCTTGCTGCTGATGAGGTTCCTTCTACTGAGGAGGGCACTGGTACTACGGTAGATGCTGCGCATACTATACTGGCTGCTGCGGCTGCTGGACTTGCCCTATTGGGCAATCCCTCCTGAAGTGGCCCGGTAAATCACAAGTGTAGAAAACTACCTCCTACCTACCCTGCTCAGCTCCCTGCTGGACCGACTGCTCTGAAAACCTCGACTGACGCCTCTGCTGTCAGCTCCGTCCACCCCCGCGAGTAGACAACTACCTGAACTTTGAGCGAATCCTTGAATTGCCTGAACTACTCGAGCCTGAAGAAGAAGAAGTCGTGCTACCGCGACTACCTACGAGACGCTGGTACGGCGAGGACATGGAAGAGGCTCCTCCCTGCTGCTGCTGCTGCTGCTGGGGCTGCCAGGTCTCTCTCTCCATGGCGGTGGCCTTAGCCACGACCTCTCCTAAGGTGGTACACATGTGAGTTATCACGCCCCACCTCAAGTCTGGCCTCAAACCTGTGACGAACCTCTCTGCACAAGCCTACTCATTGCCTGCAACATGAGGAACATGCCTCAACAACCAAACGAACCTCTGCTGGTACTGAGTAACTGCGAGATCGCCCTGCACCAACTCGTGAAACTGGTCTCGTCTCTCATGTCGAGCGTAGTCGGGGAAGTACTCGCCGTGAAAGACCTCCAAAAACTGCTGCCAAGTTATCTAATCCAAACACTGCCCCTGGAAGTGAGTCTGCCGCTGAACTCTCCACCACTCATGGGCTGCTCCCTTGAGCTAATACACTACCAAGCTGACCTGGTCCTCCTCGGCGCACTCCATAATCTCAAATGTGTGCTCCATCTCGTGTGTCCAACTCTCTGACTTGTCTAGATCATACTCACCGAAGAACATTAGCAGCCGCAGGTGCAAGAACCTCTCCAAGAGGGCGGTTCTGTCCTTAATGATAGCCATCCTCCTCCGACCGGCCCGGGTACTCCCAGTACCTGACGCCTGCTGAACTGCTGGCTGCTCCACCTCTGGATCTGCCTGCTGCTCCGATACCACTGGGGAGGTACTGGAGGCTAACCTCCCGCTGCTGCCTGCCCAGGCTACCACGCTCCCTGGTACAGGGTCCTGAAGAACTGCTCAGCCAAAGGAAACCAATCCGCGTACTGCTGTGACGGGGGCTAGTACTCCTGCTGCTGCTACTCACCTACTGCTGTTGCTGCCGCTGCTCCTTGAGGCTGTGCCACTGACTCCTCTGCTGACACCTCTTGGACCTGCCCCTGCGTGGGCATGTCAGACTCATCCTGCTGCTCTATCAGCTATCTGGCCTACCTACACCTGTGCGGAGCCATATCCTGCACGGCACACAACCAACAAGGTTAACGATACCAACTCGGGCGGCTAGCAGTGTACTTGTACTACTGTTGGGACTTCCTGCTATAGTTTAAATCCACTACAAGTCCTGTCAGACTCTAGCTCTGATACCAACTATAACGAACCCGAGAACCTGACCCTCGGCCCACGCCGAGGACCCAATTTTCGCGGTCGCCCCCCACGGATCCAGAGACCTGGAAGGGCTATAATATAAATCTAACAGGATATGTAACGAAAGTAAACGTCAACTACTAAGCTAGAAGCGCACATGCAGAAACAAAAAGAAGAACAAAACCACTGTGTACTGCTCTAAGTACAGTCCCAACACACACATTAGTACAAGTAAAGGCAGGGGATAACAAGTCCCTTAGGGGCATACCCCGAGGGTGACGTACATGAGATGGGGAACCACTGCTAGCTACGGGGACCACGACTACCGCCCCGTCTCCTCCGCCCGACGAGCGCCTTGTCGCTGCTGAGAAGTCTCACTTGGAAAGGAAAGGGATGAGCTTCACAACAGAAGCCCAGTAGGCACTACCAATCTCCTACTGGCTCTAACAGGTAGTCAAAACTATGTACTTAATTAAATAACAACAGTTCATCTTCTACCTACAAACGAAAATGCGGAAGCAAGCTACTACTAGCAACGGTATGGAAGTACAGCACGGTCGGAAACTCCGTACGACTGCTCGTCGTGAGTACCACACGGCTACAAACACAGACAAGGGGAAACCCTGCCCAGACAAGAAACACTAGCTACGGAAAGCACTACCACTAGTCAACCGGTCAGGTGCGTCCACTGACGTCTTATCCTCGACCCAAGTCCAAGCCTCCACATCTCGTCAGAGTGAGGCAAGACACAAAGTACACAACAGTAACCATCGTAGTCTGGCCGAACTACGGTCCCATGTCTGGCCTCTCTAGGTGGTTCCGAGGCCACAAAGAGCGAGGCAGTGAAAAGAAGGACTGACTAGCCTGCGCCGAGAAGGACTCCAAACGACCTCGGCATCCCAGACCAACCACGAGAGCTTTGCAAATGACTCAACGCCGCTGTCCTAACCACCATTTTCCCCTCTACTCCAGAGTCCGTGACTCGAGTACACCCGCCACTGGAGTACTCCCTCAACAGGCGCGCGGGGACGGGGGTCCCAAGCAATGGTAACAACCTCTCTCACGAGACAAGCCCTCAAGTGCCGAGCACCGGGCGAACGACTAGTGCAAGACCGTACTAGGGAACTAGCATAGGTGCCACGGGTACAGTAAGGAGTGAAAACGGCGAAGACTCCACAAAACATGGTACTTCGCAAGACCATAACCTGTCTCTACTGTAGTCACGACGCATCAGGTTGTTGCAACCTTGTCGCGATGCCCTACCTTGTCGCGACATTGTCGCAGTGGCTGAGGCTGTCACGACCTTGTCACGATGCACAAGAGCGTTGCGATGATGTCACGGTGGCCATGCCGGACACGACATCATCGCGACCTCTATAGCGGTCGCGTTTTCAGCCGAGGGGCATTTCAGAGTAGTCCTCCTGGAGACCACCCCAAAAACATGATACAAGCATTCCACAGGGGAGGGGAGCATGCCCAACATGTATGAAAGCTATTAAACCATGCAAACCACCCTTAGAACCCCACAACCATAGATTTACAAGAATCTACGCTCGATGGAAAACTCACCAACCACTAGCATGATTCTCACACTCCCATACCCCAAACCACGAGGAAAACACCATCTCAAGGGGGGGGGGGGGAGGGAGCATGCTAGGGTGAGAGGATCAAAGGTCCCTACCTCCACAAGTAGAGCCAACCTGTTGGGGCCTTCACATCAGAATGACCACCTCCTCCTCACTCCAAGCAGCACGAGCACGTCCCCTGCACTAGCAGAGCGACACCACCTCAACACGAGCACCACGAGTACGAAGAACCGACGATAAATCGGAAGGGAGCTCGAGAGGGGGAGAAGAGGGAAGAAGAAGGAGAGAAAGGGTGAGAGGGGGAAATGGGGCGCAGCCTCAGTTTTAAACTGATGGCCCCCAGGACAAGATGGGTCGGCCTGGCGTGACAACACCCGTGTCGCAACGGCCACCCGCGCCGCGACCCCAAAATGGCGGTCAAATCTTAAAGACCGAAAAACCAGAACCCGACGGCTGATTAGGTCGCGTCAACACTGCATGCACCTGACACCCGACAAAGCTGTTCTGACAGAAAGGACACTGGTCAAGTCTGTTAGAAAAGCAGTCGCGACGCCACGAAAAGAACGCGACACCCACCCCCGCCGTGACCATGTTGCGACGGCCAGGTGTGCCGCGTCACAAACCTGTTGCTACGGGCTCCCCTGGCATGACCAAGTCACGACCAGGGTGCCTGCCTCGACCCTGAGGATAGGGCCAAAGAGCCTAGTGTGGACGCTCCGTTTCGTGCCCCCGCGAGCGCTTGGTGTCTCTAGAGGTTCCCGAACGTTGCCGCTCCCTCGTTGGCATTGAATGGGTGTTGGTTGACTTTGTTGACTCCTCATTTGACCACGTTGATGAAGGGGAAAACAAAGAGACCAGCAAAGGAAGTGAACAGGAGGTGATCGCCAGGGCCTTACCTGTGCCCAAGGAAGTATCTCGATCGCGCCGACGACGTAGCCTCGCGTAGTGGTGGATGGTGGGACTCCAACTTTCTCCTCTTCGGCCAGCCAAATAAAAGAAGCTCCACGGTCTCGTTTGGGTGTTCCTGCCACAAGAAAAGACTCTATTAGACTTGGAGAAGTGTGGTAAATGTCCAAAACAGAAAAGAAAATGCCCAAAAGGAGAGCCCCGTACCGGTTGCAAGCTTGAGAAGAGGGGTGGCCAAGTGCTATGACCACCCTTCTTCCCTCCGTTTTTTGGTTAGAAAACCCCTTTTGGGTGTGTTGGGAATGTGCACTACGTGCCTATGGTGTGTGTGTGTGTGTGTGTGTGTGTGTGTAACATGCAAGGACTAAGGAGAGAGAAAGGGAAAGAGATAAGGGAGATGATCCTCGTTTGTGGTCGTTGATGGCTGCTTTGTGGACTCCTCCAGCACTTGGTGAAGCCTCCTGGGCACTCCAAATGTTGAGAAGAAGAGAGGGAACAAGGGTGGAAGCTCTCAAGGGAACTTTTCTCTCTCCTCTCTCAAAGCAACATGGCATGGACGTCCAGCATCTCCCCCTTCACTTAGAAGGCCAAGGAGTGACCTATATAGGTAGTGGGGTCAGAGCTAGGAAGCCTAGGATGCTCAAGTGTGAGAAAACACACTTAAACATGTGGCAATCCACGTGTTAAAGTTTGAACCAATGAGAGGGGGCCATGTATGACATTTACTGAGTCAAGGGGGTGCTAAGGTGGCCCATTTGCCCGTTGGGAACGGCCCCATGTGTTGCATGGCCGAAGAGAGGGTGTTTAGTGGGTTGGAATCTCGGGCAGTTGCGTAGACCAAGTAAACAAGGTTGACGTCAAACGATGCGGCCGCCAACCCCATGCAGATGTCAACCCCGGTGGATGCCAACCTGAATCGACATCAAGGGCATGTGCCGCCAACCAGAGGTCAGCAGCAGTCGATGTTGCCGTCTACATGGAATCTGAGGCAAGTCAACAAGCTGTCAAACCAGGCCTTATTGGGCCATGAACCACACGGAGATGGGCCAAATCTCGCATCTAAAAATGCCCCTCTGAGACATCCGATCTTGCAAGGAAGTAGAGCGGACTGAAAGGTTGGTGTCTCGGTAAACAAAGGACGCGAAGATTTGACGGAAGGGCCATCTCTGAGGATAGGAATTCTAGCAAGCCACATGAATGAGTTAGGCTAGAAACAAGTGACGAATTGTCTGAGAGACAAATGTGGGTAAGAGGAAGGGTGATCTACCCATGTAATTACAACTGCAACCCAACGATAGGGTTCCTGGCATTGCCGTGTAGGACTTTGACTAGTTTTTGGTGTTGTCTGAGTCAAAGGAGTTGTAATATGACGGTTGAATCAAGGGATCTCACAACCAGAGTTCATTTTGGTCCCGTTGACCTAATTAGGACGTTTGTCCAGATTTAGGGGGTTGTGAAGACAAGGATTTGATTGATCTCTCAAAGGATTATCAAAAGATTCTAACTGGAATCAATGTTTGGAAAGGTGGAAGTCCAAAATTAAGCTCATGACTGGCGAAAAGTTCACATGAACTCAATAAGACTGGAATGATTACTTGTGATATGCACGGTGGGACAAGTGGAGAGGGGGGGGGGGGCAACAAAGACCTGATATTCAACTTGGATATTCGAGAAAGTGGTGCTAACCCAGTAGGCCACTTGAGCTGGGGAGCCACAGAGTGATTGAAGAAAATCTCCATTTTTTTGTTTTTTTTTTTAGTTAGTAAGAGAATGTTAGCAGTGAAATCCTAAATGCATGTTGGTGTGGGTTCCCTATCTAAAATGCAAGTTAGGACCAGAGGAAATTTCTAAGGCTATAGGAATAATTGAGAGATCGCAAACCTGTCATAGTTTTTCGTAAAGGGGAACTCTGGGTTCACGGTCACCAAGTTATTCACCTCTAGTGACTAATCCTATGTTAGACATACCTGTGTGACACTCAAGGTCGCATGAGTGTTCCTGAATTTGAAGCGCTGCTTGTGCTTAAACATCTGCAAAACAACTTGAAGCACAAGATGAGAGATAATGGCCATATTAATAATAAAGCTTTGAAATTTTCGGGCAGTTAATGTCCAGATCGATTGCCGCCCATGTACAGTTGACGTCAACCTCATAGGCCATCTTCAACAGTCGGCGTCCACAAAGGTGGCCGTCAATAGTACACAGGCGTCCAACGATGTGGACGTTAATCTGCTAGCGGTTTACACAAAAAGCATAGCAAATTGAGAGGCCATTTAGGGGCATTTGTGCAATGTGTGCTTGAATGATTTGCCCCTTTCTTTCTTTTTTTTTTTCGTCTGTCAACACCTGGCAACTATCTTTAAGCAATGAAAGAGTACGGGGCTGATGAAGTAACGAGAAATTGGTTCAGTAGAAACATGGAGATTCTTCATGGCAATAACCTTGCCCCTTGTGAACAGATTAACATGAAGTGTGATTTAAAAAAGGGAGTTGTCATCCTCAACAAAAAACTTATCCTTCAGACACCTCAAATGTTTGAAATCCTCAAGGGAGAAGGGAAGAAATAAGGGGATAAACTTCACGAGAGGGTTAGCAAAACCGTTAAGTTGATGAGCTAAGACGGTCTTGACAACATGCCCCTTTAGGTGATTTCAGACTTGTTTGCCCCTACACTTTTACCAGGTGCTGATTGGATGAGAGAACCTGGTCATGTGTGGCTTAGCAGGCTCAAGGTGAGGTGTTTCGTGGACCCCAGGGTCATGACCTAGCAACCCCTACTTTACCGAGCACCCGTATAGCCCTACCGCAATCGGCTAGGGAAAAACTCAAGCAATGTGGCATTTGACTTTTAAATGAATGAAGGGATTTTATCTCCAGGCACGGTCACAACCAGGCTCTTTTTCTTTTCTTTTCTATTGATTGATTGTTCTTTGTTTCTTTCTTTTGTTTGCCTGCGGGGACACTGCCCTCTTCACGTGCTCTAGTGTCTTAGTCTTAGTCTCACCTTAGGAGAAGTTGCCTTGACTGTTAAGCTCAACAAGTTAAGGGTGTTGAGTGTCTTGATCAGTCGAGTGGAAGAAGAATGAAGATTGTAGCCTTTGTTGTGTCATGGGACAAATAACTGTCTTGGAGTGACGACTCAAATTTTTAAGATGTGTGGTGTGTGGATGTTAATTTGTCCTCCAAAAGACTTGGTTGTGACGCTAGACAGAAATCTCCATGACTTTGCTAGACCAAGGTCCTTGGTTCACTCAAGTGCCTCTTACTCTTTAACATGTAACTTGAGACGCATGATAGTTGCCAATCTATTGACCCTATTTTTTTTGGATAAAATATGTACACAATATATACACCATATTTTTTGGATTTTTTTTGAACATTTTGAGAAAGTAAAGTAAATCGAACAATTTTGAAAATGGTATGTACAATAAGTGGGAACATCCCGAGTGGAATGCCCCTAGGCAGAGATCTCACCTGGGCCTTCTAGCTATTGTCGAAGATGAGCCTTACGAAGTAGGATGGCCTCAAGCGATATGCTCGTAAAGAGGTATCTGCAAACCAGTACTTACCTTTCTTGCGTGACCACCTTGAATGATAATGGTGAGAGGTGAGAGGGAAGACAAGAAGGAAGGATTTGATGGTGAAAGATGTGAATTGAGTAAGGTACGGATGGAGAATGTACAATAATGACAGGAAGAAGGAACACATAATGAACAACATGGTCCATAAGGGGAAAGCATGCCCCTTGTGATAGGGTGAGCGTTGGGGAGAAGTAGATTCCACCAAGTCAGGAGGCTTAGGAAGTGTGGGTGAATTGGGATCTCCCTCAAGCATAAAGAAAGGATTTGAGCTTGATAGAGGCAGAGATGAAGATGAAGTTCTCTTGACGAGTGTGGATCGCCCTTGAGAACGGAGCGTGAGGAGCTGAAACGATGTGCCCCAAACCTGAGCTGAATTGCACCCAACATTTGGAGATGGCTCGACATGAAATTGGTATAGGAATTAACAACGAACCATATAAAGAATGGTATACCTCCTGAAGCCAAAGCCAACACAGATAACAAAGTAGCCAAAGTGCCCTATTTGAAAAGAAGGTAGATGGATCCATTTGGGATGAAAAGGTTGCCCCTGATCTTGGATGATGGGCACACTGCAAGGGACTGGATGGAGAGCAAATCACTTCGAGTCCTTGTTGAAAGGGTTCAACATGAATGAGGTGTTGGGTTGAGTGTGAATATAATATATTTCTCCTCACATTTTGATGATGACAAGTTGTGATTTTAATGCATAAAAATTAGAACATGTGAAATACATCACACCTGAAATTACAATATTCAAAAAGCATGTTTCCAAGCACATTTATCATTTATATTCATGATAATATATTTAACTAATGATTTATGTGTTATTTTCTCAGGGACAAACATTTTCTTGCAAAGCAGTGTCGACACAACCATCTATGGTGTCGACACAATGGCTCAGAGCAAAGGCAGAAATGTGAAGAAAAGATCAACTAGTGTCGACACTAGACCAGGGCAGGTCGACACTAGTGACAGATCCCAGAGAAATATGCTAATAGGCTTCTATCTCAGGTCGACACTAGATGGCTTTCCCAGAAGGCCTGTTTTGCTGTCTGGGACAGCAGGTCGACACGAGATCATCTCAGGTCGACACTAGAGACCTCTCCCAGGGAATTGTTTTGCCATTCTGGGACAGTGTGTCGACACACCTCATGGGTAGGTCGACACACTCCGGAATCTCTGTGACTTAAACTTTGTCCTGGACACGTGGCACCCTAGGGAATTGTTGGATTAGCCTTGGATCGTGTGCCCACGACCCCCAAGGGTACACTTGGACTTTTAGGGTATAAATACCCTCCTATTGGGCATCCATCAGTAAGAACCTTCTCAGAGCCTCCAGAGATTGGTTTTGGCGGCAAGAAGAGTTCATCTCCCTGCTCCTGCTCTCGTGGTGTCTCCTGAAGCCATTTCTCATCTGTTCAAGTGTGGGAAGTGGAGATCGATCGTTGAAGAAGCACCTCAAGGAGGCAGAGCAAGTAGAAGCCGACTTCTGTGAAGAATTCGAGGAAGATCCTGAAGATCAAGTTACAGAGCATCGTCCAGGAACCTCCAGAGATCAAGCTCTTCACAATTCGACTTTCTACAAGGGAGTACATCTGAAGAGAAAAGTCTATCAATCAATTCTCATTTTCCTTTTCTCTTCTGAGTGATTCTGAGATTATGCATGGGTTGTTGCATGAGTCTCATGAATTAACTCTGGTTGGACTAGATCTGTTGCTAGAGGATCTAAGTCTTGTGTTTTTCTAGCAAGTTGTTTGTGAGCCTGTGTGCTCAGGAGTTTGTGAGTCGTCGCACTCACTGTGTGGTTTGAGCCATCGTGCTCAATTTGGAGTCGTCGTACTCCGGTTGTTGTTTGAGCCGTCGTGCTCAGTTTGGAGTCGCCGTGCTCTAGGTGTTTGGAGTCGTCGTGCTCCTGTGTGAGTTGTACTCTGGGTTTTTGAGTAGTGTGGCCTCACTGTGTGAGGGGTGGACGTAGGAGTCACTGGAGGTGATTTCCGAACCACCTAAAAAGTCTTCTGTGCAATGGTTTGATTTGTGGTTTGACTTTGCATTTCGCTAGATGCATGCATAGGGATTTAGTTCACACTACTAATTAATTTGCTCACACTCTAATCATACTTCAGATCAGTAAATTAATCGGGTGTTTTGATCTCTGATTCAATATAATTTTAAATTGCTTAAGCTTCCGCGTTAATTGGTATTAGATCTATTCAACCCCCCCTTCTAGATCTGATCCATCCACCCATCCGTTCCTAACAATTGGTATCAGAGCGGGTTAATGTCTGTTACTGATCTGATTTGATTGCTTCTGGCTGATCTCTGTATTAATTGCTTGATCTGTGTGCTTAATCGCTCTGATTCCTCCTTTTGGCATTAGAGCAGATTAACCAATCTAATTGTTAGATCTAATTCCTTGTCACATTGATTCACTGTGATTAGATCTAACAGTCTTTTGTGAGTCTTGGTATAATGGCAAATCTATTTAATCTGCATGAATCTCCGGTTATAATTTCAGAGAAATCACCAGTCTCACCTCCATCAAGTTTTTCAAGGGAAGCACAAAGAAAAGGAGCAAAAGAGATTCACAAGTACATTATGGCAAAGAGGAGCCTCAACGAATCCAGAAAATCAACAATTCATAGGTTTTGGCTCTAACAGCACATTCTAAAAGCTCAGAGCACTCTTCATCCTCTTCAGAACACAAGAATTCAAATGTGTCTAAAAGGTCAGGTAAATCAACTCTAGATCCATTTGTGTATTCTAATTCTGATTCTGATTCTGATGAAGATGAAAGTATGTCTTATGCTGAGTTGATTAAATTCTGTAAAAGATACAAAGTCTTAATGTACAACTGAACACTAAAAATAAAGACTTGAAAAAGAACTTAAAACATTGTCATAAAGAAAGTGAAAACTTGAGAAATACACTTGAATTGCACCAGAACAATGATAAGGATCTTTCAGAAGAAAATGATAATTGAAAAATGAAGTTAAAAATTTAAATTCTGAAAAAGAGAAGTTGGAAGATGAACTCCAAATCTGTGAAAATAAACTGAATGGATTGAAAGAAAACCATGAGCTATTGAAATCAAAAGTCATTGATCTGGAAAATGAAAAAAGAAGAATTGATTGATCTCAATAACAATTTCAAATTTGATAATGATCAATTAAACAAACAAATCTCTAATATGGCTCATGATCATCAAATAAATGAAAGATGCAAACAACTTGTTGAAGAAAATCATCATTTAAAAAGGAAGATTGAATGCTTGTACCATGATAAACCATTGGACAATGAATGCAGCAATTTAAGTAATAAAATTTCTGATTTGGAAAAACAATTGCTCAACTTGAAACTGAAAAGAACAAGATGAAAAATGGTTTAGATGTCATGCTAAATAAACTTCAAATTTCAGAAAAGGAAGTAATTGCATTAAAATCTGAAAAAGAAGCTTCAACATGAATTGAAGAATACTTCTGTGAGGGATAAGAAAAATAAGAACAAAACAAAATTAACATTTGTTAAATCTGCTATAAACAAGAACTCTTCTAAGTCTAATGAAAAGCTAGTGAAAGTTCTTGTTCAGAAACATATAGGGAAAGAGAGGAATGCTACTGTCAAGAGGACTCATCTACTTCCTCCATCAATCCAAAAAGCTCCAAGGCAAATTTCAAATTCACATCATGCCAAGAGCTACAAAAAGGCACCTCCTTCTTCTCATGGTAAGCCTCCTCACATGAAAAGGAGATTTCAGCAAATGCATACATGCCAAAGTAAGTACCAGGTAAGAAATCCTCTCATTTGCTTTAATTGTAATAAACATGGTCATCTTGCCAAACATTGTTGGAATAAAGATCAACATTTCAATAAACATGCCAAATCAGTCCAATGCTTTTATTGTCATAAATTTGGGCATACTTCTAGGGAATGTTGGTATAGAATTGATAATCTTGTGCATACTCCCATGTTTCATGTTAATGTACATAAGAATAAAGATCATGTTCATACTAAAAACACTCAGAAATTCTATGTACATGAAAAAGGAACTATTGCACAAAAGATTTCTTCTAAATTCCATGCTAAAAATCTCCATGATAAAATCTGAAAAATAGAAAACAAAATGTTCAGAGTGTCAGTGGTGCATTCTATACCAATAACTCTAAGATTAGAAACCAAAATTTTAGTATTTCTAGTCTTCAGCAAAATGCACCAAAATAAAATCATTTTGGATTAGAAATCTTTGTTGCAATCTAACATTGATTTCATTGCAGGACCCAAGCAAGTGTGGGTCCCAAAACCAGCTTGATCAGCAAGCTGAGAAGTCTTGCAGCCATACATTGTAAATGGATTCAAGATATTGGCTGTGCAAGACTAGAAATGACTGGAGAACACAGGTAAAATCTTTGAGAAAGAAATGAAGACTGTTCAGGTAAAATTTCTTTATCATTTTAAACTTGAATTGATTGAATTGGAATGAATGTTAATTTTGATCTGAACAATGAGAAATGTGTTTCAATGCTACTCCCATCAATGAACTTTATGTCAAAACAATTGGAATCAAGTTTATTTTTATCATGCATGCTTAACTGTTCCCATGAGTCTGCGTGCATATTAACTGCTTTGACTTCTTGGTATATCAAATGATGACATGTGGAAAAACAAGTTCTGCTTGTTTGGAAACTATCATTATGCGTGAGTAAAATACTCCGCCAAGTACCAAAAGTCATGTTATGCTTAAAGCAAATTGTGCTCATAATCATGTGTGAATTGCATGCTAACTTTTTCATTCCATGCACAAATTAAGGGAGAGTAAATTTGAAAAAGTGCAAAAGTTTTTTTAAAATTGCCTGTTAATGCATGATTGATCATGTTCATATTCTTTCGGTGCAAACTACCTTGAATGAACATATCTGAATTGCTTGTATGATCATTTCAAATCATGTATATCTTATGGGAAGTGAGCCAAAAGAATCTTTGAGTGAAATGTTGGAGAATTATTCCTTGATGTCTGATTTATCATTTCTTGAGAAATGAGGTAGCAAAGAAACCTTTGAACTCCACTTCATAGAAACTGAAAAACAAATTGCTGACATCTTCACCAAACCCCTTCCTGACAGTAGATTCTCATCTTTAAGGAGAGAACTTGGTCTTTGTAAATGTCCATTTTCTTGATTTCTCTCTTTGGGATTGGGTTGAGTGTTAGACATCTTCTGAGGGGGAGTTCTTGCATCTTCATAATCTTTTGCTTCCTTGATTCATACTGATCATATCTCTCTCTATTTCAATTCCATTTCTTTTGACAATGAATTCTTCAACTCACATTGTGTTGAACTTCTTGGTATATCAAATGGTGATTTGGAGAAGGACAAGTTATGCTTGTATGGACACTTTCACTATGCGAGAGTATATGTCTCCGCCAAGTACCAAGAAATGAAAATGCAATTATTGAGGTGGAGCTTTTATTGTTTAAAGAGAATCTTTCCTGATTTCAAAATCTTGCATATCTTTATTCTGATGAAAAGTTGTTGAAATCCTCATCTCAGGGGGAGCTAGAAAATTCAAATAATGTCCTTTGCAAAATTCAAAACCTTTCTTGCATTACATCAATTTTCTTGCATGATGTCCTCATTCAGGTGTCTAGAGTCTCAAAATGATCCTTTGAGTGATCTACTATATTCATTTGTCAACTCTCATCTATATTCTTCAAAACTATAGAAATTCAGATTTCTTTCAAAGACTGAAGAATAATGTGTGCTTTGAATTTAAACATGTTTTTGTTTGCAACTGATGATTGGATATAGATGATGTCTTTTTTGTCAAAAACTCTCCAAAATTTGTCAATTCAGCAGAGCAATGGCACATGTGCTGAGAAACTGCACACCTTCACAATGAATGAAGTGCCATGTATGTCATGAGGCACTAATGCTATCTCTGTTCAAAGGGGTTCCAAATAAAAAAAATGCAAAGCAAAATAATATGTCCTATTCCTTTTTGATGATGACTGAGTAACTGGAAATATTGGCATCTAAAAAACGTATATTTTCATGTCAAAAGGTCATCATTTACCCCTTTGAGACTTGATAATGGATAAATCTTTAGTATCCATGGACTATAGTGTGTGAAAACATTAGTTCTTGAGTGAACAATATGTATCTCATTTGATAGTTTGTTTAAAAAAAAAAATGTGTAATCATTGGAGAATTGTTTTAAAAGAATCATTCTTATCCATCATCAAGTTGTTCTTAATAAGTTGTTTACTTTCAACACACTTGGTCTCAGTCTAAAAGATTTTTTTTATTTCTTTGGACTTGAAGAATATGGTAGTGTGTAGTTGATTGTTAAATGTATTATATCCCTCAAATTATCATTTTAATGACTCAAGTCACTGAATGTTCATATCCTGTTTGATATTGTGTAAAACTTGAATTGTGTTGAATTTTTTGCAAAATATAACAAATGAATTTTTTAGTCTCTTAAAAATCCTTGAAATGATTATTCCACTCATTGCTTATCATTGTAAAGATATCCCAAAAGCTCACAAAATTTTTCCATACTCAAATCTCAATTTTTCATCAGGCCAGGTCGACACTCACCTCCTCTAGTGTCGACACTGACCCCCCTGCCAGAGTCTTTCTCGCCGTGGGCCGGTTAAGGATTTGATGTTCCTGCGGGGATAGCTTACCCTAAATCCCCTTTTTCTTCTCCAGGTCGACCCGACGGTCATCTTCTTCCTTGAATCCGGCAGGTTTTTGAATCCATCTCCACCTCTTCCTCCTCCATTCCATCCCTGTCCGTCTTCTATCTTTCCTTCCTCTCCACCTTCTTCTATTCCACTCAATCTTGTTCCCATGGCGCACAAGCAAGCACCTCGCCGTGGAGCAAGATCCAGGGCTACGGCAAGGCCCATTCCGGTGGATGATGCTTCTCCCCACTGAGAGGAGAACCAAGAGGCACCATGACCCTGTAGAGTAGCCAGGGTCTTCCTCTGCATCCCCATCACCTGCTAATAGAGGTAGGGCTTCATCTTCTGGGCGAGGTAGAGGGTCTGCATACCCTAGGAGGAAAATTCTGGAATCTTCTCCTGAAGTCTCTGAGCAGTCATCTTCATCATCCTCATCATCCTCAGAGTCTTCCAGCCTTCTAAGAGAACTCCTTCCAAACCACTCAGTGCAGGGAAGACCATTTTGAAACCTAGGACTGTGGATTTAGAGGACAATGAACTGAATTCTGCTTTTCCTGAGGTCATAAACTTCTTCAAATTTCAGTCTTGGCAATCCTTTATCTCAGAGTTTTAGATCATATACCCTAGACTTGTCCAGGAATTCTATATGAATTTGGAATGCACTGATGAGGGCTACAAGTCAAAAGTCAAAGGGATTGATATTGATATGCCTACAGACATAGCAGCCACCATATTCAAAATTCCAGATGAAAGAGAAGACTACCATAACTTTGAGTTCAACCTTCATGAAGCATATACCATCTTGACTGGATTGCAGGCAGATGAGTCTGATCTCAAGCAAACTCATGTCACTAAATTCAACACCAACACTTTTCCTCCAGTGTTGAGGCTTACCCATTATATCCTCACCACTATCATAACACCTCAAGGTGGTGGGAGAGACAGACTCATCGACATTCAAAGATTTGTGCTTTACTGCATGAGCAAGGACATAAAGGTCAATCTCCATGTCATCATGTACCAGATTATCTCTGAGACCACTAGGGCAGATTTGCATAGATCACTTCCTTATGCAGCCCATTTGACTTCAGTTTTTAAACACTTTGGTGTGTCTCTGGATAATGAGAAGTCTGAGAAGATTCCTAAGTCCAACATCTATTGCTTTAAGCATGTTAAAAAATTTATGGGCTTTAGGATTGTGGGTGATCAAGTGAGGAGAGGGCCAGCTGCAGTAGAGGCCCCTCCAGTACAAGAGGAACAGCCTCCAGTACAAGAGGAACAGCCTCCAGTGCAAGAGGATCAGCCTCCAGCTACAGAGGAACAACCTCAAGTTCATGAGGACCAGCCTCCCATAATGAGGATCAGCCTCATGTAGCAGCTCAAGTCGATGAACCATTTCTTGCCTCTCATTCACCTCAACTTCAGCCGTCCTCCTCCATGAACCTTGAAACTGAAATCCCATCCTTTTCTCCACAACCTCCAGTGCATGCATCATCCTCCTTTGGTGGACCTTCTGTTCCACCAGAGCTATACACTTTTTTGAATGATAAATTTGATGCTTTGAACACTTCCATTCAATCCATGTCAGAAAATTTTGAATTGAGGATTCAGAGGTTGGAGAATTCTGTGTCTGCAAGATTCATTGAACAGAAAGCAGCCTCTGACCATGCAACCCAAAGATTCAACAGGCTCATTGACACCTTAGCAGATGCTTCAGTGGACCTTAAAGAACATCAAGAGAAGTTGGAGACAGTCCTTAAGGGAATTTTAGCAAATTCCCAAGCTGATGTTTTCAATACAAAGGAAACACTTTCTCAGATTTCAAAGACAAGACTATCCTTTGCACATTTGGTAGATGAATTGGAGAGCATGAAGAATCTCTCTGCTCATATTGATGAAGAGATGTCTACACTTAAGAGGGAATTCAAAGTTTTGAATAGGCCTGGTTGGTCAACTGGTTCCTCCTCATCTTCACAGCCAGTGTCAAATGAGTTCAGTGCACTTCAAGCTTCAATGTCAGAGAATTCAGAGAGGATGGAACATCTTTTGCACACAAGACTTTCAACTATCCAAGCTCAAATGAAGTTTAGTCTAACTTCAATGGAAAAGAGACTAACGGATATTGAGACCATATTGTTACCCATTCCTCCTCCTCCTCCCCATTAATGTAATTTCTTTTGATGATGTCAAAGGGGGAGAAGATTGTTTGAAAGACTGTAATGCTCACATCTTTAATGAAATGAATAGAAATATTTGTGCCTTCAATGTGACTGAAAAAGCTTTTGAATGAATGTGATTGTAAATCTTTTGATTGAATGTGAATGTGATGAATGCTTGTCAAGCTTCTTGACCTTTGTGTGAGAATAGCTTATCTTTAGTAACATTGTGTCTTTCATGTGTTCAACTTTCAAATGTCACTAAAAATGTTCAAAGGTCCTTGACAAGTATGAATAAAAGGAAATGAAAATGCTTAAAATCTCAATTCATTGAAACTTTTTACTTCCATATGAATTTAATGTTGCCATCATCAAAAAGGGGGAGATTGTTGGGTTGAGTGTGAATATAATACATTTCTCCTCACATTTTGATGATGACAAGTTGTGATTTTAATGCATAAAAATTGGAACATGTGAAATACATCACACCTGAAATTACAATATTCAAAAAGCATGTTTCCAAGCACATTTATCATTTATATTCATGATAATATATTTAACTAATGATTTATGTGTTATTTTCTCAGGGACAAACATTTTCTTGCAAAGCAGTGTCGACACAACCATCTATGGTGTCGACACAATGGCTCAGAGCAAAGGCAGAAATGTGAAGAAAAGATCAACTAGTGTCGACACTAGACCAGGGCAGGTCGACACTAGTGATAGATCCCAGAGAAATATGCTAACATGCTTCTATCTCAGGTCGACACTAGATGGCTTTCCCAGAAGGCCTGTTTTGCTGTCTGGGACAGCAAGTCGACACGAGATCATCTCAGGTCGACACTAGAGACCTCTCCCAGGGAATTGTTTTGCCATTCTGGGACAGTGTGTCGACACACCTCATGGGCAGGTTGACACACTCCGGAATCTCTGTGACTTAAACTTTGTCCTGGACACGTGGCACCCTAGGGAATTGTTGGATTAGCCTTGGATCGTGTGTCCACGAGCCCCAAGGGTACACTTGGACTTTTAGGGTATAAATACCCTCCTATTGGGCATCCATCAGTAAGAACCTTCTCAGAGCCTCCAGAGATTGGTTTTGGCGGCAAGAAGAGTTCATCTCCCTGCTCCTGCTCTCGTGGTGTCTCCTGAAGCCATTTCTCATCTGTTCAAGTGTGGGAAGTGGAGATCGATCGTTGAAGAAGCACCTCAAGGAGGCAGAGCAAGTAGAAGCCGACTTCTGTGAAGAATTCGAGGAAGATCCTGAAGATCAAGTTACAGAGCATCGTCTAGGAACCTCCAGAGATCAAGCTCTTCACAATTCAACTTTCTACAAGGGAGTACATCTGAAGAAAAAAGTCTATCAATCAATTCTCATTTTCCTTTTCTCTTCTGAGTGATTATGAGATTATGCATGGGTTGTTGCATGAGTCTCATGAATTAACTCTGGTTGGACTAGATCTGTTGCTAGAGGATCTAAGTCTTGTGTTTTTCTAGCAAGTTGTTTGTGAGCCTGTGTGCTCAGGAGTTTGTGAGTCGTCGCACTCACTGTGTGGTTTGAGCCGTCGTGCTCAATTTGGAGTCGCAGTACTCCGATTGTTGTTTGAGCCGTCGTGCTCAGTTTGGAGTCGTCGTGCTCCAGGTGTTTGGAGTCGTCGTGCTCCTGTGTGAGTTGTACTCAGGGTTTTTGAGTAGTGTGGCCTCACTGTGTGATGGGTGGACATAGGAGTCACTGAGGTGATTTCCGAACCACCTAAAAAGTCTTCTGTGCAATGGTTTGATTTGTGGTTTGACTTTGCATTTCGCTAGATGCATGCATAGGGATTTAGTTCACACTACTAATTAATTTGCTCACACTCTAATCATACTTCAGATCAGTAAATTAATCGGGTGTTTTGATCTCTGATTCAATATAATTTTAAATTGCTTAATCTTCCGCATTAATTGGTATTAGATCTATTCAACCCCCCCTTCTAGATCTGATCCATCCACCCATCCGTTCCTAACATGAGGCTGAGGGACTCGAAGAACAGCTAAGGGAGTTGACTTGATGAGAGGAAGAGGGCCAAGCATTGTAGGGAATGATCCGGGTGCAAGCTTTGCAAGTAGGCTAACATGGCACCTTAGCCTGAGAAAAATTGGCTTGGTCTCCTGTGGAGTGGGAATAATAGCCCTTAAGAAAGCAGATTGCCAAGGAATAATGGCCTCATATCCCATAGGTCTCGGATATTCAGTTTCCAATAGGAGAGGATTGGGGGTCTGCAAAGCTTCTCTTAAGATAGGTGATAGAATGATCTGGACTAGGGAAGGCTTGGTAATTGGATTGGATGGCTTGGAAATTCGGGAGAGGGATTGAGTTGGGCTATGATTGGATGCCCTTAGCTTGGTCGGTTCTCTGGCTTTATGCCCCTTCTCTTTACTAGGTACTTCTTCAATGGCGGAAGGTTCCTGGGACTCTTCAGAAGGGCGCGAGTACCAATCCTCAAAACCTTCTACTCCCCATTGTTTGTTTTCTCCTCACAACCCGAGGTTCTGGATGTGCCATAGTGTTGACCCTTTCCTGGGACTTGGAGGAGGATGGGTTGTTGTTGTTTTGGTGGTTGGGGAGGGGGTTCTGCACAATACCTAAGTCTCTTCCTGTGTACCTGGACTTGGAAATGATGATTTTAACATCGTCCTAATTGATCCTACCCTGATCATTCATGTCGTACACTCAGTCACGGAAAGTGAAGCAATTGTGGATTTCATGACTGGGAGCCCTATGATAGGGACAGTACTTTGAATTATCGGCCCTCGAATGCACACCTTCTTTTTGTGGTGGGATTTGGATAGCATCACAAGATATGAGGGCGAAGAAAATGTCCCCAAGGGATTCAGGGAGAGTAGGATAGTAAGATCTCTTAGGACTAGGACGGGTATAGCTAGAAGGTGGAGGAAAAGAGGAGTAGGGCGTAGAGGGCTGTGATGGGAATTGGTGAGGATTGGAAGGCTTGTTAGGAGGCCTCAGTGGCTAACAGCAAGCACTAATGGACTCATCGACGATCACCCCCTCGGTGGTAGGTGCTGCGGGAGTCTTGCGTCCCTTGGGCTTCCCTTCAAAGAATGGCAGGAGGGAGGAGTCCTTAATTTGATTTTGGACCACCCTAGCTCGGTTGTAAAGGTGTGCAAAGGAGGGGAACTCACTTAGCATCAATATAGATCGGAGCAACAGAGTGGTATTGGTGACTATCATGGTTATGGCTTGGGACTCTGGGATGGGGAGGTCGGCCCTTGAAGCCATGGATCTCCATCGGTTGGTGAATGTGACGAAGTCTTCGTCCGGCTTCATCTTTTCCGCCACCAAGTCAGGAAGTGTAGGGACTTGGGTGGCCATGTAAGAAAAGTGTGAGATGAAGCGTTCGGAGACTATGTCGAAATTAACAAGAATCGATGCGGGTAAAGTGGTAAACCACCTCAAAGCCTCCCCTCCTAACGATTGTTGGAAGAGGTGGACTAAGAGGACCCGATCGTATAGCCACCGATGGGAATCCATAGTGTAGCTGGAAAGATGGAATTGGGGGTCCGAGGTCCCGTCATACTTGCGGTATTTCGGGGCCTTGAAACTCGGAGGAAAATAGGCATTAGGGAGCTTGCAGTAGTTTTGAAGGGAATGAGGCTTGGACGGGGATAAGGACTCAGCTAAGAGTCTCCTAACAAGACCCTCCATTTCCGATCGAGAGATGGATTCAGATTGAGTGGGGGGTGTGGGTTGGACATAAGGTGGATAGACGGAGGGAGGAGTTGGAATAGGAGTTGGTGTAGGAGTGGGAGGAAGAGGAGTGGAGATGGGAACCCGGGATTGGGTGACCGGCCTAGGAATGGGCCTAGATGAAGAAGCATGGAAAGGAGATGGATATGGAGAGGGAGAGGAAGGAGAGTCCATTGCCCGGATAGTATGCTTGGAAAGCATTGAAATGATGTCCTCGGGCGAATAGCGGGACATGAGTTTAGAGAATTCAGGGTCATCTTGGATTTCTTGAGCATATGTGGGGTTGACCCTCAAACTCACACTATCATTGTCACCTTGAGAGGAGGATTGAATAGACTCTTCAGGCTGAACACTAGAATTAAAAATTCCGACAAATTCATCATGGATGTTATCATGGATGTCATCATCATATTCAAATGCCGAATTATTAGACATGTTAACGGAATTCATCCAAGAGTCCATTAGCAACACACACCCTACTGATTTTAATACGGTTAAGTTAATTAATTACACTGTTATTAGAAAAAATATGGATTTCTACCAAACAATGTCATCAAACAACGTCCCCAAAATTTTTAGAAGTTAGAGTTGTGTGTTAATTAGATTTTTAGAGGGCCGGTTCTCTCGATCCTCACTCGAAACCGGGTAAATAGGCAGACTAAAAGGGAAGGTAAAGGTCCTCCTACCCCGTACTGTGAGGGAATCCATGAAATTTAGGGACTTATAGAGTTCTCCTTGAAGCCAACCCGATTTACTCAAGAGGGAATCCCTGGATAAAAGGTTGTGAATCAAGAAGGGGCTATCCTAAAATGTGTGGGGAGGCTAGAAGAGAAGAGAAATAAGGACCCCCCATGACTGAGGACCATTAGAGAATAGAAAGGAAGCAAGCAGAAAAGAAAACAGATCAAAACAGCCCAAAAAATAGCTTCTGGAAAATAAACGGCGACAAAAGTTACGTCAAGTTCCACAAAAGACAGTCAACGGCAGGATTGATGAACGCTAGGAAGGAGTAAACGACAACCTATGTTGATGCTGAGAAGAAGTAGACGACAGGAACAGTGGACATTTACCTGTGTAGATGGCAGGATCGCTTGCCGTCTACCTGTGCAGGCTGAAACCGTGGTAGTAGTGTGGTCTCACCGTGATCGCCAAAGAGGAGTTGTGGACGCTCCGTTCCGCGCCCCCGTAGCACTTGGTGTCTCCGGAGGTTCCCGAACGTTGCCGCTCCCTCGTTGGCGTTGAATGGGTGCTGGTTGACTTTGTTGATTCCTCGTTTGACCACGTTGACCAAGGGGAAAACAAAGAGACCAGAAAAGGAAGTGAACAGGAGGTGATGTGGATATTGCGAAGCCCAGAGAGTGTGGAGGTCTTGGGGTTCTTAACATTCATGATATGCAAATTGCTCTAAGAACTAAAATGCTATGGAAAGTGATTACTGGTGATTCTTTGTGGGGTAATTTTTTCAAGGCAAAATATCTTCATATTAGTCATTACTTGGAAGCTACTTATATGTTGATGTCTGCAGCTGATAGGTGACTCTGGAGGCATGCGTCCTCCTTGGTTGCTTCCAACCATCGGGTATTCCTTGCAAGCATGAATTCTAAGGTTAGTTTTTGGTATGATGTTTGGACTGGGTCTGTCCCTTTACACTACTTCCTTCCAGAAAATATATGGCGGAGTCTTCCACACAAGCATCTGTCTGTCAATGACATTTTTCAGGAATCTGGAGGTCGCCACCTTATGCTGGCACATCAGTTCTGCCCTCCAACGGTTCTCAATATTTCTATTGCGGTTTATGGTGATGTGGATAAGTGGATTTGGTGTCCAAACTCTGATGGTATTTTCACTTCCTCTTCAGTGAGGAACCTTTCTCAAGGTGGCTTTGTTGCTGGCTGGGGCAATCTTTGGAGCCGTGATATCCCTTTAAAGTGGTCTATTCTTGCCTGGCGTCTGGTGAAAGGTTGTGTTCCGACGGATGAAGTGCTGACGGGTTGTGGAATTCCTCTTTGTTCCAAGTGTTCTTGCTGTTCTATCCCAAGTGTTGAATCCAGTACCCACCTGTTCTTTACCAGTGATGTAGCCAATGATGTGTGGGACTCTCTTTTTGATGTGCTCAAGTTTCAGAATTTGACTGTGCAAAATGCAGTGCATGCACCTATCTCCTACCTGTCTACCAGATTTGGCGGTGCTGCTTGGTGGAAGCTTGCTCAATTCATTTTCTTATCTGTCATTTGGGAGATTTGGTGCAGTCGAAACCGCGCCAGATACGATTCAGTTACCATGTCCAGCTCTCAGGTGTTATTTAAAGTACGGATGAATGTGCAGGATGCTATTAGCGCCTCGGTGCTCGCTCTGAAAGACGTTGCTCTTGATCAGCGTAGGTCTATTTCTCACTGGGGGATTCATCTTCCTCAGCCTTTTAGACAGTCCCAAAGATTGTCAAGTGGTTGCTTCCCCCACGGGGAGATTCAAGCTCAACGTTGATGGCTCTCTTAAGCACTCTTCGGGCATTGCAGCAGGTGGTGGTATTCTTCGGAATGATCGTGGGGATGTTATTTTCTGTTTTACACATCGCTACCCCAACATTCGATCCAGTCTTGAGTCTGAGGCGCTTGCTCTAAGGGATGGGATTAGGTTGTGCAGCGCTAAAGGTGTTACTAATTTTCTTATTGAGTCTGACTCTTTGGTTCTTGTGCAAATCATTAAGGGTCTGTTTCCTTGTCCTTGGAAGCTTGTTTATCCTGTTACTGACATATTATCTAAATGTCAGTCTCTCTGTGTTTCTATTTGTCATGTTTTTAGAGAAGCTAACCAGGTTGCGGATGCTCTGGCTACCTTTGGTTGCTCCTCTATTGAATCTTGTAATTTCTGGTCTTCCTGGGCCGATCTTCCTGCTTCTGTTAAGGGACCTTGTCGTCTGGATAAGGCAGGTTTCCTTCCTTAAGGCCCTGATGTATCTTTCTTTACCATTTATTAATAAAATCTCTCTGGTTGTTGTGTGGAGGTGGAGTGGTTTCCCTTATCCCTTCTCTGAAGGGGTGAGCACTCTCCTTCCACCTCTCCCAGATATTTGCCAAAAAAAAAAAAGGAGGTGATCGCCAGGGCCTTACCTGTGCCCAAGGAAGTATCTTGATCGCGCTGACGACGTAGCCTCGCGCAGCGGTGGATGGTGGGACTCCAACTTTCTCCTCTTCGGCCGGCTAAAGAGAATAAGCTCCACGGTCTCGTTTGGGTGTTCCTGCCACAAGAAAAGACTCTATTAGACTTGGAGAAGTGTGGTAAACGTCCAAAATAGAAAAGAAAATGCCCAAAAGGAGATCCTCGTACCAATTGCGGGCTTGAGAAGAGGGGTGTCCAAGTGCTATGACCACCCTTCTTCCCTTCATTTTTTGGTTGGAAAACCCCTTTTGGGTGTGTTGGGAATGTGCACTACGTGCCTAGGGTGTGTGTGTAACATGCAAGGACTAAGGAGAGAGGAAGAGAAAGAGAAAGAGAGGAGGGAGATGATCCTCATTTGTGGTCGTTGATGGCTGCTTTGTGGACTCCTCCAGCACATGGAAGCCTCCTGGGCGCTCCAAATGTTGAGAAGAAGAGAGGGAACAAGGGTGGAAGTTCTCAAGGGCACTTTTCTCTCTCCTCTCTCAAAGCAACATGGCATGGACGTCCAGCATCTCCCCCTTCACTTAGAAGGCCAAGGAGTGACCTATATAAGCAGTGGGGTCGGAGCTAGGAAGCCTAGGATGCTCAAGTGTGAGAAAACACACTTAAACATGTGGCAATCCATGTGTTAAAGTTTGAACCAATGAGAGGGGGCCATGTAGGACATTTACTGAGTCAAGGGGGTGCCAAGGTGGCCCATTTGCCCATTGGGAATGGCCCCATGCGTTGCATGGCCGAAGAGAGGGCATTTAGTGGGCTGGAATCTTGGGCAGTTGCGTAGACCAAGTAAACAAGGTTGACGTCAAACGATGCTGCCGCCAACCCCATGCGGACGCCAATCTGAATCGACGACAAGGGCCTGTGCCGCCAACCAGAGGTCAGCAGCAGTCGATGTTGCCGTCTACATGGAATCTGAGGCAAGTCAACAAGCGGTCAAACCAGGCCTTATTGGGCCATGAACCACATGGAGATGGGCCAAATCTCGCGTCTACACCAAGGAGGGCCGGGTCTTACAGTTGAGGTGTCATAATGAGGTGGCTAATCCATAAATGCCCCTTTTTAATGTATCATGGTCTAGGCTTATTGGGTCTTACCCAATAGATCAATAATGGGTTAAATAAGGCTTATTGGATAACTTTTATCCAATCCTCTATTTATCGCGTTATCCATCTTATGTGTGTGACCCTCTAGGCCCAATATCGAGCTAACCGTGAGTTGCACCCATTAGTAGATAACCTTATTCTGATGATTCCCTAACTTGAGTGTCAAAGGGTTCTCCCCTAAGATCACTCCTAGGGCCCTCTGACTATTCTCTATTGGGTTGAGTGTATATTTAATTTCTGATGTTGGTTTTAATGATGACTACAACATTTAGTTGGGGATGATCTCCAAACACTCATACTTTGATTTTGATGATGACATATGGTACGTATTATAATAATGACTAAACAACATATTTTTGATACCTCATATTTTATATTTTGATGATAATGACATGTTTTGATGATTAACACTTTATATATACAGGTTTACACAATTTTGTAAAAGTTGTGTCGGCCCAAGTTGAAAGTCAGGTTGACACACATAGTCTATCCAGTGAGCTGTGTCTGAAGAAAAACACAGGAGGTTGACACTAGTCATTAATCAGGTTGACACAAGCTGCTTATCAGGTCGACACTAGTTGTTAATCAAGTCGACACATGTTTCCTCCCAGTAAGCTGAAAGTGATATTTAGTCAGTAGTGTCGACACATGCAAACTTGCGTCGACACACATTACGTGAAAACTCAGAAATGTTAATGGTATGATTTCCAAAGGGTGTAACTTATCTCTGGAGACTTTTGGGAGATTCTCTTATTTCCAAAATACCCTTTCATCTAAGTGGCAATGAGGAGGACTTTTTGACATGTGGCAACCTTGGGTGAACCCTAGGTTTATGTGCACATGTCTCCCACGTACAAGGGACTGCACTGAGGCTATATAAGGCCTCTCGTCTCATCTGGAACAGCCATCCATCACAGAGGATGTGGGGATTAAGGCCAAGCAGTGAGAGAAAGCATTAGAGTGCTGAAAGAGGTGCTGATCAAGAAGAAGAGCAGCAGAGGAAGAAGGAGGAATCGTGCAAAGCAGAAGTTGCTGAAACAGAGTATCGTGAATTGAAGAAGTACTCCATCTGATTTTCTCAAAGGCCTTCAATTCAAGCTTTCTGCAGATCGTCCTCAACCAGGAACATCCAATTCATCTCTCTTTTTCTTATTTCTATTGGAGTGTTCATCTTAATTTGTTTTTAAGTGCTCGTGAGATATGTACATGTCTTCTATGTAGATTCAGTGTGCATGTATGTGTGTGAATCATATCAGTGCTAGAGGATCTGATTTCCTATGAACTTGATCTAGCCAGTGTGGTTTGAGCCGTCGTGCTCATGTGTGTGGTCTAAGCTGTCGAGCTCTTGTGTGTGTGTGGTTTGAGTCGTCGAGCTTAAGTGTGTGTGTTGTACTCGGTTCTGAGTAGTGTGGCCTCACTGTGTAGGGGTGGATGTAGGAATCACTGGTGTGATTTTTGAACCACCTAAAAATCTCCTGTGCAGTGGTTTGATCTGTTTTCTGCGCTAGATGCATGCGTAGGGATTTCGCTTACACACTACTTGTCTAATTGACTCACACATCAACTACACACACCCACACTTTGGATCAGTGGGATTTTATGTCTGAATGGATCTATAACTTGAAGTAATTTTTAAATTGCTTAAGCTTCCGTTGTTATTGGTAATAGATCTATTCAACACCCCCCCTTCTAGATTTGTGTTCATCCTGTATATTCGATCCTACATTCTCTTATGGTTGTAGGTGCGAGCGGCATTCCCATCATCACCAAGTTTAGGAGACCATGGAGATCAAATGGTGGAAGCCACATAATCAATTTTCAACATCTATACTTCTTGGCGTCATCTATGGAAAAGACAACAATAAACTATGGCACCTCATGGTAACTATCGGAACATGGGAAACTATTGGTGGAGTGGAGCCAGCTCCTGAGCCTCATCCTACAATGGGCAAGTTGGTGACTATCTCTCCTAGGGATCCCAACAACAATGCCCTACAATAGGCACGGTGGAGGAGTTGACTACGATGCAGGAGCAACTTCAAATACTCTTGGAGTTATATCAGGGCCTTCTTTACTAACAAGTCACATAGGACAGTGAGGCCGCACCCCCTCTATCCAAAGAATAGGGTAAGTCCAATGTAGGTGTGTGCCATAATAGGATCCTGTCGACGGCCTCTGCGACCATAAGTCATAACTCTCCCCCGGGGAGTCCCTTACACTCCAACCTAGGCATGACAAGGTGACTCTAGTGAGGTAACGACTTCAGGAGTATAACAACTCAGATTTTTAATAATAAACAAATAATTTTTTTTAAAGAATAAATGGAGAACAAACAATAAAGATTTATAAAGGGATTAAATAGAAAGTCTTAAAGTGTAATGGGCCAAGAGAAGACATAGATAAGAGTAGAGAGGAAAATAGTATTAAGTTCAGAAGCTCAATTACCCATAATTAGATTGAGCTAAGTAAGCTCAAATCCAATGTTTAATGGGTCATAAAAGAGCCTAAACCCTAACCTAATTAGGGCTAGGAGGATCTAATGTGGGTAGGTAATAGCTAAAATCACTAGGTGTTTGAATCATAATTGGACTCCCTAAAACTCTAACCCTTTAAATACATCTCTTAATCTCTCCTTGGCCGACCCTAATTGTTGTTGGGAAGACTTTGGACATGGGGAAAGGTGACTAGAAGGACGAATCACAAAGGAACCCTTGAATCTTAGGTGTTCTTCATCAATTTTTGCCCTAGACCTCTTAATTCGACCCAAAGGTAGATGTTCTCACAAGATAAATCAAATTAATTCCTTCTTTAGGGTCATTTCCATTCTCTAAACATGATAACAATGTTTTCCCCAAATCGTATAGCCTATATTGCATTCATTTTGAGGATCTAGTTTGGGTTTTATTGTTCAAGCATGTTCATGTAATCTGTTCCAATAATTTTAAACCTTTAATTTCATGCAAATTAATCTTTACTATAGGTTTAGAATCATGTTTTAAATCTTTTAGATGTGTTTTCCCTTTTTTTATTCCTTTATACTTTGAGTTTTTAGAGTTCTATATCGAAAACAACCAGACTCTTACTACAGTGAAACACGGTAGGCTTACATATCACGTTCATGAACACACCTGCTCGATACAGCACATTCAAGATGTGCCTGCCCTGATCGATGCATTCTCTTAACCTGAATGTGCCATAGGTCCAAACCGCAATCTCAACACACCTATCAACCCCAATACATTCAGACTATCAGTTTTAAAATTTTATTTTTATTGAAAATAGTGCTAGTAACTAGAAATCTATGATATTTAATTATTGTTCAACACAAAAAATGTCATACAATAACAATACATGTAAATTAAAGATGATTAAAGCCCTTTAATCATGTAAGTTTGAATCTATCAAGTATGTATCTCTTTATTATCTCATGTGTACTTGATCCATGTTCATGATCTCATTGTTCAGTTAATTCCTCCTGCTATATTATCATGTTAGTCTCTATGTACCTTTAATTATGTCATTGTCTTATTACATGATAACCTTCTTTTAAATATTCTCATCGAATGATACTTGAAGAGTCAGATCGATGTTAGTGTTGTTTCACCATAGCTCCATTGGTCATGGTTCCCATACGACTACCGACCAAAGTTTACAATACACCCTCTCGGTGAAGTTAGGACCCTCTGTCAAATATTCCTCTTACTAGACTGGAATTGCTTCATTGACATCTTCGTAAATCTCTACTGGCCATAGATTCCCACATGGTCGCTGAGCTACTTGTACCACTAACACACAAAAACCCTTTTGAAACTATGTCAGATCATTACAGTGTGTTTCAACTAGCCTTTATGTAAAAACTGTACATTGTGTGTAAACACGCCTGCCTTTACAACCGCGTTCAGAAGGCGCATGTGACCCCAACCACGTCTTCATCATAAACATGCTCTTGACCCTGACCGCATTTTAGTTGTAGTTATAGTATTGACCACGTTCAATCCTATCCTACTAGTAGCTTGTGTATACTATGAAAAAGTAGTTTGTTATGCATTTTACGTATTGTTTCACGAACAGTCCTTCTGCAAAGTCTCTGGAAAGTCAAAAGCTATATTTTCCTTGGAATCCATTATAATCTTAATTACTTAGCTTATTCATTAGACCTCAATGGCCATTAAATGATTGTCTGGATATTATAGAGATCTTGTATCCATGACTCAATATCTGAAATTTATAGGGTCTGGTCTAGTCTTAGGAGGAGCACCAAAAAAGTACTTGTGCTCGCAGGAGTTGATTGACCAGGGTGATGGCATTGCACCCGAGTGCTTGACTTGCTGGATTCATCTATGACAATCACCTCATAAATGTGTGCTTCATAACTTGATTGACTTATACTTGCTACCCTTATGGGTATTGTCTTGTGATATGACTAAATTATATATCTCATTTTTCTTAATACATGTTATTGTTTAAAATGTTATGAGGTCTTATATTATCTCAGCTTTCAGCTAGTTGCTACTAATTTATACCTTATTGTCATCATGGTTATCAACTCTTGACTTGACTTGTCATTTTGTCTTTATTATTCTACTTGTTAAAACATTAATTACGTAAAGTATACTTGATTAAGAGATATAAATCCTATCGAGTGTCTCGCTCATCTAGATGTTACATGTGTTTTTCAAGTGAGTCAAATGAGGATATGCATGACAACGGGGATGGACAAGAGTGATAAGCATCTATCATAGAAGAGTTATCTAGTATCATAGTAGAGTCTTAGTAGAGTTATGTTCTATTTCCAATAAGATTCCAATGTAATTCTCATGATGGGTCCTATGTATTGGCTTTGATTAGTGATTCTAATAAATACTAGTGAAATGATATTAATAAAAGCATTAGTTGATTATTTGGCACTTATTCATTTATTATCTTAATAGTTTGTTATTATTTTCTTTAGTTTCTACTTTGATCGACATGTGTGATTAAATAACTACACGTTCGAATATTCCGTGTCAGGGCGTGACAAAACGTAAGCTTGAAGGAAAGGCCCAAAACCTAGATGGCATAATCCAAGCAGCCCCAAAAGGATTGGTGGAAGACGTCTAGGTCCCCTTTGACTGAGAGATCTTGGAGGTGTGATGAACCATGCCATTCAAACCCGTTAACCCAATAACAAGCTTGACCTGACTCCGTCTTCTGCGAACAAGCCGAAGCCTCACCAAGGATATCAATACACATGTCTATGGAAATATGAAAGAACACACTGATATATATAAGATTGTATATCTCATACACATTTACATAAGGATTACATAGCCAAATCTCAAAAGAAGTCAAACTCAAGTACAGTAGCCTGGGACATACCCCGAGGCACAATAGAAAGAAAATTACACTGCTAGAGGCATGGACCCCACTCCACTGCGATGTAGTGCCAGACTAGAAGACATGTATGAAACCTCCTGCTCTCCCTCACCTGAAAGGAGTGGGGGGGGTGAGCCTCACAAGTCACTGGCTCAGTAGGGAAACTCCCTCAAAAGCTGAACAACACTAAACACATGAGTAGCAGGAGTAAAGCGTCAATGGAATTATAATGACAGTAAATAAATTAAGCTATGCTAACAATATAAATTCAACTTCATAAAGAAATGGCAAATGACACTCAGTAGTACGAGCTAAAGAAGGGTAACGCCAAACATGAGTCACGAGAACTAGTTCGCGACACCAACCACTGACCCGGACAAGCAACACAGGTCTACCTATCAGCCTCCCAGCCAAGGATGAAAGGTTCAGCTGCCGCTCCACCTCAACTGAGTCAACAAACTGTGGAGACCAAACAACACCCCAACTGAAGCTCATATTGTTGTAGCTCCATACCTGGCACCTTTAAGGACTCCAGCCCGAGCTCCCTAAAGTGAGGCACTGGAAACAAGACTACCTGGGGACCAATACGTCTATTGGTGTTCGTCCCCCAACCAAGAGCGCACTACAAGCGACCAAGAACAACCACAACACACAAGTCGTTGTCCTACTATCTTTCCCTCCGCCAGATGTACAACTCAAACTAAGGAGTGAGGGTGTCCAGGAAGACGACATAGACCTTGTCAGTACACAAGTACTGGGACAAACTTCGAGCACAATGTGCCTAGCTCACAGAGAACCTGGGGTACCTGACTCGAGAGGTAACCACGGAAGGCGTCGTATACCCAACTTGCCACGTACACCCCAACCATGTAAACTCGGTTTTACGGTCACAATGCGTGCCAATGCACCACTTACAACCTACTACACACAAACTAGCAGTCATACAGACCCATAACTGAAAACAACTCATAGCACCATGCAGACAAGTTAGGGTTCGAGTGATTGCCTTCAAAAATGCGACGGACATGGAGGTTGCTATTTGGAGGCCAAATCGCAATGGGACAAAGAGTCATGTTACAGATTGAATCGTGACCGGACAAGTCGTCGCGTTCATAAACGCGACTACTGGTTCCGTCGCCTTTCAGGTACGAAACATCACCCTAGAACCCCATTCCGAAAATCTCACCAACCACCCTATATAGCCATGATAGTTGAATAATTGCATTCTAATAAAAGCATACACATGCTTGCTACTTCTTTTAACCCATCCCATGCACTAAACACATTAAACATGATCCATTTAAATCAAAATATAGAAGAATTCCCCTACCACATGGGGAACATGAAGAACGTGAAGAACGACTTTGCCCTGGCATTTCCTACACTCTGAACAACCTCCTCACGCCTGTAACATGCCAATCCACATGCCACAACCTCCGAATCTTCGAAAATCACCACAACAAGCTTCCCCCACGGCTGAGCAGTGTTTCCTGCACTACTTAGCCAGGGGTCGGCCACCCCAAACACACAGTCGAAATCGCAACGGGTCACGACATCGTGTTTAAATCGTGACAGTTATGTCCATTGCAATTAAAAGGTGATGTCCCTACATGCGATACGTGGCACGCATGCAGACACACACCCAGAGAAGCGGCATCCAAAACGCGACGTCCAGGGTGGTCACGTTTCCAAAATGTGACGCTTGTGTTGGACGCGTTTCTAGAAGGCACTTCAGATGTTGGTTGGGCTTGGATCTCTGGCCCACAACCTCACACAACCCATGAAAACCATCCTAAACACCACCACAGGGCCATACACTGGCCACCAAACCCACTAAACTATAATCCGAAAAGTCGCGATGTTACATTACTATCATCTAAAAAAAACATTAGACCTTGAAATCCAAAAAAAAACTTTAATAAGAAATTCGTAAGCATTCTTATATGATACTATCATCTAAAAAGAATTAAAAGCTTACTCAAACAAGTAAGGATACACTTTGTACATCTCCTCTGCTAACTCCCATGTATCCTCTCCTCCTTGCCTGTTCTCCCATCTGATCTTTACCAATTCTATTTCCTTATTTCTCAATTTTTATTTTCTTCGGCCTGTAATCTGCACTGGATATTCTAGCATTGACATGTTTGATTTCAAATCATCTCTTTCATAGCTAACTATCTGTGACAGGTCCCAGATATATTTTCACAACATGGAGACATAGAAAACATCATGAGCATCTGTGAAGTCTGCTGGAAGATCTATTATGTATGTCGTTTCTCCAATTCTTTCTTAAACTTTGAAGGGACCCACATACCTTGGGCTTATCTTACCTTTCTTACTGAACCTCAATACACCTTTTGTGGGAGAAACTCTAGAAAAGACATAGTCACCAACTTCAAACTGAAGTGGCCTACGTCTAATGTCTGCATAGCTCTTCTAGCGACTCTGGGCTGCTTGCAACTTTTCTTTTATAAATCTAACAATTTCTTTACACCGTTGAATTAATTCTGGCCCCATAACTTGTCTCTCTCCAACTTCATGCCAATTTAATGGTGTTCTACATGGTCTGCCATATAATGCCTCATATGGTGCCATTCCAATACTCGTATGATAGCTATTATTATATGCAAATTCTACCATTCCCAGATTGGTGCTCCCAGTTGCCTCCCCACACTAAGCAACAAGCTCGCAACATGTCTTCTATTGTTTGAATAGTCCTTTTCATCTACCCATCTGTCTGAGGGTGATATGCTGAGCTGTACCTCAATTCAGTACCAACTACCCTTTGTAGACTTCTCCAGAAACCATATGTGAACCTTGGATCTCTATCTGAAACAATTGTTATTGGAATACCATGCAATGGTATAATCCTGTCCACATATAATCTAGCTAGTCTATCCACTGTCCATGACATGCTTACAACTAACAATCTACACACCTTAGTCAATCTGTCAAAAAATACCCAAATGCCATTGTGCCCTGTTGCTGTCCTGGGTAATCTTGCTACAAAGTCCATAGAAATGTCATCCCACTTCCATTGTGGAATTGGTAATGGCTGTAACAATCCTCTTGGTCTTTAGTGTTTCGCCTTCACTTGCTGGCAAACCAAACATCTTGTAATAAATTCTACTATTTATTTCTTCATATGTGGCCATCAAAAGTGCCTCTTCAAATCTTGGTACATCTTAGTGCTGCCCGGATGAATGGTATATCTGGATTTATATGCTTCTTCTAAAACTTCTATTTTAGGTGGAACATATAATCTGCCTCTGAGTCTGACTACACAATCATTATCTATAGTAACACCTTCCATTTTTACAATCTCGGCCAGATTCTCATATATCTTCTGAGCTTCCACTATTTGCCAATACACCGATGCTTCAATAGCACTGCTGGCTAACACTGCTCGCCGCTGACTATTTGGAACAAATAAAGAATTTTCTGCTATTTTCTCATATAGTTTCCAATCCATGATCATCATCTGACTTAAAACTGCCTTTCTTCTTAATGCATCTACTACTACATTTGCCTTTCCCGGGTGGTAAGCCAAACTGAAATCATAATCCTTCAAGTACTCTACCCACCTGTACTGCTGAAGATTCAAATCTTTCTGAGAGAAAATATATTTCAAACTCTTGTGATCTGTAAAAATTTCAAACCTCTCACCATATAAATAATGCCTCCACATTTTCAAAGCAAAGATTACTGTTGCCAATTCTAGATCATGAGTTTTTTTTTTTTTTTAACCAAAGCCTCCCATGGTTCAGCGGCCAGCAGGGTGCACCCCCTCCCAACAGGAGAAGATGTTCCCACCCCACCAGGCGAACCATCGAAGGTAAATTTTTATTTCATAAAATAATGAGAACAAGATACACCCGACTTCAATGAAACATCACCAGAGAAGGATAACCAATAACCAGCAGCCCTCTAACTAAGGAAAATGAAAACTAGGCAGCCCAGCTTTATCAACAACAATAGCACCCCTAGAACTGACAGGAAGACAGCTAAAATTTGGAAAAACGAAACTGTCTTCTTGAGAGCAAGCATGATTGGCCAATGAGTCTGCAACCTGATTTCCTTCCCGGTAAGTATGTTGGATTTTGAGATGTAAAAAATGAAGCATGTGCTGGATCCCTCTCCACCAAGGAAAGATCGACCAGTGAGGGCATCGACCTTTAGCAATAGCCTAAACCATGAGCGCTGAGTCAGAGTAAGGAATGGAGATGGGAAGGCGCCTTTCCAAAGCCAGCCGAAGACCATCATGAATAGCACGTGCCTCTGCCAAGAGACTAGAACCCGTACCATAATAGAGGGCAAAGCCAAATATAAACTGACCCTGGCTATCCCGAAAACAGCCACCACCACCACATAAACCTGGGTTGCCTTTGGAGGCCCCATCAACATTCAGAAAAAGGTGGATAGCTGGAGGAATCCATTTGACCATGAAAGGAATCTTGACATTGATACAAGGTTTGATATTGAACATAAGGAGGGCTGCAGCCTAGTTAGGAGAGATGGGGCGAGAGAACTTCACATTACCATTGATCCTGTGAACATTAGTTAAGATGGCGCTCTTAACATCCTCAATAGTCCGAAGAGATCCTTCCATACGAGCAGTGCATCTATATTTCCAGATTTCCCACAACATAAGGATAGAGATGACCAGACCGAAGAAATGATAAGCATAACTCATGTTAGAAGAAACAATAATGCTCCAACACCTGGAAGTAATTAGAGGTGACCAGACAATATTATTATGCATTAAAGGTGCCACCCACCTCCATAATTCCTGAGCCAAATTGCTGGATATGAAAAGATGATCCAAAGTTTCCACATCGTGATTTTCACAACAAACACACTTAGAAGCCACAGTAATACCACACTCCATGATTCGGGAGTCCACCGGGATTGCCCTGTGAAGGAGCTTCCATACAAACATAGCAGAACGGGGAGGAATTCTATAGTGCCATATTTTATTCAGACTACTATGTCTAACTCCCGGCGCAGAAGCAAAGTAATATGCCGATTTGACAGAGAAATCACCATTGGCATTACCCTCCCAAATGAACTTGTCCGGCTGAGAAGAAAGAAGAGATTTTACCTGAAAGGGAGTGACACTTAGCTGATCCCACACATCATGATTTTCTTCCATAGCCATATCTCTCACAGACATAAATGGGCATTGCTGGTCATAAACCCTCCTGTTTCTCATTTCATGCAAAAGAGAACCGTTGCCTATCCATTTATCCTTAAAAAAATCCACAGAAGAGCCATCACCCTCCACCCACCTGGTATGAGCCAACACCATCTCCTTAGCTTGGAAGAAAACCTGCTTGGAGACCCCAGAAGGGAAGGGGGAATTAACATCCCTTAAGTGACAATTATTCAGAAATCTCTTCTTGGCATAAAGACACCATAGCGAAGTGCCATGGGCAGTATTCCAAAGTTGTTTGGCAGCCATGGCCACCTGAAGAATTTGTAAGTTTCTGAAATTAAGCCCTCCTTCAGATACCGGCTTTTGCAAATTGCTCCAAGCAACCCAATGGCGCCGTTGAGTGCCATCTACCCCCCTCCAGAAAAAATTGGTGCATATATGATTTATTTGCTTATAGATGGACTTCAGAATAGACATGGAGCTGGCCAGATACACCGGGATACTCTGCAAGACCGATCTGATGAGAACAGCCCGACCAGCTTGAGTGAGAATATTTGCTCTCCAACCAGCCAGCTTGCGCGTTACTTTATCAACCAGAAATTTGAAATCTTGCACTTTAAGCCTCCCAGATTTTAGAGGGATACCCAGATAAGTCATACTGCCATAATGACTTCTATAACCAATAAGAGACGAAATTTTGGAAACCAGTAAATGAGGCGCCTTGGAAGAAGTTCGGAAACAACTTTTGCTAGGATTTACTTTTTGTTCAGAACTACTCTCATAAGCCTTGAGAAAAAAAAGTAAGCTCTTGATGTTTCTAATACCAGCATTCATAAAGATGAGAGTATCATCAGCGTATAAAAGGTGTGAAACATTCAGCCCACCTCTCGGACCGCTAAAATAATGAAGCATCCCATTATTAAAAAGATTGGTCAGACCTCTGCTGAGCACTTCCGAGGCAATGATAAAAAGAATAGGAGCAAGAGGGTCTCCCTGGCGAATACCCCTAGTAAACTTGAAAAAACCCCCCAGCGATCCATTAAAATTGATAGAGGACCAGCAATTAGATAAAATCATACCGATATAGGAAGTGAACTTGTTGGAAAACCCAAACTTTTTCATGACCTGCAATATGAAGTCCCATTCCATCCGGTCATAAGCTTTGGCCATGTCCAGCTTGAACATAATATTGTGACCTCTGACTTTCCTATCAATTTCCTTCAAGATATGCCTTCCCAGAGAAACATTGTCAAGATTATTTCTACCTTTAACAAAAGCACTTTGTTCATCAGAAATGATCTTAGGTAGAATAGGAGTAAGCCTCTCACAAAACACCCTGGTAATAATCTTGTACACAAAATTGCATAGACTGATCGGCCTGAAGTCACTGAAAGAAGTAGGCTCTTCAACTTTCGGAACAAGCGTGATAATAGAAGAGGATAGACCTCGGGGCAAACCATGACCAGCAAAAAGTCCCTGAACCACTGCCAACACATCTGAACCAATAATAGACCAGCAGTGAGTAAAGAAAAGGCCAGAAAAACCATCAGGCCCAGGCGCACTATTCCCATTCATAGAGAAAACACTCCCCTTCACCTCCTCCTCTGTGGGATCAGCACATAACAAGGCGTTTTGAGCTGGGGTGATAAGCTCGGGTATGGAACTTAAAAGACTATCCTGCACAACATGATCTTCAGAAGTTAGAAGATGTTGAAAAAAATTAACAGCTTCATTTCTCAACACTTCCTGATCCGTACACCATTGGTCGCTTCCACCAATTTTTAGCCTGTGAATAAACCCTTTTCTCCTATTACATTTGACTGTATTATGATAGAAAGAAGTGTTTCTTTCACCATTATCCAGCCAGTCCACTCTAGATTTCTGTTTCCAGAAGGTTTCTTCTCTATTTAACGCCAAACTAAGAGAGTGATTTGCAGCCGCCAGGTCACACCTGTTCTCTTCCGAAGGAAAGGAGTCGAATGCAGATTGGGATCTCTCCACCTCTTCCATTGCCACAGTCACCATCTGAGTGACATTGCCAAATACATTTTTGTTCCAATACTTGAGGGCATCCTTCACAGCCTTAAGTTTCATTTGGAGGCGGATGAGAGGGTTATAATGGACTGGAACCCCAATCTTCCACGTATTTTCCACCATAGCCATGAAAGAATCACTAGAAGTCCACATATTTTGAAATATGAAACGACTAGGCCCACGATTATTAGGAAAAGTAGAAATATACAGGGGACAGTGGTCAGAGGGACCACGCCGAAGATGGGTTACCATAAAATCTGGCCAAAGATCATTCCATTTATCATTCACCATAATACGATCCAGCCGGGCACGGATATTAGCAGAGCCAGTTCTATTGTTATTCCAGGTGAAGGATGAGCCAACAAAACCAGCATCAAAAAGGCCAACAGCAGCAATAAAAGCATTAAAATCGATGATCCCATTAATATTACCAAAAGAACCACCTATCTTTTCCGACAGATTAGCAATACAGTTGAAGTCGCCACCAATTAACCACGGGACTTCCACCGATGAAGCAAATAGCTGGAGATCAGCAAACATGCTGCGCCGACAGACAAAGTCACAAGAGGCATAAATGCAAGTGATGTAACAGGAATAACCATTTGTAGAAGATAGCCCCAGAGTGATATATTGATCAGAAGAATCTACCACGTTAAGGGGGAGACCAGGGTCCTAGAAGACCCAAATTTTAGAATCATGATTCATGTTGCCAGCATATTTATCTAACTTCAACTTGACCGAAATCTTTGAAGCTTTAATTAGATGTTGTTTGGGTTCCATAATAGCCACAATAGATGGACGAAACTGAAACACTAGCTTTTGAAGACTCCTGCAGGAAGACGTATTTCCGATTCCCCTAATATTCCAGAAAATAGCAGAATTCATTGTATCAAAGGATCTTTACCTCTCTCCTCCGAGCGAGCCCGAGCTCTAGTGATAACCCGATCTTTTCTAACCTTTCCGATTTCTTCCATAACAACTTGGCTAGACGGCATAAGATGATTATCCATGCAAGCCAACGTAACCGTATCCATGCCGGCGCCACGCCCATGCAAATAGTTCATTTCATCATTATTCAGAACGGTATTATCCTGACATGAGCAACCTTCCAACTCTTCCTCAGTTATGCTAGTTCTCTGAATTTCTCCCTGTAGAGTATTCTCTTCATTTATGACCCCAGCTGAAGAAGAAACCTCCTGAGGAACAACATGTATGGGATGGGATTGCTTAGCCGCCATATGTAATCCTGAATCAAAATCTCTGGAGTTCCCGTGCACCTCCCCCACTAAACAAGAGTCTTGCGGCTGTTCCAGAATCCTATGCTCGGCACACGTAACTTCATTCCCATGCAACCCTAACATATCGGGAACCTGCAGGGTCCCAGGAGCTTCATCAGCGATATTAGCCACAGTGGCAGAAGAGGACGCCCCAGGGAGGATTTTCTTGCCTTCAAGAACCGGAACCCAAACTCCATTACTTTTCCTTTCAACTAACCTGGATTGAGGAATATGCTTCTGCACCAGATGAACGTCGCCACCCATACAACATCGATCTTTGTCATGCCCAAGCCGAAAGCAAGAACAGCAGTATTCAGGAATATTGATATACGTAACTTCTTGCCAGTATCCGCCCAGATCTCCCATCCCAATCCAGACCCTGTCTGGCCTTGGCTTAAGGAGATCGATCTCCACACAAACTCTTGCCGCCTTAGTATTGAGAAGAAGATCCGTTGCATGCGCAACTTGAAGAACCGGACCCACATTGGCCGCAATGGAAGAAAGAAGACTTTTCTGGTATAGATTCACTGGTAACGCCGGGAACTCGATCCAGACCGGAAGGATAGAGGGCTCCTCAGAGAGTTTGAACATTGGGGTCCATTTAAAGAATTGAAATAGCTTACCTTGGACGTAGATAGATTCACGAAGAAGAACCTTTAGGTAATCTTCCTTACACTTGAAACGAAATAGCAGATGGTAGTTGTCCAGGGCGCTGATGAGAAAGGGGTCTTGAAGGTTGCATCTAGACACGATATGAGATCGGATCTCAGGAACGGGAGGTCTACCGAACGCCGTCTTGGCCACCACCGAGAACTGGAATGGGATGAGCGACGCCTCCATCTCCTCTTTGGTGAAGAAAACCGCAGGTTCCCCTTTGTCCGTAAATGCAGGCATATGCACTTTGGTGGGGATCGGAGGTAACTCCAAAGAAGCTGCAACAGCCCTTGCGAAGGAGAGCCCGTTGGGAGGGGCCAAGGGCGCAGCCACCCCCTCGGCAGCCATGGCCGGCCAGGCCCCTAGGGCCGGCGGCAGGGAGGCCAACCAGTGCAAGATCGCAGGAAGCCCAGAGCTTCTCTCTCTAGGATTCTAGAGAGAGAAGTTCAACTTTTCTTCTAGATCATAAGTTGGGTAGTTTTCTTCTGCCTTTTTCAATTGTCTGGATGCATAAGCTATAACCTGTCCATGTTGCATTAAAATTGCTTCAAGTCCTCTCTTAGAAGCATCTGTGTACAATACAAAACCTTCGCTACCTGATGGTAATGATAATATTGGTGCTGCTGTGAGTCTTCTCTTTAATTCCATAAAGTTCCTTTGGAAATCAACTGACTAAACAAATGGTACACCCTTTATGGTTAATCTTGTCATTGGTGCTGCAATCTTGGAGAAGTCTTTTTTTTTTTATCAAAAGTAGGTCCTCAGGGTCAGCAACTAGGAGAGTGCACCCTATTCCCGGGAATAGAATGAACCCACTCCACCAGTGTGATCCACCTGGGCCTAGATAATAGATAAAATATCATAGTACAAAGCAGCAACAGGGGGAAACCCCTAAGAAGCAAATCTAATGGTAGGTACCCCAGACCGATCCAAGGTGAGGGGACCTTTACAAGTATGAGGTAAGGAATCAGCTGAAAAGAAAAGTACATTTGTTGCAATAGAGCAACCAACATTTGCCAAAGCATCTGCTAGCTGGTTCGCTTGCCTATAAGTATGATGAACTTTTTATTTGGTATGTTGAAGAAAAACCTGAGCCTCCCGCCACCAACGTAAACAATTCCAAGAGGGCGGTTTATTGCTAGTAAAAGAGGAGAACAAAGTAGATGAGTTAGATCTGATCTCAGCCAGATGGAATCCATGTTCAACAGCCAAACGGATACCATCACACAGAGCACGCACCTCAACGAGCAAGCTAGAACCATACCCATAGAAATGAGCAAAGGCCAACATCAAGGTACCTTTACTGTTTCTAATGCAGCCACCGCCTCCAGAAAGTCCTGGGTTCCCTTTACTCGCCGCGACAACATTAAGCACCAGACCCTCAATAGGCAGAATCCATCTAATAAGCTTGAAGGTGATATGCTTAATTTTTGGAGAGAAACCAAGAGTAAAAATAGTCCTCATATAATCATCAGATGAGCTCATCTTGAAGGTTTTGGATTCAAGGGACATGGAGATCAAATATCGGACATTATGAATAATCCTTTGCACAACATATTTCTTGCCCTCAAACCTCATCAAGCATCTAGCTCGCCAGATCTCCCACAGGATAAGCATAACCAATAAAGACAAATGAAACCATGGGGAGTAGTTAGATTAGAGTGGCATAAAATATCCTAGAGTCGACTGGTGATATTGTCATGAGGGTTGAAGTGAATATTAAGTATAGGTGAAACCCACCTCCACAATTGAGTAGCCAATTCACTGGATACGAATAAATGGTTCATATCTTCATAAGAAGGAATAGTACAGCAGGAGCACCTGGACGCAATTGAAACGCCATGATCAGAAACACGAGCGTCCACAGGTATGGCCCTGTATAAAAGCTTCCAATAGAAAATGGTAGCTCGCTTATTGAAAGCTGGGTGCCAGAGCCTTATGAGGGGCGTGCGTCTCACACCATGCAGGGTTACTAACTTATACACAGACGAGGTGGAGAAAGATCCATCAGGCGATGGAGATCAAATACAAATATCATCCTGAGGAAGTAGCTGGATGTCATTGATCAAAGAAGAGCTGGGAAGCAGCCTGCGGATAGGATGATCAATATTTTGTACGACCTCTTGGACAGTTATCTTAGGTCCACTATAGGGGGTAGTTAGCAGATCATTAAGACAAGATTGGCCAAGCCAAACATCTTTAAGGAAATCCACAGAAGCGCCATTGCCAAGAACCCACCTAGAGTTGTTGATAACATTTTGATGAGCAGTTCTGAATACCATTCTAGACAGACCATGGGGGATGGAGTTCTTGAACAGTTCACCACTGTTAACCTTAAACCGAACTCTGGCATATCTAGCCCAAATAGAAGAGCCATGGTAGATGCTCCAGATTTGTTTAGTAGACAAAGGTAATTGAGTATGCCATAAACTTTTGATGTGAAGACCACCTTCAACAATTGGGCGATGGATAGTATGCCAAGAAATCCAATGCCTCCGATTTACACCATCTGTCCCGCTTCAGAAAAAATTTGCACAGACCTTCTCAATGTAGCTAATCACGGTCTTAGGAATGGATAAAGCAGCAACAGTATAGATGGGAATAGAATTAAGCACAGAGTTAATAAGAGTGACCCTCCCAGCTTGTGACAAAAATTTAGATTTCCATGTATTCATCTTCAGATTAATCTTATCAATCAGGTATTTAAAGTCTGCCACTCTAGACCTTCCAGGTCTAAGGGGAACCCCAAGGTACCGAACAACCCCAAGATGATGCTTAAAACCTGTGATGGTGGCGATTCTGCGAGCCAGGTTAGTGGGGGCTTTGCTAGATAAAATAAAGGTACTTTTATTCACATTGATTTTATGACTTGAACTTAGCTCATATGTTCTTAAGAACTTCTGCAAGCTGAGAATATTGGACTTTTGACCATTCAAGAAGACAAGCGTATCATCCGCAAAAAGTAAGTGAGAAATCAGCAAACATCCCCTGGGTCCAGAAAAAGGCAGAAAAGAGGAGTCATATTGAAGATTCCTAAGTCCCCTGCTTAGAGCTTCCTCCATGATAATAAACAAGGCTGGAGCTAAAGGGTCCCCCTGACGAAGACCTCTGGAAGATTTGAAGTAACCCACAGTGGAACCATTAAACTCGATAGAGAACCAACAATTTGATACCAGCATGCCAATATAAGAGATAAAACGATTAGAGAAACCAAATTTGCGGAGTACATCAAACAAGAAATCCCATTCAACTTTGTCATAAGCCTTCATCATATCCAACTTAAAAATGATATTATGACCCCTGACCTTCCGACCAAGATCTTGGACCAGCTGGTTCGACAGAGAGATATTGTCCACAATATTCCTACCTTTCACGAAGGCACCTTGTTCCTCAGAAATAATGAGAGGTAGAATATTAGTTAGACGGGCACAAATGATCTTGGAGACAATTTTATAGCAGAAATTACATAGGCTTATCGGTCTGAAATCCCCAAAAGAGGAGGGGTGAGTAACCTTAGGAATGATAGCAATCAAAGAAGAACAAACTCCTCTGGGGAGTGGATACCCTGCAAAGAAACCATTCACAGGTCCAGCAGTGTTTGAAAAAACAACCTGTGAAATCATCCGGTCCCGGAGCGCCATCCTCATTCATATCCCAAACAGCTTGCTTAACCTCCTCATCAGAGGGAGCGATAGATAAAAGAGCATTCTAATTATCATTAATCAGCATAGGAATATTCTGAAGCAAAGAAAGATCAATTGCATGGTTTTCAGAAGTAAGCAAAGATTGAAAGTATCTAACCGCCTCAGAGGAAAGTAAAGCTTGGTCTTCACACCAAAGACCATCAATTTTCAGCCTGTGAATAAAGCTCTTCCTTCTATTGCCAAGGACCACAACATGATAAAACGCGGTATTCTTGTCCCCATCATTTAGCCACTGCATTCTAGCCTTTTGAGCCAAAAAAACCTCCTGATAGTGGAGTGCACAGTAAAGAGTAGCATTGGCATAATTAAGGTCTGATCTATCCTCTGCAGAAGGATTTTCATCAAACCTGCATTGCATCTCCAGGACGCGAGCTTTAGCCTGACAAACATTATCCTCCACCTTACCAAATGTACTTTTATTCCAAGCCCTCAGCATATGTTTGACAGCTCTTAACTTAATATGCAGATTAATAAAAGGATTTAGGGACGTTGCATTAACATTGTGCCAGACATCAGTAACATGATGGATAAAGGTATCATTGGAAATCCACATCTTTTGAAAGATAAATCTGGAAGGAGGAAGCGACTGATTAACAAAGTTCATCAGAAGAGGAGCATGGTCCGAAGGCCCTCTAGAAAGATGCTTAACACCAAATCCCGGGTAAGAAAAATTCCACAGTGGATTAATAAGAAACCGATCAATCCTTGCCTTGATAGAAGCATGGCCAACCCTGTTATTAGACCATGTGAATCTCTGACCAGTGAACCCAGCGTCCAAGAGTCCAGCAACTGAGCAGAAAGAGTTAAAGTCAATCATAGAGACATGGCTGGGGATAGCTCCACCTTCCTTCTCAGCTGGGTTAGAAACACAGTTGAAGTCCCCCCCTACCAACCAAGGCAAATGATTGATGCTTCCCAAGTCCAGAAGATGGTCAAAGAGCACACGTCGAAGGCCCATGTCACAAGCGGCATAAACTGCTAAAATCAAACCCACCTGCTGATCACCGTTCATAATATAGGCAGAAATGGATTGGTCAGAACTGCCGGTAACCTGCAGAGAAATTTTGTTGGACCAGAATAACCAAATTTTGGAATTCTCACCCGCATTGCCCGCATAAGCATCCCGCTTGAGGTAACTACCAATTCTAGCAGCCTTAGAAAGAGAAGTCTTAGGCTCAAAGATAGCAACAATTTGCAAATTAAACTTCTTAATATGATGCTTAAGAGATCTCTTAGAAGCTGAATTAGAGAGACCCCTAATGTTCCAAAATAAAGTAGAAAAATTCATGAGGAGCGATATCCGGAAGAACCTACCATGGCTTTCGCTTTCGATCTGGTGCAGACACCCACAACAGGATCAATAGTGCCTTCCTTGGAAATCTGAACACTTGCCATAAATATATTCTCAGAGGAGGCTAGAATGGATGCTAGAATCTGTGTGGGATCCAGCGAGAATATCATCTTGGTGGATTTGCACTCAGCACTATCACACTTTCCCTGAACACCCTGAAAAGGATTTTCTTCCACACCACAAGATTCCTTGCCTAGAACATGACATGGCATAGACAACGCCGGAAGGTTAGCTGCCGGCAACACCTCCGGCAACTCAAGTGGACCAGACTCATCATCCACGACACCTGCATGCTCATGAACAGTACCATGCACGACAATAGCACCCGGAGACGGGGAAACAGAAACCCTGGGCTCCACGGCTAGGGTATCAATGGAAGAATATCCATGCAAACCCATGGGGACAGTACCATGCACGCCCACAACACTCGGAGACGGGGAAACAGAAACCCTGGGTTCCACGGCGAGGGTACCACTGGATGAAGATCCCAGCAAACCAACGTTCCCACTCGTGGGAACATCGTTTAAACAAACGTCACCAGCTTAATGCTAAAAAACATTACTCACTGGGATGGGCACGTTCGACTGCTTAGAGATATTATCTTTAGAAATAGTACCCTTTTTCCTATGCACCACACGCCACTCTTGATCAATGAATTTACCCTTATCAGGCACAGGGGCTACCTTATGCTGTTGGAGAACTTGAGACTTCGAATTATCCGGAGAGTTCCTCTTGCACACTTCCTGAGTATGTCCCAACTTCCGGCAGAGACTACAGACAGAGGGCACTCTGTGAAAGTTAACTTGCTGCCAAAAACCCATCTCGCCCTGACCAATCCAGATGCGATCCACAAGTGGCCTTGCAATATCAACATCTACACATACAAGAGCTTCGACAGTTTGTGTCCAAGCAAGAGTCGAGTCATGAATACGAAGGACTTCACCAAAGTTACCCACAATGCTCGTCTATAGTATCCTGCCAAACCTAAGAAACTCCTGATCTCATTAATTGTTCTCGGTTCTTCCCACTTCATGACAGCTTCTGCCTTAGTTGGATCCACTACAACACCTTCTGTAGAAATCACATGCCCAAAAAATTGATTTTTTCGCAACCAGAATTCACATTTACTAAATTTAGCATACACTTGGTGTTCTCTAAAGTCTGCAAAGTGATTCTCAAGCGTGTTGCATGCTCTTCTTCTGTTACTGAATATACTAGTATATCATCTATAAAAATCACAATAAACTGATCCAGATATGGATGAAATATTCTATTCATTAAATTTATGAAAGTTGCTAGTGCATTAGTCAACCCAAATGACATTACAACAAACTCATAGTGGACATACCTTGTTCTGAAAGCTGTTTTGTCAAGATCTTCCTCCTTAATCCTCAGCTGATGATAACCGGACCTCAAATCAACCTTAGAAAACACTTTGACTGACTGTACCTGATTAAACAAATCATCTATTCTCGGCAATAGATACTTGTTCTTGATAGTAACTTCATTCAATTTTCGATAATCTATGCACATTCTGAAACTGCCATCTTTCTTCCTTACAAACAATACTGGAGCTCCCCAAGGTGAGTGACTAGGCCTGATGAAACCTTTTTTCAGTAATTCTTGCAATTGCTTTTTCAGTTCCTTAAGCTCTGCCGGTGCCATCCTGTATGGTGCCTTTGAGATTGGCATGCAGCCTGGCTGTAATTCCACTATAAAGTCCACTTCCCTGGGTGGGGCTAAACTTGGCAAATCATCTGGAAACACATCTGTAAATTCTCTGACTACTGGAACTGCCTCAATAGGCTTACCAGACTCAACTGAGCTTACTAAAGCTAAGTAGGCCACACAACCTGCATTTATCAACTTCCTAGCCCTAAGTGTAGAGATAATAAACTAAGGAGTATAAAACTGCATACCTTGAAGTTCAAACATAGCTCCATTAGGATGGCAAAATCTGACCCTTTTCTTTCTGCAATCAACCATTGCTTCATAAGCTTCTAACCAGTCCATACCCAAAATTGTTGGCCCTTTGGTGTGCGGCAGCAAGGTAACCTAGAGGGGGGGGGGGGGTGAATAGGATTTTCTGAAATCTGAAATCAAAACGTGAACACTTAAAAGTTTGGTTAGTGTTAGTGTGATGAAGAGTGGCAGTGCGGAAGCAAAAGAACAATCACACAAAAGGACACAGGAGATTTATCCTGGTTCGGCCCTTCCCACATGGAAGTCCTACGTCCAGTCCCCAAGCAAACTCTTGGGATTTCACTAACCGAAGGTACAGTCCCCTTCAAGGACACTACAACACCCTGGATACCCCACCAGGTCTTCTTCTCTTTCCCGGGCAAGAAGGCAGCCCACTTCTTTTCTAGGCTCAGAAACAAACCTACTTCTTTTACAGGTTCAGAAGTAAACCTCCTGGAACAAACCCCAGTGCGGTTCTGCTAGACTTAAACCCCCAGCTAGGTCCTGTTGGTACAAACCCCAACAAGGTTCTGCTAGACACTAATCTCTAGCTAGGTTACACACTGTATACAGTCCTACAGCTGGACAGAAATCTTTCTTAGAAAAGAAAGATCAGACTGAGAGCTATTACAAGATGAACGCTCAGGACTTAGCTCACAGTCACAGACTCTCCCCCAAGATTACAATGAGCACAGGGAGAATGGAAGAGAAGAAGGCTTGAAGGTGATGAAGACTTCTGCTTTGAAAGCTTCTGTAGATTTTTGGCTCGAGCTCTTCTCTCTTTCTCTGAGTGTTTGTGGCGTGAAGGTTCTTCTCACAGTTGTACACTCCTTGAAGGATTTTAGGAAAGGCCCCCCTTTGTCTTCAGCAATGCTCCATCTTTTATATGAGCAGCTTGAATAGATCCGTTGAAGAGATCCGTTAGAGTTCTAGCCGTTGTTCATCTTCTCTTCATTTGTCTTGATCAGACTTTGATGGTCTTCGAGGTCTGTGAGCATGGAAGAAAGTGTTAACATAAAAGAGTGTTTATGATAAACGATGCATAGTACTGTGCTTCTGCTAACATATTGAAAATAGTAGGTCAAATCTTTTTCTGACAAGATTATGCATGCAGCTTTTTTCTGTCAGACAATATTTGACTTTTCAATGAGCGCCAAAAACACTTTCAAAATATTCAAGAGAAATCGTTGTTCATTTACAAGTAAATCGTTGCAAGTTTATGAACAAATCGATGTGAAAGACAAGTCATTATGATCATTGAAGAAATCGTTATGAGCATGACTTATGAAATCGTTATGGGAACGACTTCTTAACAAATCGTTATGAAGACAAGTCGATGCGTTCACTTAAGAAATCGTTACGGTCTAAAGAAGTCGTTATGAGTATGACTTATGAAATCGTTATGTGAAGAGTCGTTGCCCATTTGTAAACAAATCGTTGTGAGAGCAAATCGTTGTCTCACTTAAGAAGTCGATGTGATCACTTATGAAATCGTTATGAGAACCAAGCCGATGTGATCACTTATGAAATCGTTATGAGAATGAAAACGATATGAGGGTAAATCGTTGTGGCTATAAAAGGAATCGTTCTGAGATCGATTTCTTAACAAATCATTATGGCCACTTAGCGAAGTCGTTGTAGCGCTTATTAATTTTGGCACTTAAACTGAAATCGATGTATATTGATTAAACATCGATTTTATCATTTTAGTACGCCATATTGCATCAATGTGAGACTCACCATTTTGTTATGAGATTGATGCGACACAGATGAAACAAAATATTCAATCTAAGTTACATCATAAATTTTATTATCACCAAAATACAAGAACAAATAGAGAGTGGTTCAACAATCTCTCCCTTTTTGGTGATGACAAAATTTATGAGAATTTTCTGACAAGAATATATATAAAGCATAGAGGTTTTAGAAAATTCATACAAACTCTCCCCCTTTTTGTCACTAACCAAAAAGGAAGGATCTTACCATGGATTTCTCTCCCCCTTTGAGAGAATTTCTTACCATTGAGGGGTTCAACAATGATAGTTGATAAGGAATGACTCCCCCTTAATCTGTGCTCCCCCAGAATGAGAGACTCCACCTGAATGAAACTTGCAAATAATTGTTAGCATTAAAGACCAATTCAATTTTTGTGACTACTCTTTCTTCAGATGAGATTTGAATGAAGAGTTTGCAGTCACTCCTGCCTTGAGCATCCTTGGTTTTTTTTTATGCTCCAAGGCTAACCTGCAAAAAATTACTCAAAGGTAGGTACCCAAATCCTTTTGGGTCCTTGATAGTTAGATGCATGAAAATATCCTTTAGGGATCCAAACTAAATACCTCGTTGTGCAGGTGTTTACAGTGTGTCCTAGTTTATTGCAATGAGAACAACAATGAATATAGATTGCTTTGTTGTTCTTATTTTCTTTGTGTTGAGTTTTTAGAACAAGATTTCTGTAACCTTTTTCTTTTACAGGGGCCATTTTCTGGGGCATCTTGGTTTCTTTTACAAATTTTGGTAGGGGATATTTTTTTGGAATTATGGCTTGTTTTCCTTTTTCTGGAGGTATGTATCCAAGTCCTTGTTTGTTATTTCCAGATTTTGACCCTTTTAGACATAGAGCTAAAGAAGTTTTTCCTTTTGTTAATTTTCTAACCGATTCTTTTAAATACATATTTTCTTCAGTTAGAGTTTTTAATTTTTCTTCTAACTCTAACTTCTCATTATTCTTGCTTTTCAAGTCTTCATTTAAAAGATAATTTTTATCTTTACATCCTTTTAATTGTTCTTCTAGTTGCTCCAATTCAGATTTAAGATCAGAATTGGTGTTTTCCAAGCAAGTAGAGTTGTTTTTCAGATTTTTTAGTTCTTTTACAACCCTTTTATATTTTTCATATAGTTCATTAAAGACTTCTTCTAAGTCTTCTGATTCTGACCCTGAATCTGTGCAGGAATTAAAAAATGAGTCAGAATGTACCTCATCTAGTCCCACCATGAGGGCTAGATTTACCTGCTCTTTTTCGGAATCTGAGCTTGATGATTCTGAGCTTGTGACCTCATCATTTTCCCAAGCAGCCGCCATGGCTTTTCTTTTAAATTTCTTGTGCTGCTTCTTGGGCTTATCAGTTTGACCAATCTTCTTGAGCTTTGAACAGTCTGGTCTCAGATGTACAGGTTTTCTGCATTCATAGCAGACTGGTTCTTTCTCCTTTTTCTCTTTTCTTTGGATCCTTCTTGATCCGTTTTTCTTCTTCTTCAAAATTTTCTGAAGCTTGGACAATACTTCATCCATATTACAGTCTTCAGAATCTGCATCCTGGGAACTAGAAGAAGAGATGGAAGGAGCAGCTACAACTTTAAGAGCATTAGTACATTTCTTCTTAGATGAGCTTTCAGATAATCGCTCCATATTTATTTCATGTGCCATGAGAGAACCTATTAAATTATCAATTGATAATTTAGTTAAATCATGGGCCTCTTCAATAGCAGTTACCTTAGGTGTCCATAAAATAGTTAAGGACCTAAGTATTTTTCTAACGGTTTCTTCATTAGAAAGAATTTTTCCAAGAGAATTTAAACCTACTACTATACTTGAAAATCTATTATACATAGTAGTAATGTTTTCATTTGGAAGCATTTTAAATTGCTCATATTGAGAGATAAGAATATCTATCCTAGTTTGTTTTACTTTATCTGTTCCTTCATAGGTTATCTGCAATTTATCCCATATTTCTTTAGCAGATTTACATGCAGAAACTCTACTGAACTCTCTTTTAGATAGAGCACAACATAGATAGTTTTTAGCCTTAATGTTTAGAGATAGCTTACTCTTATCAACTGTTGTAATGGCAGTAGTGCCTTCAGCTGGAACAACAATGAAATCACCTACCTCAATTACCTGCCACAGATCAAAGTCTGTGCCTCGAATGAAGCATTCCATTCTCATCTTCCAGTATTGGTAGTCCTCTCCATCAAAGAATGGAGGTCTGGTGACTGATTGGCCTTCAGCATATCCTTGAGCTGCCATGGATCTTTGCTCAAAGATCATTGGATCTTCTTGGAAGTTCAGAGACCCTCTCTGATACCACTTGTTGGCCCTTTGGTGTGCGGCAGCAAGGTAACCTAGAGGGGGGGGTGAATAAGATTTTCTGAAATCTGAAATCAAAACGTGAACACTTAAAAGTTTGGTTAGTGTTAGTGTGATGAAGAGTGGCAGTGCGGAAGCAAAAGAACAATCACACAAAAGGACACAAGAGATTTATCCTGGTTCGGCCCTTCCCACATAGAAGTCCTAAGTCCAGTCCCCAAGCAAACTCTTGGGATTTCACTAACCGAAGGTACAGTCCCCTTCAAGGACACTACAACACCCTGGATACCCCACCAGGTCTTCTTCTCTTTCTCGGGCAAGAAGGCAGCCCACTTCTTTTCTAGGCTCAGAAACAAACCTACTTCTTTTACAGGTTCAGAAGTAAACCTCCTGGAACAAACTCCAGTGCGGTTCTGCTAGACTTAAACCCCCAGCTAGGTCCTGTTGGTACAAACCCCAACAAGGTTCTGCTAGACACTAACCTCTAGCTAGGTTACACACTGTATACAGTCCTACAGCTGGACAGAAATCTTTCTTAGAAAAGAAAGATCAGACCGAGAGCTATTACAAGATGAACGCTCAGGACTTAGCTCACAGTCACAGACTCTCCCCCAAGATTACAATGAGCACAGGGAGAATGGAAGAGAAGAAGGCTTGAAGGCGATGAAGACTTCTGCTTTGAAAGCTTCTATAGATTTTTGGCTCGAGCTCTTCTCTCTTTCTCTGAGTGTTTGTGGCGTGAAGGTTCTTCTCACAGTTGTACACTCCTTGAAGGATTTTCAGGAAAGGCCCCCCTTTGTCTTCAGCAATGCTCCATCTTTTATATGAGCAGCTTGAATAGATCCGTTGAAGAGATCCGTTAGAGTTCTAGCCGTTGCTCATCTCCTCTTCATTTGTCTTGATCAGACTTTGATGGTCTTCGAGGTCTGTGAGCATGGAAGAAAGTGTTAGCATAAAAGAGTGTTTATGATAAACGATGCATAGTACTGTGCTTCTGCTAACATACTGAAAATAGTAGGTCAAATCTTTTTCTGACAAGATTATGCATGCAGCTTTTTTCTGTCAGACAATATTTGACTTTTCAATGAGCGCCAAAAACATTTTCAAAATATTCAAGAGAAATCGTTGTTCATTTACAAGTAAATCGTTGCAAGTTTATGAACAAATCCATGTGAAAGACAAGTCGTTATGATCATTGAAGAAATCATTATGAGCATGACTTATGAAATCGTTATGGGAACGACTTCTTAACAAATCGTTTTGAAGGCAAGTCGATCTGTTCACTTAAGAAATCGTTACGGTCTAAAGAAGTCGTTATGAGTATGACTTATGAAATCGTTATGTGAAGAGTCGTTGCCCATTTGTAAACAAATCGTTGTGAGAGCAAATCGTTGTCTCACTTAAGAAGTCGATGTGATCACTTATGAAATCGTTATGAGAACCAAGCCGATGTGATCACTTATGAAATCATTATGAGAATGAAAACGATATGAGGGCAAATCGTTGTGGCTATAAAAGGAATCGTTCTGAGATCGATTTCTTAACAAATCATTATGGCCACTTAGCGAAGTCGTTGTAGCGCTTATTAATTTTGGCACTTAAACTGAAATCGATGTATATTGATTAAACATCGATTTTATCATTTTAGTACGCCATATTGCATTAATGTGAGACTCAGCATTTTGCTATGAGATTGATGCGACACAGATGAAACAAAATATTCAATTTAAGTTACATCATAAATTTTATTATCACCAAAATACAAGAACAAATAGAGAGTGGTTCAACAAAAATTACATCATATTCTTTCAGATGTAAAGCATATAATCTCACAGGCAACTGATTTCCTTGTATCACTATAGGGACCTCATCTATATAACAAGAAGTGAGCATATAACCGCCTAAGAGAACCTCTACCACTAACTCACACTGCCTTTCTTCCAACGGATGTACCATGCTATCCATAAAATCTTCAAAAATAAAAGAGTGTGAAGCACTTGGATCTATTAAAACTCTTACTAAAAATTCATAAATAGGTAATAGACCTTCAATCAAGTTGGAAGCCTTTGCCTGCGACCAGGTGATAGCCATAACCTGTCCTCGACCTCGCTGATGTGGTGGTCCTCTACCTCATGACGCTGGCGGCTGCTGCTGCTGCACTCCTTTTCCATAATCATATTCCTTAGGATAGGGACAATTCCAGATCAAATGCTCTGGCTGATCACAATTGTAACAACTATAGCCCAGTGGAACCATGGGCTGCATTGTTGTACTTTGTTGTGACTCTTCCACCTCTGGCCTATAACCTCGCCTCTGCTGAAAAATCTACTGGCGGCCACCTCCTCATCCTCTGAATATTTTCTTCAACTTGGAATCCAATTTGCTGAACCCTGAAGAGGATGATCCTGCTGGTGCTTTACCCTTGCTAATTCTTGAGGATTGTTGTGGTAACCGGAAGCTACCTGACTCCCCCGACTAATGAGTCCTCACAGACCATTCTAGAATGGCTGCTCACTGTGCCGCCTCCTCCACAGTCCTACACATAAGAGGAATCACCACATTCTACAATTCTGACCACAGTCCTCGAATAAAATATTCCACCATCATTGCATTATTTGTGACTACAGAAGGTGCATATCTACTTAACACCATAAATCTCATGTGGTATTCCAAAACTGACGAATTTGCCTGTTGCAAAGTCCTGAACTGCTCTCGCTTAGCCTGTTGAATTTGCACTTGAATTTTTTTTAAAAAATAAATATCCGATAGGGGGGTAGGAGAGTGCTCACCCCTTCAGAGAAAGGATGAGTAAGTCACTCCACCACCACACACCTATCAGAAATTTTATATATAAGAAGAAGTATTACATAGGATTGTCAGGGCCTGATGGAAGGGAACCCCATCTTATCAAGGCGATAGGGCCCCTTTACAGAGGAAGGAAGATCAGCCCAAGATGACCAGACAATACAAGAACTAGTGATAGTACAACCATGACCAGCAAGACTATCGGCCACCTGATTAGCCTCCCGGTATATATGACTGAAAGAAACATGTAGGTCCTGACAACGATGAAAGATATCCTGAATAGCAATGGAGAGTCGCCACGGGCAAGAATATTGACCCTTCATGATTTGCACCAGCACTAGGGAGTCGCTCTCAATAAGAAATTCCGAGAAGCCCTTTTAGCAGCACAAAATTATTCCATCCCGAAGAGCCAGAGCCTCAGCTTCAAGACTAGAATGAACACCCGGATATCTAGCAGCAAAAGCAAACATAATCTCACCCAGCTCATTCCTGAGAATACCTTCACCGACAGCAGTACTAGATGTTAATTTGTAAGCACCATCAACATTAAGTTTAAGTCTTCCAGGTGGAGGCAAATACCATCTGACAATCAGTGGGGCAAGAGGCGCAGACACCTGAATGGCGATACCCCATAGTTGAAGGAAACTTCTATGAGAGGCGGACATATCCATGATACGGAACGGAAAATTTTTTTGAGAATCATAAACATGCATCATAACTCTATATAAAATCTAACGGGCCACCATTGGCTAAGCATCAAATCTGGCTCCGTTGCGGTTGCACCAAATCTCCCATATGACTACTAGAAATATAAGTCTTGCCAAACGCCCCCAAAATGTGGAACAATGCAAACCAGAAATATAGTGAAAAACACCATGAGCAGCATTAGTAACCGATGTGTTGCAGAAATTTAGAAAATAGAATAGGCCTGACCAAACTTCAGTTGCCACTTCCCCATGGAAGAATAGGTGAACACTAGTTTCACAGTGAGGACTACGGCAGCAGGAACACATTGAACATAATGGGATACCGCAGCTGGCTATAGCATCATCAGTTGGTACACAATCACGTATCATTCTCCAGATAAAAACCGACCACTTGATCGGGACATGAGGACTCCAAATGTTAGACCAGCCATACGTAGGGGCACCCTGCACAAGTTTGTGGACAGAATTTGTGGAAAATTTACCATTGGTGGTGGGGCACCAAATCCAATTATCCAGACCACCATTACAAGCTAAAATGTGCCCAAGGAGGGAGGGAGGGCAGAAACGCCGAGCAATATGAATATGATGGCAAGTGGGATCAGCTGTCACCTGATTAATAGACCAACATTTGTTTGGCAGATTGAACCAAATTTGGTCAGGGAGGAAGCACCTAAGGGGGGCCGACCCAGTCCAAACATCCAACCAAAAACTGGCCTGAGAACTCAAACCTTTCACCATAACCTGATGATTAGTTGCAATCAGTCGGGACGCATGTTGCCATAATCTTCTGTCCGCAGCAGACAACAATTTGCACTTGAAATAATGTATTGTTAAATACTTCTAGAAACTCTGGCCAAGTGATGGTATCCTCCGTTCTGCCTGCAAATGTCGTTTGCATTTTCAGCCTCCACCACTCCTGTACAAAACCTCACAACTGGTAAGTGGCCAAAATTACTCTGTCCATTGGTGCACATCTCCCAGTGACAAAAACTCACTTTATCTCATGTATCCAGTGTTCAGCTGTATTTGGGTTTGGGCCTCCTATATAAGTAGGTGGCTACAACCTCAAGAATCTCTCAATTTGCAAAGTAGACTCTTCTGCTAGTCGCACTGGTATTACTGGTGGCATAGGTACCACAAGGGGTGCCTCTACTCCTGGTGGTGGCGGGGGTGGTACAACTGGTATAGGCTCTACTTCCTCAACAACCTAAGGTCCTACCGCTGCTGGCTGACCCGGACCTTACTGGTCCAACCTCATCCATATTTTTGTTATACTCTCCCATAACCTTTCAATCAACTGATGCGTTGACACTTCCAGTTCATCTCCCCCACCTCCCCAGTCTCTCCTGTCTGCCATCTCAAATCCTACACAGACAGCATTCCAAACCACACATATACTAACAAATCAATACAAAATCAGGGTCAACTACTAGTAGTGGACTAAAGTAGAGATCAAGCTATGTAATCCCCCAGTTCCTTCATATTTACACGGACCTTACTCTGATATCAACTGTGACGGACCACGCCGTTCAAACATGTTAACCCAATAATGAATTTGACCCGACTCTGTATCCCACGAACAAGCCGAAGCTTTGCCAGAGATATCAATACACATGTCCGTGGAAATATGAAAGAACACACTGAATATATATATAAGATTGTATATCTCATACATATTTACATAAGGATTACATAGCCAAATTTCAACAGAAGTCAAACTCAAGTACAGTAGCCTGGGCATACCCCGAGGCACAATAGAAAAAAAAATTGTAGTGGTCCTCGTCATTCAAACCCGTTAACCTAATAACGAGTCTGATCCGACTTTGCCTCCCGCGAACGAGCCGAAGCCTCGCAAGGGATATCATTCACAAGTCCGTAGAAATGTAAAGGAAACATCTCAAATATATATAAGATTGTCACATCTCACATATATTTACATGAAATATATATAGCCTTTTTCACAACTGTAGCCAGACACAACTACAAGAACGACCTGGGGCATACCCCGAGGTATACAAAGAAAGAAAATTACACTGTTGGTGGTGCAGACCCAACTCCACTATGGTGCGGCTCCGAACTAGAAGAGGGATGAGAAGCCTCCTACTCTCCCTCACTTGAAAGAAGTAGGGGTGAGCCTCACGGGTCACTAGCTCAGTAGGGAAACTCCCCCAAAAACCGAACAAAACCAAACTCACAAGTAAAGAAGCAGGAAGCTACGCTATCAATTTATAGAACAATCCACATAAGATATTAAAGCTGTAAACACTACTTACCGCATGTCATTAACCGAAATTAGCCTTTACTAAATAAATGGAAAATCATGCCAGGTGTACGTGCTAAAGTAGAAAACGCCACACTCGAGTCACGAAGACTGGTTCGCGACACCAGCAACCGACCCCGACAAACCACACAGGACTACCTCTATGTCTCGCATCCATAGACGAAAGGTCCAGCTGTTGCTCCACTAGAACAAGTCAAGAAACTGTGGAGATCAACCAACACCACTCTTGCGAACCACATAGCTGTAGGCCCATGTCTGGCACCTTTAGGGTCTCCGACCTAAGCACCCTAAAGTGAGGCACTGGAAAATAGGACTAGCTGGGGCCCAGTACATCTACTGGTGTCCATAACCCCTAACCACGAGTGTGCTACAAGCGACAAAGCACAAACTCTCACAAGTCACTGTCCTACTGTCATCTTTCTCTCAGCCGGACGTACAACTCTACACAAGAGCGAGGGTGTCCAGGAAGACGACACAGACCTTGACAGTACACAATTACCGGGACAAGCCCCGAGCACTAACATGCCTGGCTCACATAAAACCTGGCGCTCCCAACTAAAGAGGTAACCACGGTAGGCATCGTACTACTCGCCATGCACACACAAACCATGTGCACACCGCTCAAACTACTTGAACACCATGTCAACCACGAGAACAACTCACTTCTCGAGCTCTGCAGGTGCCAATGCACCACCTACCATTACCATGCACGATAAATAATAATAATCCGATAATTACACAAGCATGCATAACACCAATGCCCTCGGAACCCTGAACACGATAGGGCCTACTATCGCCTTCTAAATGCGACGACACGATATGTCGCGTTCAGAAGAATGCGACAGGTCGAACTGTTGCGTTCAGAACGCAATAGGAAGGTCCGTCACCTTCATAGAGAGTAACCCTAATCTGGGATCCCATCTCCGGATCTCCCATACAAACCATATAAAACGATGTAAAAACCAATTATTCATGCTCTATTCATTGTCCTAGCATGGTATCTAGCCTCTATAAAGCAATTAGCAAGCCACACATGCATCACACACAATCCACGACGTAAAACGGGGTAGAATCTCCCTACCTTCGCGAAGAACGCGAAGAACGACGATATTCCGATGTTTCCCCAGCTCCGTGCCACGTTTTTGCGGTGAGACCATGCCGAAAATGACACCAAAATGTCGAATCGCCCAAAAAAAACTCCGCAGCAACCCTTCTTGGCCGAGCAGAGCTTTCTGAGCTCTGTTCGGTTGACCTAAGCTTAAAATGTCTCACAATTAAGAATGCTACGTACCCTACCATCTCGACAAGAACGCGATGTAGGAGGCAGTCGCCTTCCCACTGTTAACGTCAGCAAGGCCGCCCAGCGTGCGACACGCGGCGGACATGCAGATGAAGACCACCAACGGCGGTAACCAGAACACGACACTCAGGGCCGTCGCGTTTAGAACGCGATGTTCCTCATTGTCACGTTCACAGACAGTGAACCAACGGGTGCTTTGGGCCCAAATTTTCGGCCCACAAAGCCCCGAAAACCTACATAAACACCTGTAACACACACTAATGGGCCGCACACTGGCCTCCACAACCACTAAGCTACGATCTGAACATTCAATACGCTACATTACTATCACCTAAAAGAAATTTCGTCTTCGAAATTTAAGAAGGAAGTTCGACATCAAAAAATTTTAATTAAACAAACATGGTACTATCACCTAAAAGAATTAAAGGCTTACTCAAACAAGTATGGATACCCTTTCATCATTTCCTCGGCTAATTCCCATGTATCCTCTCCACCTTTCCTGTTCTCCCATCTGACTTTCACTAATTCAATTTCTTTATTTCTTAGCTTTTGGGTTCTGCGGCCTGTAATCTGTACTAGATATTCTGGCATTGTCATGTCTGGCTTCAAATCATCTCTTTGGTAACTGACCACCTGAGACGGATCTTGGATATATCTTGTGAGCATAGAAACATGAAACACGTCATGTGCATCTGTGAAATCTGCTGGGAGATCCAATCTGTAAGCTGTTTCACCAATTCTTTCTAATATTTGGAATGGGCCAACATATCTCGGACTCAATTTGCCTTTCTTTCTGAATCTAAGCACACCCTTGGTAGGAGAAACTTTCAAAAAGACATAATCACCAACTTCAAACTGTAATGGTCGGCATCTGGTATCTGCATAGCTCTTTTGATGACTCTGTGCTGTTTGAAGCTTTTCTTTAATAAACTTAACCATTTCTGCACATTATTGAATTAACTTCGAACCCATGACCTGTCTCTCTCCTACCTCATGCCAATTCAGTGGTGTCCTACACGGTCTGCCATATAATGCTTCATAAGGTGCCATTCCAATACTTGCATGATGAATGTTATTATATGTGAACTCTACCATACCCAAGTGGTGCTCCCAAGTACATCCCCATACTAACAGCAAGCTCTCAACATATCTTCTATAGTCTGAATGCTTCTTTCTGTTTGCCCATCTATCTATGGATGATAAGCGGAACTATACCTTAATTCCGTACTAGTCACTCTTTGCAAACTCCTCCAGAAACCTGAAGTTAACCTGGGATCTCGATCTGAAACAATGGTGACTGGAATCCCATGCAATGGTACTATTCTGTCTACATATAATCTGGCTAATCTATCCACAGTCCATGACATACTTACTACTAATAATGTACAAACTTTGGTCAATCTGTCCACAAAAACCCAGATATACCATTGTGTCCTGTTGCTGTCTTGGGTAAACCAACTACAAAATTCATGGCAATATCATCCCATTTCCATTGTGGAATGGGTAATGGCTGCAACAGTCCTCCTGGCCTCTGATGCTCTACTTTCAGTTGCTGACACACTGCACATCTTGCTATAAACTCTGCAATCTCTTTCTTCATATTAGGCCACCAGAAGTGCTTCTTTAAATCTTGATACATCTTGGTACTACCTGGATGGATGGTGTATCTGGACTTGTGAGCTTCTTCTAACACTTTCTACCTTACCTCGGCATCTGCTGGAACATACAAGCGGCCTTTGAGTCTAACCACGCTGTCATCCTTAAGTGTCAGCTCCTCCATTATCACAATATCGACCAAAGTTTCATCTGTTCTTTACGCTTCTACTATCTGCCAATATAGAGAAGGTTCCACTGCATTATTTGCTAATATTGCTCATCACTAACTATTTGGCACATACAATGAATTTTCTGCCACTTTTTCATACAATTTCCATTCTTTGATCATAAGTTGATTCACAACTGCCTTTCTGCTCAGTGCATCTGCCACCACATAAGCTCTGCTTGGATGGTATGCCAAACTAAAATCATAATCTTTTAATTATTCCATCCACCTGCGCTGCCTCAAATTTAGATCTTTCTGGGAGAAGATGTACTTCAAACTTTTATAGTCAGTGAATATTTCAAACCTTTCACCATACAGGTAATGTCGCCAAATCTTCAATGCAAACACAACTGCTGCCAGCTCTAAATCATGTGTCAGATAATTCTCTTCATGCCTTTTCAATTTCCTGGATGCATAGGCTACCACCTTTCCATGTTGCATTAACACTTCTCCCAAACCTCATTTAGATGCATCAGTGTACAATACAAATCCGCCACTACCTGACAGAATCTCCAATATAGGTGTTGTGGTAAGCCTTTTCTTTAGCTCTGCAAAACTGCAGTGACATTCTGAAGACCACACAAATGGTACTCCTTTTCTTGTCAATCTTGTCATTAGTGTTGCAATCTTCGAGAAATCTTGAATGAACCGCTTGTAATATCCTGCCAGACCCAAAAAACTTCTAATCTCTATCACTGTCTTCGGTTCTTCCCACTTCATCACTGCCTCCACTTTGGCCGGATCAACTGCAACCCCTTCACCTGAAATCACATGACCCAGAAACTGGATTTCCTTCAGCCAAAACTCACATTTGCTAAACTTGGCATACAACTGGTGATCTCACAAAGTCTGCAACGTGATTCTCAAGTGTGCTGCATGCTCTTCCTCTGATGCTAAATACACCAAAATATCATCACTAAAGACTATAATGAACTGATCCAGATACAGGTGAAATATCTTGTTCATCAAATTCATAAAAGTTGTTGGCGCATTGGTTAGCCCAAACGGCATAACCACAAACTCATAATGCCCATATCTAGTCCTAAAAGTTGTCTTGTCAATGTCTTCTTCCTTAATCCTCGGCTGATGATACCCTAACCTCAAGTCAGTTTGGGAAAATACTTTGGCTGACTGAAGCTGATCAAACAAATGCTATTCTAGGAAGCGGATACTTATTCTTGATGGTAACCTTGTTCAACTGCTTGTAGTCAATACACATTCTCAGACTACCATCATTCTTTTTAACAAATAACATTGGTGCTCCCCATGGCGAATGACTGGGTCTAATGAAGCCTTTCACTAACAATTCTTGCAATTGCCTTTTCAATTCCTTCAGCTCTGTCGGTGCCATTCTATAAGGTGCCTTTGAAATAGGCATACTGTCTGGCTACAACTCAACTGTGAAATCCACCTCTCTATGTGAAGCCAACCCTGCCAATTCTTCTAGAAACACATCTGCAAATTCTCGAACCACGGGTACCATTTCTACAGACTTATCTATCTCTACTAAACTAACCGAAGCAAGATATGCTACACACCCAGTATTTATCAACTTTCTAGCTCTAATTATAGAAATAATAAACTTGGGAGTGTAAAAGGGCATACCTTGGAACTCAAACACTGCTTCACCAGGTCTACAAAATATGACCTTCTTCTTTCGACAATCCACCAATGCCCCATAAGCGTCCAACCAATCCATCCCCAAAATCACATCATAATCCTTCAATGAAAGTGCATACAGCCTTGCTGGCATCTGATTCCCCTAAATTACTATCGGAACCTCATCTAAATAGCAAGAAGTAAGCATAAAACCTCCTGAGGGAATCTCTACAATCAACTCACACTGCATTTCTTCTAGGGGATGTATCATGCTATCTAGAAAATCCTCAGAAATGAATGAATGCGAAGCACCCGGGTCAATTAATATTCTAGCAGAAAAGTCAAAAAGAGGTAATATACCTTCAATTAAATTGGATGCCTCCGCTTGAGCTCTGGTAACTGCCATAACTCGACCCCGTCCTCCTCTCTAGAAAGGTGCATCTCTGCCTCGCTCTGCTGGCCGCTGAAATGGATGATGCTGCTGTGCTCCCCTTCCATAACTGTACTCAAGAGGAAGCGGACAATTCCTAGCTAAATGCCCTGGCTACCCACAATTATAACACCGAAAACCTAGAAAAGCTGCGGGCTGCTCTGCCGTACTCTACTGCGACTCCTCCGGTGCTGGCCTAACACCTCAGCCCTGCTGAACACTTGCTAAAAACCCTGCTGCCTTCCACCTCCTCATCTTCTAAACATCTTATTTATTTTACCACCCCACTTTGCAAACCCTGATGACGATGATGCACCCGAGGGTGCCTTGCCCTTATTGATACCTGTGGACTGCTGCGGGAGCCGAAAACTACCTATCCCTGCTCCTCCGAACTGCCTAGCCTGCACAGTCCTTTCCAGAATTGCTGCTCTCTACGCTGCTTCTTCCATTGTTCTGCATATCAAAGGAATAACTGCATCTTGAAGCTCTAGTCGCAATCCTCAAATAAAATATTCCACCATCATTGTGTTATCAGTAACCACATATGGAGCATATCTACTCAATACCATGAACCTCATCTGATATTCTAACACTGACAAGTTCCCTTGCTGTAACGTCCAGAATTGCTCCCTCTTAGCCTGTTGTATCTGAACTGGGAAGAAAGTATCATTAAATACCTCAAAAAACTCTGACCAGGTAATGGTTTCCTCTGTCCTTCCTGCAAAAGCCGTCTGCATCTTCAATCTCTGCCATTCCTGTGCAAATCCATGCAACTGATAGACAGCTAGTAACACCCTATCAGCTTGCGAACACCTCATAATAATAAAAACTCTCTCTATCTAATGTACTTAGTGCTCTGTTGTGTCAGGATTTGGACCTCCTGAATACGTAGGTGGCTGCAACCGCAAAAACCTCTCCACTAGTGATGTAGGATCCTCCACACTGACTATCTGTGCTGGTGCTCCAGGAAGTACAGGTACAACAGGTGGTACCTCAACTACTGGTGGTGGTGGGGGTGGTGCCACTGATACTGCCTCCTCCACAATCGGCGGTGCCCCTACTGTCGACTGTATTGGTGCCTGGTGATCCAATCTGGTACGGATCTCTATAAGACTCTCCCATATTCTTTCTATCATCTGATGCGTAGTCTCCTCGGGTTCATCTCCACCTCCTCCCCAATCTCTCCTGTCTGCCATTTCTGATCTTGCACAAATATCATTCCAACCACACAATATGCAACAAATCAATACAAAAACCAGGGTCAACTACCAGCAGTGGGCTAAAGTAGAGAATAGGCTATGCAAATTTTCGATTTCTTTATATTCACACGGACCTTGCTCTGATACCAACTATAGCGGTCCTCGTCGTTCAAACCGGTTAACCTAATAACGAACCTGATCCGAATCCGCCTCCCGTGAACGAGTCGAAGCCTCGCAAGGGATATCATTCATAAGTTTGTAGAAATGTAAAGGAAATATCTCAAATATATATAAGATTGTCACATCTCACAGATATTTACATGAAAAATACATAGTTTTTTCACAACTGTAGCCAGACACAACTACAAGAACAACCTGGGCCATACCCCGAGATGTACAAAGAAAGAAAATTACACTGCTGGTGGTGCAGACCCAACTCCGCTACGGTGCGGCTCCAAACTAGAAGAGGGATGAGAAGCCTCTTGCTCTCCCTCACCTGAAAGAAGTAGGGGTGAGCCTCACGAGTCACTGGCTTAGTAGGGAAACTCCCCCAAAAGTCGAACAAAACCAAACTCACAAGTAAAGAAGCAGGAAGCTACGCTAGCAATTTATAGAACTATCCACACAAGATATTAAAGCTGTAAATACTACTTACCGCATGTCATTAACCGAAATCAGCCTTTGATAAATAAACGACAAATCATGCCAGGTGTACATGCTAAAGTAGAAAATGCCACACTCAAGTCATGAAGACTGGTTCGTGACACCAACAACTGACCCGGATAAACCACACAGGACTACTTCTCAGTCTCGTAGCCACGGACGAAAGGTCCAGCTATCGCTTCACTAGAACAAGTCAAGAAACTGTGGAGACCAACCAACACCACTCCAGCAGACCACACAGTTGTAGGTCCATGCCTGGCACCTTTAGGGTCTCCGGCGTGAGCACCCTAAACTGAGGCACTAGAAAACAGGACTAGCTAGGGCCCAGTACGTCTACTGGTGTCCGTAACCCCCAACCACGAGCACGCTACAAGCGGCAAAGCACAAACTCTCACAAGTCGTTGTCCTACTGCTATCTTTCCCTCAGCCGGACGTACAACTCTACACAAGAGTGAGGGTGTCTAGGAAGACGACATCGACCTCGATGGTACACAAGTACTGGAACAAGCCCCGAGCATTAATGTGCCTAGCTCACACAAAACCTGGGGCTCCCAACTGAAGTGGTAACCACAGTAGGCGTCGTACTACTCGCCACGCACACACAAACCACGTGCACACCGCTCAAACCACGTGAACACCACGTCAACCATGAGAACAACTCACTTCTCGAGCTCTGCAGGTGCTAATACACTGCCTACCATTACCATGCACGACAAATAATAATAATCCGATAATTACACAAGCATGCATAACACCAATGCCCTCGGAACCCTGAACGCGATAGGGTCTACTGTCACCTTCTGAACGCGACGTCACGATATGTCGCGTTCAGAAGAAGAACGCGGCGGGTCGAACTGTCACGTTCAGAATGTGACAGGAAGGTCCGTCGCCTTCACAGGCAGTAACCCTAATCTGGGATCCCATCTCCATATCTCCCATATAAACAATGTAAAAACCAATTATTCATGCTCTATTCATTGTCCTAGCATGGTATCTAGCCTCTATAAAGAAATTAACAAGCCACACATGCATCACACGCAATCCACAATGTAAAATGAGGTAGAATCTCCCTACCTTTGCGAAGAACGCGAAGAATGACGATATCCCGACGTTTCCCCCACTCCGTGCCACGTCTTTGCGGTGAGACCACGCTGAAAATGACACTAGAATGTCGAATCACCCGAAAAAATCTTCGCAGCAACCCTTCTTGGCCGAGCAGAGCTTTCTGAGCTCTGTTCGGCCGACCTAAGCTTAAAACGTCTCACAGTTGAGAATGCGACGTACCCTACCATCGCGATAAGAATGCGACGTACCCTACCATCGCGATAAGAATGCGACGTAGGAGGCCGTCGCCTTCCCACTGTCAACGTCAGCAAGGCTGCCCAGCGTGCGACACGGGCGGACATGCAGACGAAGACCACCAACGGAGGTAACCAAAATGCGACACTCAGGGCCGTCGCGTTCAGAACACGACGTTCCTCATTGTCGCATTCACATACAGTGAACCAGCGGGTGCTTTGGGCCCAAATTGCTGGCCCACAAAGTCCCAAAAACCTGCGTAAACATCTGTAACACACACTAATGGGCCACACACTAGCCTCCACAGCCACTAAGCTACGATCCGAACAGTCAATACGCTACAAAATTACACTACTAGAGGCATGGTCCCCACTCCATTGCGATGCAATTTCAGACTAGAAGACGGGTGTGAAACCTCCTACTCTCTTTCACCTGAAAGGAGGGGGGGGGGGGGGGTGAGCCTTACAAGTCACTGGCTCAATAAGAAAACTCCCTCAAAAGCTGAATAACATTAAGCACGTGAGAAGTAGGAGTAAAGTGTCAGTTTAATCAATTAACCCAACTACCTAAGCATGGAATCATAATGACAATAAATAAATTAGGCTATGCTAACAATATAAATTCAGCTTCATAAAGAAACAGCAAACCATGTTCAATAGTATGAGCTAAAGAAGGGTAACACCAAACACGAGTCACAAGAACTAGTTCGCGACACCAGCCACTGACCCTGGACAAGCAACACAGGTCTACCTCTCAGCCTCCTAGCTAAGGACGAAAGGTCCAACTGCCGCTCCACCTCAACTGAGTCAACAAGCTGTAGAGACCAAACAACACCACAACTACAATTCACATTGCTGCAGTTCCATGCCTGGCACCTTTAAGGACTCCGGCTTTAGCTCCTAAAAGTGAGGCACTGAAAATAGGACTAGCTGGAGTCTAGTACATCTACTGGTGTCCATCCCCCAACCAAGAGCATGCTATAAGCGACCAAGAACAACCACAACACACAAGTTGCTGTCCTATTGTCGTCTTTCCCTCCACCAGACGTACAACTCAAACTAAGGAGTGAGGGTGCCTATAAATACGACACAGACCTCGTCGGTACATAAGTACTGGGACAATCCCTGAGTACAATGTGCCTGGCTCACTAAGAACCTGAGGTACCCGACTCGAGAGGTAACCACAGAAGGCGTCGTATACCCGACTTGTCACGTACACCCCAACCATGTAAACTCGATATTTTCCAGTCACAATGCGTGCCAATGCACCGCTTACAATCTACTACGCACAAACTAGCAGTCATACAGACCCATAACTGAAAACAACTCATAGAACCATGCAGATAAGTTAGGGTTCAGGTGACTGTCTTTAAAAATGCGACGGACACAAAGGTCACTATTTGGAGGCCAAATCGTGACGGGGCAAAGAGTCACGTTACAGACTGAATCACAACCAGACAAGTCGTCATGCAACACCCCATATAAGAATAAGTTAAATGGATTAAATCAGCAAACTACCAACAACTCGGATTAGTCATTTTCAGAGCTCGAGTAGGAAAAGAACTCTGAAGTTAAGCGTGCTCAGTTGGGAGTAGTCCCAGGACGGGTGACCTTCCTGGGAAGTCTACCAACTAGTATAGTTGTAGGGCCAGTTTGTTGGTTGGGTTGTCACAAATGGTATCAGAGCCTTGCCCAGCTAGAAGTAGGGCTGTAAACGGAGCGGATACGGGTTTTTCGTGTCCTCTCCGAATGCTTAATCGGATAATCCGTATCCGCTCCGAATAAAATTTGGATACGGAGCGAATATTTTAATCGGATAATGTTCGGATCCGGAGCGGATACGGATATTATCTATTTCGAAAATATAATGTCAGATAATAAATATTTAATGATCTAAAAATAAAAAAAAATCAGAAAAAATCTGAGGGAGAGGGGTGCCGCTGGAGGGGGGGAATAGAGAGAGATAGAGGGAGGGAGTGAGGACGGACCGACGGAGGGGGACGGGTGCCGCCGGAGGTGGGGAGGATACCACAGGGGGGAGTCGGGGACGCCGAGACGGAGAGAGATCTAGAGAGAGAGAGAGAGAGGGAAGGCTAGGTGGGGGGGGAGGGGTGTTGCCGGAGGGTGAGGGAGGATATCGAAGGGGGTGGGGATAGAGAGAGATACAAAGAAGGGGATCTTTGCTGGCGCCGAGAGGGGGGGAGGATATTGAAGGGGGTGGAGACTGGGGATAGAGAGAGATAGAAGGGGGAGGATCTTTGCCTACGCCGGGAGGGGTAGCCGGACTGCCGGAGGGGAGGGTAGGATATCGAAGGGGGTGGGGATTTGGGATAGAGAGAGATAGAAGGGGGAGGATCTTCGCCGGCTCCGGGAGGGGTGGCCGGACTACCGGAGGGGGGAGGGGAGGATATCGTAGGGGGTGGGGACTGGGGATAGAGAGAGATAGAAGGGGGACTGGGGAGGATCTTCGCCGGCGTCGGGAGGGGTAGCCGCTGCTCGCCGGCCGGCCGGCAGTGCTCACGGCCGGGGTAGCCGCCTCCCTCCTTGGCCGATAGCTCCATCTGTAGATTCTGCACAGCCGCACAGGTCACTATGGCGCCGGTAGGGGGGTGATGACGCAGCAGCGGGCGGCGGCTAGGGGGTTCACGAGCTAGCGTAGCGGGACTGGTGAGTGGTGAGTGGGGTAGTTAGTGTTTTCTTATATATTTATATATTATATATAGATCATTAGATCTAAGATCAAACGGTCACGATTTATCCAGTTTCGGAGCGGATCTTAAACGGAGCGGATCACCCAATTCCGTATCCGCTCCGTTTATTATCCGGATATTATCCGTATCCAAAATTCGATCCGTCGGATATATGTTAAACGGATAATATTCGCTTAACCGGATACGAATCCGAATCGGATCCGGATAATATCCGGATCCGTTTACAGCCCTAGCCAGAAGTGTAGGAACTAAGTGCCACACAGAGCAAAGTGCTACGCTATGGGAGCCACCTCTTGAGGCCATAATGGCGCAAAGTGCTACATAGTGGGAGCCACCTCTTGAGCCTATGGGGGCCACCTCTAGAATCCTACCTGCCTGGGGTTTGATTGTGTGCTATATGTGAGCAGCGACGAGGACGTCGCTTATATAAGAGGGGTAGATTGTAACACCCCATATAAGAATATGTTAAATGGACTAAATCAGCAAACTACCAACAACTCGGACTAGTCATTTTCAGAGCTCGAGTAGGAAAAGAACTCTGAAGTTAAGTGTGCTCAGTTGGGAGTAGTCTCAGGATGGGTGACCTTCCTGGGAAGTCTACCAACTAGTATGGTTGTTGGGCCAGTTTGTTGGTTGGGTTGTCACACGTAGTGTTCATAAATGTGATAATTGGTTCCATAGCTTTTCAGCTGCGAAACCTCACCACAGAACCCCATTCCAGAAATCTCACCAACCACCCTGTATAGCCATGATAGTTGAATAATTGCATTCTAATAAAAGCCTACACATGCTTGCTACTTCCTTTAACCCATCCCATGAACTAAACACATTAAACATGATCCATTTAAATCAAAATGGAGAAGAATTCCCCTACCACATGGGGAACGTGAAGAATGGCATTGCCTTGGTGTTTCCTGCTCTCCGAACAACCTCCTTGCGCCAGTAACACACCAATCCACATGCCAAAACCTTTGAATCGTCGGAAATCTCCACAGCAAGCTTCCCCCTGGCTGAGTAGTGTTTTCTGCACTGCTTAGCCAGGGGTTGGCCACCCCAAACACATAGTCAAAATCACGACGGGTCGCGATGTCGCGTTTAAATTGCGACAGATATGTCCGTCGCAATTAAAAGGCGACATCCCTGCATGCGACACGCGGCGTGCATGCAGACACGCACCCAGAGAAGCGGCATCCAAAACGCGATGACCAGGGTGGTCGCGTTTCCAAAATGTGACGCCTGTGTTGGTCGCATTTTTGGAAGGCGCTCCAGAGGTTGGTTGGGCTTGGATCTCCGGCCCCCAACCTCACACAACTTGTGCAAACCATCCTAAACACCACCATTGGGCCATACACTAGCCACCAAACCCACTAAACTATAATCCAAAAAGTTGCGACATTACAGGAGATGCCAACCCCCCCCCCCCTCTTGAAGCTTCAGCTACCATCATTCCCTTATACGATGGCTCCACCAACCTGGATAACCACCTTCACAACTTTGAGTCCCACCTAATCTTTTATTGGGCCTCAGACACAGTGAAGTGCTTTGCCTCCACCACTACTCTCTGGGAGAATGCATATGCATGGTTTGCATCCCTCTTGATGGGCTCCATCTCACCTTCAAGCAAGTGAAGAGAATGTTCAAGGAGAACTTCCTTAGTAGTAGGAAGGAGGCCAAGACCATTGCCAACATCCTTGCCATCTTACAAGACTGCGACGATCCCCTCTGGGACTTTATCAGCTCATTTCCTTAAGGAAGCCCTCTTCATTTCTCGCCTTGATGCTAACATCGCCATGGCCATTCTAGTGCAAGGCACTTAGGATACCATCTTCCGGTGGACTCAGGGATTTTAGGCACTGTAACACCCCAAATTTTTTATTTATTTGAAAATTAGAAAAATGTGAAGATTTTGATTGTTAAACATGACTACTTTCATGAGATGTAATTAACTTTAATTTAGGATTAATTAGTATTAATAAATATTATTCTAGTGTCATACTCAGATGTGCGCACTCCGAGAGGGCGACACTGAAATTCTATAACGAAATTGAAATTTGAGAACACTATAATTTCCAAAAAAATGTGTTGATATTAGAAACGTAAATATCCAGAATTGTTGACGCGCACATTTCAAGATTAAGTCGACCTAATGATTTTTCAGGCAATTTTTGCTGGGTGAAAAATAAATTCTAAAAATTAAAATAAAATCACCATAATTTGTAAAACCTTCATATTGGCTTTTGGTTGAAATTTCAACTTGAATGGACACCATTTAGGTATAAACGTTTAGGGTCAAATGGACCAGCTGATTTATAACCCATTTACGTAACCCATTTCTTTGAATAAACTTTGCTTACGTATTATGGGCTACGTAAGCTCATTTCACTTAGGTTAGAAAGGCTACACGTTTTACCCTACGTGTAGATCATGGGGGCTGTATGGTAAACGTGGCTTGGGGTGGGTAAGAGAGGCTTTTACTGCAACACATGTATGGCCTACGTGCCATACATGCATGGGGTTTGAGAGTTTATAAAAACTCTCCCTTCACCCTACGTAAGAATCTTTCCACCACTATCTCAACTCTCCTGCTCCTGCTGCTGCTACTACTACTCTGAGGAGCTATAGCTGCTGGTTTTTTGTGGCTACTGCTGCTGCGGCTTCTTCTGTAGCTGCTGTTGCTGCTACTTCCTCTCTTGCACCTGTTGTGGCTGCCACTACAAGTTTCCTTCTCCCTGCTACTATGGGATCCTTCGTTGAGGAGAAGAGAAGGCCTTCATCTTCCTAAGTCAAGTAGGATTCTCTCTTTCTTCTCTCCCTCTTGTCTCCTTCTCCTGCTAAAGAGTTTATGTTTAGATGTTTGACCACGTTCACACTTGTCTCTGAATCTGAAAACATCCTTAGGATTATTTTCTATTCCTTGAAATCATGTTTTAGCTTACATTTGTGTTATGTCCAAGCATATCTATGACAATCTTACTATTAGATGCAAGGAAACATGGTTTGGAAGAGTTTTATTTCCAGTTATCATCTTGTCATAGGTTTCCATGCCACAACATACTCCCATTGTGCTAATTGTTTCTTTCATGAAAGTAGTGTTTAAAGATGTAAACAAGACCCTTTAGTTGTTGTTAACCATGTTTGGATTCATAAGAACATTTAAAAGAGTCTTTAGAGTTGTTGTAGATCTATTTCTGGAAGCTTAACCCACGACTGTCGACAGTTGGAAATCATCTGTCAATAGGCCTCAAGCTCCCAGAACCCAAAAACTTCAAAAACATCAGTAGCTATCGACAGATAGTTCGTCTGTCGACAGATGGCCTTCATCTGTCGATAGCCCTCATTGGTCTGTCAACAGACATTGTCTTGGTTCTAGAAGTTGGTTCTGGGAGGACAGTGACTGTCGACAGCCACACTTGGCTATCGACATACAATGTCTTGCTTTGCTTTCCAGCACCTTTTCTTGTCCAAGCCCTTGATGACTCACTTTGGTATTAACCCAATTAGTTGTTACCCTTATTTTCTTGGATTCCAACCACTATATCTCTGAGATGGATCATTCAAATGTCATCCATCTTCCACTATGGATTGCCTTTGAACACTTCAACCAGATTTGATTCCTACATGTCTACAACCTTCTGTAAATTTTGACATTGAATCCTGAATCTTTGTTCTATGAGAGACCTTGAGTACTTGTGTACCCCCACTTGAATCTTTTACATAAATGTATTATGATGACAATTTTTGGGTCTTTGGACTCAATTGAGTTATATGCCTGTGCAAATGGGGCTGGTCCAGTCCCGGGAGGAGCATCCGAATTTGTTTAATGGTCGTACGGAATGATAAAGGATCTGTGGATGTTTGGCATTGCATCATTCAAGCTTGATTAGTCATCATGTTATGTTATCATGAGTTGGATATGTATTTGAACCCGAACATGAATTGTTGTCTTGAACTCTTGACTGTGCAATCTTGTTCAGTACTCTTATTCTACAAATGTTCCCTATTTGACATGGTTATCCAATTATCTTTGATATTCCGCATTGTTGTCAACTAAATTACTTAACTTGTTCTTTGGTTGTCTTAATCCTTTTGATTAGTAGATTGAATCCTACTGGGCTAGTTAGCTCATCAAATCCTACTTTTTCAGGTGATCAAGATGAGCCTGATGCTTAAGGAGGGGTGTGCTGAGAGGGACAACCAGTCCTTAGAAAACCAACAACTTACTTTTCCTTAGTATAGTAGAAATAAGGATGTAATTAAGTTTTCTTTTTCTTACTCCTCTTGTGGATAGTAATGAGGAGTGTTATGTATTAAAGCTTCTGCAATGATAACAATAGATGTATGAGAATATAAGTTTTATTTCTTAAGTTTGTCATCTGTCATTTCCTATAAATAGACATTTATTAGGATGTGATAGATAATTTGGTATCAGAGCCTTAGGTTCCATAAACCTAGGGAATGGCCAGTGAGTTGGGGTAGAAACCTGGGATTAGTTATGAAAGTAATAGTGATTTTGTAAATGTATATGTACTTAATTTATTATTTGCTACAGAATGGACATGAATGCTCCGGAATGGCTAGTGCCAACAATGGAAATGCTCCATTAGGATGTGGAATTATATGCTCAGGCCCAAAGGGAGGCGCATGTACAGATAAAGGAGGAAGTGTTGAACCTAACTGCGGGCGCATTTCTGGCGAGAAATCCTCGTGCCTCTTTGGAGACCATGACCCAGATAATGAGCAATCTGGATAGTTTGAAGCTGGGTCAGGATATGCTACTTCATCAGGTGGAAGGGTACTGGGAGGTACTGTTTGAAGCAGCAAGAGAACTGTATCATGGGTTTGGGGGCGATCAATAGCCATTTGTGGAGTCTGCTGCACAGACTTGAAGTCAACTAGGAATTAGGAACTTACTTTTGTAACCTCTCTTTTGTTGGTAGTGGTTTGTGTATATAACTCTCATGTATATGTGTAATGAGAGGTTAAGGATGTTGATGGTGTTGTAATTATTTTGACTTATTAGGGATGTTGTAAATATCTTTTGGCCTATTAGAACAAGAATGTTGATGTAATGTAAATATTTTGGTAAGTTAATGAAAAGTTGTATGTTATGTAAAATAGAAAATTTGTATGTAATGAATGTGAGCATGGTTTGAGTAATGATATTAATGTATGCATTGTTGGATGTCTTAGATATTTTCTCAAATTAATCATGGATAGAGGTGATGCAAAATGGAAGAAAATGGAGAGCTCAATGCATGATTTGACACGAGTGATGAGGACCGTGGCTAAGAACAACACCCACAATGGAACAAATTTGTTTAAGGATTTTCGAAGTCTAGATCCTCCGAGATTTGCTGGTAGCACGGATCCAGATGAGGCCGAAAATTGGTTAAAGGATATTGAGAGAATTTTTAAGGTGATCCGATGTACAGACAAGGATAAGATACGTCTAGCAACATTTCAATTGGATCGTGATGCCCGAGCGTGGTGGGAAACTGTGGAATCTACTCTAGAAGACCGAAATCAGGTTGGTTGGGAGGAATTTGTGGAGTTGTTCAACTATCAGTATTTCTCCGAGGTAGTTCAGGAGAGGAAAGCTAACGAGTTTGCTAGTTTAAAGCAACTCAAAATGTCAGTGTTGGAGTACGAGGCACAGTTTGCCCGATTATCTAAGTATGCTCCTTATCTAATAGCCAAAGAGAAGTTGAAAGCAAAAAGATTTATGAATGGTCTTCATCCAAACTTCATTACATAGCTAACACCTCATTTAATTACTACATATTCTAAAATGGTTAAAAGAGCCTTGGCGTTAGAAGCTGCCAATGATACTGTGGAAAAGATTAGAGGAAAGTCTGGTGAAAGTTCTGCTGACCGTAAAAGGAAGTTTGAGTCGGGGAATTCTCCTAAAGTTCAGCAATCCACCAAGAAGGCAGGATAAACTCCAGTTGGGAACAAGGATGTGTGTCGGCATTGCCATATTAGTGGACACAAGACTGAGAATTGTTGGCGTAGTTTGGGTGCGTGCCTCCGATGTGGAAGCAATCAACATCAGATTCCAGATAGTCCTATGATAAAGAATGCACCAGCAATTTAGAATCCCCGAGCCAAACAAGGACGTCTACAAGCTATTCAGGAAGTGGAACCTGAATCTCTACAAGAAGGTGGACTTATTGAAGGTACACTTTTAGTAAACTCAAAACCTATGTATATAATATTTGATTCAGGAGACCTACACAGTTGGAGGTTGAAACTTCTCTAAGTGAGGGTAAGAAACTTAAGGAATATTACTTTGCCAGTCAAATTCTAGTTAAAGAACATAATTTTTCGGGTGATTTGATATGCCTTGAGGTGTGGGATTATGATGTAATCCTTGGGACAGATTGGTTGTCTAAACATCATGTCAATTTGGATTGTCATTTAAAACAAGTAACTTTTCTGGATAAGGAGATTTATTCCATGACTTTTGAATAAACTCCGTACAAGAAGAATACCCATAATCTCAGCAGTTAAAGCATGCAAGCTGATACAAAAAGGATGTCAGGGATATTTGACTTCTGTGACATTAATAAACCAGAATACTACAGAGTTGAAGGATATTCCAATAGTAAAAGAATTTCTTGATGTATTTCCTGAAGAATTACCTAGTTTACCACCTAGTAGAGAAGTAAATTTCTCAATTGAATTGGTTCCAGGAGCCACACCAATTTCAAGAACGTCTTATCAAATGTCAATGGAAGAGTTGAAAGAATTAAAAAGGCAATTGGTGGAACTAATGGAGAAAGGATTCATTAGACCCAGTACATCTCCCTGGGGTGCTCCAGTACTGTTTGTTAAGAAGGAGGATGAGACTATGCGGCTATACATAGATTATAGACAATTGAACCAGTTAACAATTAAGAATAAATACTTCCTAGAATTGATGATTTATTTGATCAATTATCTAGAGCCCAGTATTTTTCAAAGATTGATCTTAGATCTGGTTATCATCAATTGAAAATTCAAGAAGAGGATACTCATAAAACAGCTTTTCGAAGTAGATATGGCGATTATGAATTTGTCGTGATGCCGTTTGGATTGACCAATGCACCTGCTATTTTATGCAGTTAATGAATGATGTATTCAGGTCATATTTGGTTCAGTTTGTAGTTGTATTCATTAATGACATATCGATTTACTCTAAGAGTGTGGAGGAACATGAAACATATTTGCATGTTACTTTGCAATTGTTGCGAGATCATAAGCTATATGCGAAATTTAGTAAATGTGAATTCTGGTTGGAAGAAGTGACATTCTTAGGACATGTCATTTCTAGAGAGGGATTGTCAGTAGATTCCTCCAAAGTTGAAGCTATTCAGAAGTGGGAACAACCTAAGAATATCATCGAAATTAGAAGTTTCCTGGGTATGGCTATTACCGGTGGTTTGTTGAAGATTTTTCCAGGATTGCTTTACCTCTTACGCAATTAACTCGGAATGGAACTACATTTGAATGGAATGAGAATTTTGAGCAAGCATTTCAGAGATTGAAGGAAAGTTTATCATCCGCACAAGTTTTAGCTTTTCTGGTAGAAGGAAAAATATTTGATGTTTATACTGATGCATCAAATATCAAATTAGGATGTGTTTTGTTGCAAGAAGGTAGAGTTATTGCCTATGCATCTAGACAATTAAAAACTCATAAGAAAAATTACCCAGTACATGATTTGGAATTAGCAGCGATAGTTTTTGCACTTAAGCTCTGGAGACACTACTTGTATGCTAATCACTTCATAGTGTACTCCAATCATAAAAGTTTAAAGTATCTATTTTCACAAAAGGAACTAAACATGAGACAAAGAAGATGGATGGAATATATCAAGGATTATGATTTTAAGATTGAGTACCATCCTGAAAAAGGTAATACTGTAGCTGATGCTCTCAGTAGAAATCCCATGGTCAAATTATTTTAATTGCAAGTCAAGAAATGGAAACTTTTGGAAGAATTTTCTGCATTGAGTCTAAAAGCTGAAACACAAGAAGAAAAGGTTATGATTGATAACTTGACAGTACAATCAGATATGTTGAGACAAATTGGTGAACAACAAGACAATGACCCTACATTGATAGAAATCAGAGAGAAACTGAATTCCAAACCTGACTTTAATGAAGATGTACAAGAAAATCTTCGGTTATGGAACAGGTTGTGCATACTAGATAATTCAGAAATCAAGAAGAAAATATTAGAAGAAGCTCATCGGGCACATTATACTGTCCATTTGGGAGCCGTAAAGATGTATCAAGATTTAAAGAAAAATTTCTGGTGGTGTAATATGAAGAAAGACATTGTGGATTTCATAGCTAGATACTTAACATGCCAGAAAATCAAGACTGAGCACCAGAAACCAGCAGGGAAGTTAAAATCTCTTGAGGTACCAGAGTGGAAATGGGACAGTGTTGGTATGGATTTTATTGTGGGATTACCCAGAACACGTAGTGGATACGTTGCAATATGGGTAATAATTGATCGACTTACAAAGTCGGCTCATTTCTTGGCTATTAAGACGAGATGGTCTGTCAGTATATTAGCAGCTCTATACATGAAGGAAATTGTTCGATTGCATGGAATTCCAAAAGATATCATTTCTGACAGAGATGAAAGATTCACTTCACATTTTTGGGGAGAGCTATTGTAACGGTTCACGCCGTTCAAACCCGTTAACCCAATAACGAGCTTGACACGACTCCGTCTCCCACGATCGGGCCGAAGCCTCGCAAGGGATATCAACCACATATGTCCTTGAAAATAAAAAAGAAACACATTAAGCACATATAAGATACATTGTTCATATATGTCCACATGAAATGTACATACTAAGTTCCATACATAGACATCATAAAAGATACAACAGCCCAGGACAAACCCCCAAGGCTCCATAAGTAAGAACTTTACTCTGCTGGTGGTGAGGGCCCAACTCCACTATGGCACTGATCGGAACTACAGGAGGGACGTGAATCCTCCTGCTCTCCCTCACCTGGAAGAAAAAGGGGGTGAGCCTCACAAGTCATTGGTTCAGTAGGGTAACTCCCCCAAGCCGAGAAACACAATTTTATATCAAAACTGTAAAACACATAACAGTTGTAACCATCTAAACATGATACTACAATTGTAAGTAAATAAATAGCAACACACGTAAAAGTGTACAAGCTAAAGGAAGGGTATGCCGAACACGAGTCACGAGAACTGGTTCGCGACATCAGCCACAGACTCAGACACACTACACAAGTACACCTCTCAGCCTCGCAGCCACGGACGAAGGGTCCAGTTGCTGCTCCACCTCAACAAGATAAGAACAGTGGAGACTAATCACACCACACCTGCAAGCTACACCGCTGCAGAACCAAGCCTGACACCTTTAGGGGATCCGGCCGATAACCCTAAAGTGAGGCACTGGAACAGGACTAGCTGAGGACCAATACGTCTACCGGTGTCTATCCCTCAACCAAGAGTGCACTACAAATGGCCGCACACCCACAAACACAAGCCATTGTCCCCTGTCGTCTTTCCCTCAGCTGGATGTAGAACTCAAACACATGAGTGAGGGTGTCCAGGAAGACGACATAAACCTCGATGGTACTCCCGTACCGAGACAACCCCTGAGCACCCGTGCTAGGGTAACTGACTGGAGAGGTAACTACGGAAGGCGTAATCTGCACACATTTCCAAGCAAAAACCCTCGGTATCAATTACTACGCGAATCAATGAATCTATATGACCCATGCATACCCTACATTGCCTTGCCAACTAAGCCCAGGTAATGTGGGACAGGATCCAAATAGACTGGCCAGAGAACACTTGAGCTTGGGTGGCCATTTTCTGAAATGCGTCCAACACAGTGGACGTTTTCTTAAGACTGAATCGCGTCCCACTTACCTGACGCCTTTAAGGTTGAATCGCGTCGACCATGTCTGACGTGTTCACATGAACGCGTCGGCTGTATCGGATGCCTTTCAACCTCCTGGAACACAACTTGAAACCCATTCCAGAAAATGTACCACAACACCATACATGCACAGAAAACAGAAGAAAGCAGCTAAAATAGAAACCTAGGCATGCCCTCTATCATGTTTATCCAATTACCAACACCTACATGATCATTCTTCATCTCTAGAACCTCAAACCATATCACACAGTCCACACACCAGAAGAAAATAGAGTAGAATTCCCCTACCCATGAAGGAGACACAATTCCGATGCCACCAAAGGATTCCTCACGCTCCGAAGCTCATCCTTGCACCGGAATTACGCCGATCGGACTCCGAATCCACCAGAATCACCCAAGTTTCCCTTCAGGGCCGCAACAGCATCTCCCCAGGCTGAACAGTGTACTTGCACTGTTCGACCAAGGAAAGAAACACAAAACAAGACTTGATTAAATCATGTCGCATATGCCCGACGCGTTTAAAGATGCGTCCGACATTGCCGACGCAACTAAAACTCGCAATGTCCTGCATGCACCATGCGGCGCACATGCAGCGATGGCCACATAACGACGGTGCAAAAAAATCACGTCTGTAATCATGGGGGTTGTGCCCCCCCCCCCTCAACACGAACATGTACTAAAACTAGTAGTATATAAAGTAGGAATGTGATCGCCACCTAGTAAGTTGCCTAACGAGTAGAAAATGACACGGGCTAACTTAACTAGGAAATGGAAAGAGAAAGGAGGTGGACCTGGTGTCGCGACAGTCTTACCTTCCGCGACGACGCTGGTAACACGTCGCTACAGCCTGATGCGTCTCTTGTCGCGTCGTCCTCTGCTATCGTGTTCTCTGTGTGCGGGAGATGTCGTGTGTGGACCTTCTTCCAGTCCTCCAGCCGGCTGGAGAACAAGAGCTCCTCGTGGAAAAGCTTGGGTGCCTGGTGTCATGGCAGTCTTACGTGCCGCGACGATACTGGTAACGCGTCGCTGCAGCCTGACGCATCTCTTGGCTCGTCGTCCTCCACTGTCACGTTCTCTGTGTGTGGGAGATGTCATGTGTGGACCTTCTTCTGTCCTCCAGCCGGATGGAGAACAAGAGCTCCTCGTGGAAAAGCTTGGGTGCCTACCAAAACAAAGAAGAAACAAGAAAAAGCCCTATTAGAACATATTAAGCGTAGTATCTATTCTAAAAATGAGAGGAAATAGAGAATCATGGTAGGAATGCACCTGGGGTGGTTTTAAACCCCTTTGGGTGTGTGAAAAAAATGTGGGTATGTGGTGAGTGTGATCTAACTAGAAACAACATAAAAATGTATGTAGAAATGAAGGAGGAAGAGAGGGAGAGAAGATGAGTCCTATTAGGACGACTCCCTGGCGTGAATGCAGTCCCAATGAGTGTGCAAAAGCTTCAGGAGGTAGCAGGAGTCGTCCTTCTCACATTCCATGCTCCATAAATGGTGAAATGAGGTGTTTTGGTGGAGGGGAATGTGAAGGAAATGGTGAAAATAGGTGGCTGGGAGGCTAAGTGTTGGTGAGAGGAGATTTCGACAGCCCTTTGGGGTGAAAATGGGAGCTCCCCTTGTCCATGAGGGGAGGGCCTTGCTTATATAAGCCTTTGAGAGAGAATATCTCCTAAAAATGGATAATAGGTAAAATGGGAGATAAATGCCATAGAAATGCGCAATGGAGAGTCCTTGGGGGCTCCAAGAGAGTCCCCCAGCCTCAAATCTAGTCTCAAGGGATTAGGATAGAGCTTAGGGATAAAGATAAACCCATGGGAGGATAAATAGGAGGTGGTTGCGGAGGCTAGTATGCGCAGCTGCTGTCGCGGCGTATCGTAGGGCCGCGACATGCTAACGCGACGGGGCGGAGCGACGCGACAGTAAGCCCATGAGCATGGATATGCATGGGCTGTCGTGGCTGTAGACGCGCGATTTGGCCCATCTCCCGCAAGGCTCTTTTGGCCCATTAAGCCTCGTTTGACCATTTGTTGACCAGCCTCGGATACCATGTAGACGGCAGCATCGATGGCCGCCGACTACTGGTTGGCGGCAAGTCCCCTGGACGTTTACCCAGACAGACGTCCACATCCATGGACGCCTGCATGCGGTTGGCGGCCTGATCCCTTGCCGTCAACAGGGTTTACCAGGTCTGCGCAACAACCCCGAGATTCCAGCCCACTTGCACCATTCTCTCGGCCATGCAACGCATGTAGCCGTTCCCAACGGGCATATAGGCCACCTAGGCACCCCATTGACCCAGTAAAAATCCTACTTGGCCTCTCCCCATTGGTTGGACCTTTAATGCATGGATTGCCATGTGTGCAAGTGTGTTTCTTCACACTTAGCATCCTAGGCACTCTAGCTACGAGCTCACTGTCTATATAACAGCCCCTTGGCCCCTCTAAGCAAGAGGAGGAGAGGCTGGACGTCCTTATGCTGCCACTTTGAGAGAAGAGAGAGAAACTTGCACCTTACCTTCTACCATTCATCCTCTCCTTTCTCTCTTCATTCGGGACGTCTAGAAGGGTTCCTTTGGAGCTGGAGGAGCCCTGCAAGGAGCCAACAATGCCAACAACGAGGATCATCTCCTTCCTCTTCCTCTCTTTCCTTTCCTCTCATTTTAACATTTTGCATGCTACACACACTTTCCCACACACTCTAGGCACGTAGGGCACCTTCCTACACACCTAGAAAGGGGTTTCCCAACCAAAAACGGAGGGAAGAAGGGTGGTCATAGCATTTGGCCACCCCTCTTCTCAAGTCCGCAACCGGTACGGGACTTGCCTTTTGGGCTTTCCTCTCCTCGTTTTGAACATTTACTACACTGCATTTGAGTCTAATAGAGCTTTTGTTTGTGGCAGGAACATTGTGAACGTGACCGTGGAGCTCTCTTCCTTTGGCCGGCCGAAGGAGGAGAAGTTGAACCCCCATCTCCATCCGCTGCGCGAGGCTGCTACAACAACGTGGTCAAAACACTCCCTTGGGCACAGGTAGGGCCCTGGCGATCACAAACCTCCCCTTTCATCTCTGGTTTTCTTTGTTTCCTCCTCAGTCAACCTAGTCAACCGAGGAGTCAACGAGGTCAACCAGCAACCCATCATCGCCAACGAGAGACCAGCGACGTCCGTGAGCCTTCGGAGGACACCCACAGTTGACACGGGGACAAACGGCGGCGGCGAAACGGATCGTCCACAGCCTCTTTTCTGGCGATCACGATGGGACAACTAGTGCTGCTGCGGTCTCTGTGAATCCAGGTAGACGGCAAGCGAGCTTGCCGCCTATCCAGGTAAGCGTCCACATCTCCTGCTGTTTAGTGTGTTTTAGCGTCCACATAGGTCGTCGTTTACTGTTTCATAGCGTCTGTCGATCATGCCGTCAATCTGTTTCTGATGAACTGAGCGTCCATATGCATGCCGTTTACTTCACAGAAACTGCTGTTTTGGCTGTTTTGATCTGATTTTGCTTTCTGTTTGTTTCTAACAGTCCTCAGTCACGGGGGGTCCCTTCCTCTCATCTGTTCTAGCCTCCCCTCACATTTTAGGACAGCCATTCTTTGGTCTACAACCTTTTACTCGGGGATTCCCTCTCGGGTAAATCGGGTTGGTTCCAAAGAAAACTCTGTAAGTCCCTAAATTCCGTGGATTCCCTCACGGTACGGGGCAGGAGGACCTTACACCTTCCTGTTTAGTTCACCTACTCATCCGAGTTTGAGTAAGATTTGAGAGAACCGTCCAAGTCAAGTCAAGTCAAGTCAAAGTAATACACAACCTTAATCTTTAAAACTTTTGGGACGTTGTTTGATAACATTGATTGGTAGAAATTCATACTTCTGCTGAAAACAGTGTAATCACTTCAACTTAAACCATTTTAAAATCCATAGGTTGTGTGCTAATGGACACTTGGTTGGACCCTGTTGACATGTCTAATAAACCGGCATTTGAATATGATGATAACATCAATGATGAGATTGTCGGTATGATTAACACTGATGTCCAGCCTGAGGAGTCGGTTCAATCATCTTCCCAAGCCGACAATGAGGAAGTTAGCTTAAGGGTCAACCCCACTCACGCCCAGAATGCCCAAGAAGACCCCGAGTTTTCCAAACTCATGTCCCGCTATTCGCCCGACGATATCATTTCTATGCTTTCCAAGCATACCATTCGGGCAGCAGCTTCTCCTTCCCCTCCATCCCATTCTCCTTTCCATGCTTCATCATCTAGGCCCGCTCCTAGGCCTCTCACCCCTTCTCGGATTCCTGTATCCCCTATCCCTATCTCCACTCCTATCCCTCCCACTCCTTTACCTACTTCTACCCCAATTCCTCCACCCATCCACCCATCCTATGTCCAAACCACTCCTCCCGCTCAATCCGAATCCATGTCCCGGTCTGAGACGGAGGGTCTTATTAGGAAACTCTTGGCTGAATCTCTGTCCCTTTCCAAGCCTCATTCACTCCAAAACTACTGCAAGCTCCCCAACGCTTACTTCCCTCCGGGTTTTAAGGCCCCGAAGTACCGCAAGTACGACGGGACCTCCGATCCCCAATTCCATCTTGCTGGCTTCACCATGGACTCCCATCGGTGGCTGTACGATCGGGTCCTCTTAGTCCACCTCTTCCAAAATCGTTAGAAGGGGAGGCTTTGAGGTGGTTTACCTCTTTGCCCACATCGGATCTTGTTAACTTTGACATAGTCTCTGAACGCTTCATCTCGCATTTTTCATACATGGCCACTCAAGTCCCTACACTCCCCGACTTGGTGGCGGAAAAGATGAAGCCGAACGAAGACTTTGTCACTTATGCCAACCGATGGAGGTCCATGGCCTCGAGAGCCGACATTCCCATCCCGGAGTCCCAAGCCATAACCTTGTTAGTCACCAACACCACCCCTGTGCTCCGTTCCATTTTAATGCTAAGTGAGTTCCCTTCCTTCTCACATCTTTATAACAGAGCCAGGGTGATTGAAAATCAGGTCAAGGACTCCTCTCTCCCATATTTCTTCGAAGGGAAGACAAAGGCACGCAAGGCTCCCGCGGCACCCACCACCGAGGGGGTGACCATCAATGAGTTTGTCAGTGCCTGCAGCCAGCCTTTGAGGCCTCCCAACAAATCCTCCCATCCGCCTTCTAACCTTTCTTCCAACCCTCACCAATTCCCATCTCACCCCTCCAAGCCTTACTCCGCCGTTCCCCCTCCTTCTGGATACACCCGACCTGGCCCCAAAAGGTCACACTACCCTCCTCTCCCTGAGACTCTCGAGGACATGTTCTTCGCTCTCATGTCCTGCGATGCGATTCAACTCCCCCCACAAAGGGAGAACATCAATCCGAGGGTCGACACCTCCAAGTACTGCCCATATCATAGGGCCCATGTCACTTCATCAACAATTGCTTTACCTTCCGTGACTGGGTCTATGATATGAATAACCAAGGTAGAATCAACTGGGATGACGTCAAGGTGGCCATAGCCAAGTCTAGGTACACCAAAAAGACCTTGGCATTTTCAGTAACCCCTCCCCACTCACCAAACCAACAACCCCTCCTCATCCAGAGCCCAAGAGAACGTGCATACCATGATACACCTAGGGCCCCGGGTTGTGAGGAGAGAACAACAGTGGGGGGTAGAAGGTTTCGAGGAATGGTACCCGTGTCCCACTGCCGAGTCTCAAGAGCCTTTTTATCTCGGTAGATGCCATCCTTGAAGAGAGACCATTAGTGCTCATCCGTCCTCCCCAAGATGCTCACCCCACTATCCTCACTTCTCCTACCAATGAGTCATCCTCCAGACCCCTCCAGCTCATCCACCCTCAGTCTCAGGAGGCCGTACATGTCACGCTCCGAAACCGGATCATTCCTCCGCCTCCGCGGCCATCCCAAGATGAGGAGGATAATGGGCCTCCACCTCCGGTGGGCACCGAATATGACATTCTCCAACATCTTGATAAGACGCTCGCGAGGGTGTCTATTTTAGAATTGATTCGGAGCTCGCCATCACATCAATCCACTCTCCTCCAGTTCCTCCAGAAGATCATGGTCAATGATGATCTCCCTCCTACTGGGGTCACCGGCGCCATTCTCTCCCTCACCCAAGGACCCTCAATCTCTTTCTCGGACAAGGATCTCGCCACCCCCGAGTGTCGTTCGCTCCCTCTTTGTCTCACCATCAACCTCAATGGGGTTTCGGTGGACTCCACTCTTATCGACACCGGGGCATCTATCAATGTCTGTCCAATGAAGACCCTTAAGCAGTTGGGTTTAGGGGAAGAGAATCTGGAGAAAAGCTGCTCCACCATCGCCGCCTATGACAACTCCAAAAGGGTTGCCAAAGGAAAAATTGCTCTTAAGTTAGGAATCGGACATGTCACCATGTCCACCGAGTTTCTAGTCCTTGATGTCGACCCGGCCTACAAGGCCATCCTCGGTCGTCCCTGGCTAGAACAGACTTTAGGGGTCCCTTCCACCGCCCACCAGTGCTTCAAATTTCCGTTTAATGGGCGGGTAATCAAATTAAGAGCATTCCCATTTTGGAGACCCTCAATGCCATTACCTCGGAGCAAATGTCACACCTTTTCATTCCGGATAAGGGGAAGAAGCCAGTCATGTCTCTTTTTGACTTCCCCACACCCTGTGAGCTTGGCCAACCTCCCCGGCCTGTTGTAGAACCCCATGTTCCATGTCCCCCGGGAAAGGGTTGGGAAGTGATGGCCAACATCGGCTATGTTCATGGCCGCGGGTTGGGCACGGATGAAAAAGGAGAGATCCAGAGCGTTCAGGCAATTAGGAGGTTGTTACCTAAGGCCGGTCTAGGCTTCCACCCAGACCCTGTCCATCCGGACCCATTTATACCGTATCAACCCCTTACCTGGACTTTAAAGGAGCATTTTGTTCAGGGGCAACCCAGATGGGGACCAGGGAGCCTATAATTGAAGAAATACCTTACTCTAGGAGTGAGGATGAAGAAGAAGAAGAGGATGCCCAAATAGAGGACATTTCCGACGATTTTGGCCTCCTCTCCCTCTTTGGCTCTGATCTCCCTTCTCCCCCATCATCATCACCATCATCTCCATCTCCCTCCACTGTCGTTCCTCCATCCACCTCTAATCCCCTTCTTTCTCCTCCTGTCCTCTCTCCATCCCTCATCTCGCCAGTCGAGGCTACCTTGAGTCAGCAACTCATGGTTCTTGGCCTTCACTCCAAAAAAAAATGCCAATTTTGAAAATTGGAAATCCGAGGTCTCCATTGAGCACCCTTCCTCCCTGGAACCTCTTCCGCTCGGCCAGGGGCCGACGCTTTCCGGCTTAAGTTCCTCCTCCTCTTGCCCCTCTAGGGGCACTTCCTCTGTACATAGTTTTGTACGTAGCAGTCATGTAAATAGTGGTCTAGATTCTAGTTTAGAGTCAGGTCTAGAGGCTAGTCTAGGGTCTGGTTTAAGTCTAGGAGAGTCTAGTTCCTCTCAGCCATGCGTGCGCAAGGAGAAGGGTAGGCAAGTTCCTGCCCATTTTGTCATGGCCTTGGCTGAGAAGTGTGCTAAGTTAAGTCAGGTGCCAGAATTTCTTGAGGATCCTGCTCTCGTCGAGTCTGACTTTGAAGAAGGTGACTCCGTAGACGATGGTTTAGGAGTTTATCTGCTAGATTTTGAGGAAGATGGGCCAGGAGATCTTGGGTCGGGAGAAGAGGACCCAGTGAGCTCCTATGTGGATGGCACAAAGAGGTTCGACGAGCCAACCATGGCTGCAGACGAGCCCACTAAAGAAGTCAACCTTGGCACCGAAGAATCCCCAAAGACAGTTTTGATTAGTGCCAACTTGAGTGTTGAAGAAGAAGAAGCTCTGGTAGCCATTCTCAAAGAATTTTCCGACGGATTTGCTTGGTCTTATGAGGACATGCCGGGACTCGACACCTCTTTGGTTGAGCACCGATTGGTCCTAAAAGCCGACGCAAAGGCCGTCAAGCAAAAGTTGAGAAGGCTACATCCTAAGCTTGCACTCAAGATCAAAGAGGAGGTTGACAAGTTGCACAAAGCCAATTTATTAGGGTTGTGCTATATCCACAGTGGGTAGCTAATATCGTCCCTGTAATGAAGAAGGACGGTAAGGTTAGGATCTGTATAGATTTCCGTGACCTTAATCGTGCTTGCCCAAAGGACGATTTCCCTCTCCCACACATAGATGTCCTAGTGGACAATACTGCCGGCTTCGAGCTTTTGTCGTTTATGGATGGTTTCTCTGGGTACAACCAGATTCGCTTGGCGGAGGAAGACCAGAGAAAACTTCATTTACAACGCCCTGGGGGACTTATTGTTATGTCGTCATGCCCTTCGGATTAAAGAATGCGAGAGCAACCTATCAAAGGGCAATGATGGCAATTTTTCATGACATGATGCATGTGCACATGGAGGTCTATGTGGACGATGTATTGGTAAAATCAAAGACTCGACATGGCCATGCTGAGGTCCTCTGGGCAGTTCTCCAAAGGTCTAGAGAGCACAATCTTAAGATGAACCCCAAGAAGTGCGTCTTTGGTGTCTCTTCGGGGAAATTGCTCGGGTTCATAGTAAGTAAGAGGGGAATTGAAATTGATCCTAACAAGGCCAAAGTAATAATTAACATGCCTCCTCCTAGGAATATCAGAGAAGTCAGAGGGCTAATTGGCATACTCCAGTTTATTCGAAGGTTTATCTCCCAGCATTCAATCCGCTGTAAGCCCTTCTACGAGATGCTTAGAGGAGAGGCGAAGTTTAATTGGGACGATAAATGTCAGAAGGCCTTTGATGAATTGAAGAGTTATCTTTTTAATCCCCCTATTCTCGCTCCTCCGGTCCCGGGTCAGCCTTTACTGCTCTATGTGTCAACCACAGAAGATTCAACTGGAGCGGTTTTGGCCCAATACGACGACGAGAAGAAGGAGAGAGCGGTGTACTATTTATCCAAGTTGTTCAATGAGGCTGAAAAGAAGTACACCGCCATGGAAAGAACGTGCGCGGCCGTCGTCTGGGTTGCCCAGAAGTTGAAGCACTATTTCTTGGCTCATGAAGTGAAACTTCTGGCGCGTATGGACCCTATTCGGTACTTGCTTGAGAAGCCTGTCCTGACTGATCGGTTGATGAGGTGGCAAAGTTTCCTCAATCAATTTGATATCACCTACGTTAACCAAAAGTCAATCAAGGGGCACGCTATTGCCGAGCATTTGGCCCACCACCCCTTACCTTCATACTCTCCTGTTGATGAAAGCTTTCCCGATGAAGAGTTAGGAGCCATTATCGATGGTGAACCTTCGTGGGTGCTTTACTTCGATGGGGCGCTCAATTCTAAAGGGTGTGGGATAGGGGCAGTCCTCCTCTCTCTGGAAGGGGTAGTCATTCCGCACGCCTATCAGTTAACCTTCCGAGCCACGAACAATGTGGCTGAGTACGAGGCTCTCCTAGTCGGGCTGAAAATGGCTTTATTGCTCGGAGTCAAGGAGTTAAGGATTATTGGAGATTCGCAGTTGATACTCCGGCAATCTCTTAGCAAGTACCAGACCCGGGACCCCAAGCTGAAACCATACCAAGAGTTGGTAGGAAAAGTAGTCCGGCAGTTTAGGAAGCTCACTTTAGTTCACACTCCTAGGGCCCAAAATATCCTATCAGATTCACTCGCCTCCCTCGCATCTTCCATTCCCATCCCTTTGGGAAAGTCGTCTGAAACTGTCTCTGTTCAGAGGTTAAGAGTTCCTTCCCATGTCGATCCGTGGTTCTCTCAGCTCGTGCATCCTTCTCCATCCCTTCGGGTCCATGCGCTTTCTAAAGAGCCAGAAATTGACCTTGAAGATGGCCATCCCTGGTATTTTGACATCGAAAACTTTCTCAAAGATGGATCCTTCCCTGATTATGCCACCTCTGCCGATAGACGGGCAATTCGTCGCGTCTCGGAGCGTTACAAGATCATAGGTGGCATTCTCTACAAAAAGTCTCTCAGCGGGGTCTATCTCCGTTGCCTTGATGAATTCGAGTCTCAAGATGTTGTTGAAGCCGCTCACTCTAGTGAATGTGGTGGCCATGTTAATGGTAGAGCAATTGCCCAGAAATTGCTAAGACACTATTATTGGCCCACCATGGAAGAGGACTGTCGCCATTTTGTCCGTCACTGTGCTAAATGCCAATTGCACGGTGACAAAATTCATGCTCCTTCCTCTTCTCTTCACCCTCTCATCGCACCATGGCCTTTCGCCATGTGGGCATTTGACGTGGTCGGTCCTCTTGCGGACAGAACCGGAGAAATCCGTAAGAAGTCCTTCATTCTGACCGCCACGGAGTACTTCACGAAGTGGGCCGAAGCAGAAGCGTTCATAGAAGTCAAAGCTTCAACAGTCGTCAAGTTCATCAAGCGCAACATCCTTGCAAGATTTGGCGTGCCTCGGGACATCGTCACCGACAACGGACCGCAATTCACTTCACAGGAGCTTCGCGACATGTGTGGTAAATATGGCATTAATCTTGCATCATTCATCACCATATTATCCACAAGGTAATGGACAAGCTGAAGCTACTAACAAAACTCTCATTAAAATCATAAAGAAAACATGCAAATCTCACAACAATGCTGACTGGCCAGATCGCTTGGTTGAAGCTCTTTGGGCTTATCGCACCTCGGTCCGAACTCCTACGGGGCAAACCCCCTACGCTTTGACATACGGATCGGATGCGATACTCCCATATGAGATCTTCGTCCCTTCGCTTAGAGTTCAATTGGATTCCGAACTTGATCCTGATCAACGTCGGGAAGCCTTGTTGGCACAACTTGAACTCTTAGATGAAAGGCGAATGATAGCGGCCGACCATGCACAAGTCTATCGTCAGAGAATTGCACGTTTTTATGCCAAAAAAGTTCTTGAGAGAAAATTCGAAGTGGGTGAGATGGTCCTTAAGCGTAAAATCTTAAAAGCACCAGGTCCCAGGAGCAAATTGCAAGAAAATTGGGAGGGTCCGTTCGTTGTCAAAGAAGCATACTCAGGGAATGCTTATAGGTTAGTGGATGCCGAGGGAGTTGAGCTAACGCACCCTTGGAACGCAGTCTACCTCAAGAAATTCTACCCTTAGTCAGTCAGTCAGTCCGTCAAGTCGGTCATTCATCACTTGTTAAGGTGTGGGTCTACTTTTTCTACTTTTTCCAATTGGTCATTAGTAAGGAAAGGTTTATTCACACACCACACGATGTTGGAGTACTACCCCTAACTGGAAAATCACAAGTACACTCGGGCGGTCTCATCCGGTCAATGTGTTTCCCCTATTCTTTTCCCACTCGGTCGTGTCTGGAAACGGAACAAACTACGAGTAGGGGACCACCCACTCTCTTTTAAAAAGACAAGGTCACCATAAAACATGGGCAACTAATAAAAGCAAGGGGTAAAATGTCAAATCAAGCCTCAAAAAGGGGAAAAGAAAAGCCAAAAGGTCAAAAAAGGGTAGCAAAAAGTATGTACCTGGAAAAAGGCTGACCAACTCAAGGAGGTAGCAAAAAGTACGTGCCTCCACCCCAGAAATCAGAAATGAAAAAAAAATCCCCCTGAAAACAATGGTTGACCAAGTCTGTTTAATATGAGATGTCGGTTTGGAAACAAAAAGTAGTTTGAACCAAAGTCCTACATGATTTTCTATACTTTTCTTCCCATTTCCCCCTCTAGGGGCAATTTGATTGTATAAGACCTCCCGTGGTGGAAAACATCAAGAAGGCTAGGGGCAATGCCTAACATCAAAAATTCCATGCACGTCCCTCCTTACTCTTGGCCTCTGTGGTTAAGTAGGTCGTGTAAACCCTATACCGCAACATGTGATGAATATGTGTCTTAGAGTCCAAAAATCCAAAAAAATACAAGAATGCAAAAACAACAAAAAGAGAGTCCCTTGATGTATATATTTCACGTTGTACATATTTTCTCCCGAATTTTCTCCCTTATTTTCAAAAGCAAAAATTAAAAAATAAAAATCTAAAAAAATTAGTGGTACCATGTATATATACTAACATTCTCCTTATTTTCTTATCAAAAACAAAAAAAACAAAAAAAATCAAGAAAAAAAATGCATGTGTATATTTCCCTTTCAGTCATTTTATTGTGTTCCTATCTTTGATTAGAAATTAGCCCCTTGACCAGATCTCAAGAAAGGTACATCGTAGGCAATGGGCTAAAAACAGATCTACACTAACATGTTCTCTTTAAGTGTTGTGGAATGCAGGAATCAAAGAACAGAAGCAAATCATTCAAGTGCAAATGTCAAAAGTCCACAAATTCCACTATAAGGATCAAGTTCTGTACATGTCATGATAGGGGCATACCCCTGATGGTACAAAAGCTCACTCCTCTCTCCTCTCACCCTCGCTAGGCCTCGGCCTACGCGAGCTGCTAACCTCCTCCTCCTCCCTCTCCCGACGCCTGTCTGGGACGGGAGGTCTCGTCGTAGTGGAAGCCTCTGGGCGTGCTGCCGCTCCTCGTCCGACAGACGGATCTCCCAATGACACGATGTCATCAAGAGACCCGAACACGGACCCCATCCTCCCGGCCGCCTCCTGCTGAGTCTGTCGCTGCTGCTCCCGGCGTTTCTTCAACACCCGGTTCTTCAGGAACTCCAGGTCCGCGACAGCCTGCACTCGGGCCTCGATGGCCCGTATCTTCTCGGCCTCCGCATCCCTCGCGCTGTCCCGGAACGCGGTCATGCGACCCTCCATCCTCGATAGATCCAGCCGCAGGGCCTCCACCTGCTCCTGGAGGGTCGCTACTCCTCCTGCCTGTCGCTGCACACCAAAAAAAAAAGGGGCAAACATCAAATCAAATCACAAGTGTTCAGGTTTGGTTCAATGTCTTACCTCCGCCTCGAGCTCCTGGATCCGCTCATTCGCCCTATCCAGGGCCTCCTGCAAGCGGACCGCTAGGTCCCCTCTGGCTGGCTGGGCGGACGAGCTCGCCCCTGCATCGTGGCTCGCCCGCACCCTCTGCTGCTCCGCCCTCTGCATTCACATATATTGGTCAGCAATCGAATCAAATCAAATCAAATTCAAGGGTTAATGCTACTTACCAGTGTCCTGACCTCGGCCCGGAGCCTCGTCAGCTCCACCTCCTGCTCGGCCAGTCGCCCCTCCAAAAGGCGGATGGCCTGTGACTTCGGCATCTGCCAAATGCACTTTAAGGTTAGAATCAAATGAGGCAATCCACCAACCAAGGCTTAAGGTTAGAAGTTTCACTCACCACTCGCCGGTCGAGTCGGAGACGTCCAGCGTACCGTGCCTGATAATCCTCCATGTAAGCTGAGCTGTCGAGGAGGGCCGTCTGCCGTACCACCTGCTCTCCACCCTCGCGCCAGTACGCGACGGTGCTGCCGTTATCCGCTCCCCAGTCGCGGTCCTCAGCGAAGAACCGCCGGCGCGAGTGTTCCTCTCTCCCGAGGGAAGGCACCTCGATGGCCGGCTGGTGCCAGCCCAAGGTCCGTACCACCAGCTCCAAATACAGTACCTCACATGTCCCGAGGCACAGTAAGAGGAGGTGGCGGTCGAACAGGGGGCGACCCGCCGCCACCGCCGGGTGCGAGGCGTCCGCCTCTCCCGCGTAAGGGGTCCACACCACCTGAGAAGAATGAGAAAACATTGGTCAGTCACATTCATTAAATGCAGCAAACAATTGAAAGAATGCAAGAGCTAATTATGATTTTCATACCTGCTCATGCGGGTAGTGGTCAAGCGCGACCCGCACGTCTCCGGCCCTCCTGTCGGTGACCCTGGGGTCTGGGGCCACCTCCCACCTCGTCATGAGAGGTACCATCGTCTGGCGCCCCTCTGCAAGTGTCCCGCGTCCCATGGGGAAGCGGGTGTACCCCCAGATCTGCAAGGCAACAAGGAGCAGAATGTCAATTAGGCAATTTAAGCAATATTCAATGATGAGCATTTAAAGAAAGTTGCGTACCTGTAAGAAGGGGGTGAAGCCCCCTGTGCTCTGAGAGCGCTGTGAGCTGCTGGGAGGAGAGAGAAAAGATGTCCCAGCATCGCAGCACCCCAAGCATACCGCCCTGCCTGCTCAAGGTCCCGCAACAGCAGCACGAACTTGCAGTTCATCTGGGATGACTGCGTGGCGAAGAGGAGCCGCCCGAAGAAGTAGCTGACAAAGATCCAGACGCAGCGCTCCTCGCTCCGGCCTCCTAGATCCAGCAGACCCCTCACTCTGGCATAGAATTCCTCCAATGTCTCCAGGGGGCCTCTCCGCCCTCCTCTCAGTCCCATAGCCTCTGAAAGCGATCCGAGCAGGATGCTCCGGATCGGTCTCCTCCTCCCGGCCACAAACTCCGGCCCCAACAACTCTACTATGTCGTCATAGTAGTCCCTCCTCTCCAGTCCGACTACCGGCTCTCCCTGAACCGGCAGTCCTGTCAAATACGCCACATCCTCCAATGTGGGTATCATGTGTCCCCAAGGCATGATGAATGCCTTGCAATCCTCCTCCCATCTCTCCCTCAACGCCTCTAAGTAAGGGACATCTAAGTGAAAAGGGCGTACCGATAGGAGATGTCTGAAACCCATCCTCGCTATCTGGGCCTGCTGGGCCTCTGGAAGCGCCCGGTACCATGCCCAGCACAGGTCCCAAGTGACCCGGCTCCTCATCCTCCCCTTGCCCTGCAGGAAAACACAGAAAACTTGACGTCAGCATCGACTGCTGTTTATTAAAAATTGACGGCAAGGGCTTGCCGTTCACTCAGAGTCCGCGTCCAGGGGTGGCCGTCGAGTTCCTCTGTCAGCGACCAGCACCTTGACGTCAAGTTCCTTTTGACGGCAAGGGGTTGGACGCCGGGAGGAACTCGACGGCAACCGATGTTGCCGTCAAGTTCCTGTCTGACCCGACGGAATTTCCCCTGTTTTCCCTCCTTTTCACCAAATCACAAGCACATCCAAACAAAGGTTTTAGAGGCCTACCTTGGGCCGTCGGGGTGCCTCCGCCTCCGTCTCATCTCCTCCCTCGGTCTCTTCCCCCTCCGGTGCGTCCTCCACCGCCACTTCTTCCTCTTCCTCCGCCGTAGCCATCTCCACCTCTTCCTCCTCCTCCTCCGGTTGACGGCGGCCCCGAAGAATACTCCTTTTCTCTCTTGTCCTCATCATAGTCTCGAGCAAGGAAATCAGGTGACTGTGGGTTTTCTCCTCTCCCGGCGTTGGGAAAGTGTAATGGTGCCCGGGAGAGGGCGTCGGTTCAAAAAAAGGCAGTTTTCTGGTTTAACGTCAAGGTCTAGCCGTCTACCTTTTCCTGACGACAAGCCCTGGACGCGGACGTACCGTTAACGACCATGGGTGGACGTCAAGGTCTCTTCAATGTCAGACCTCGAAGTTTGGTCGACGACCATGTAAGGACGTCTAGTTTGAAATAGACGGCCACTTGTGTGGACGTTTATCATCTGTCTCAGTGGTTGGCGACCAGTGTCTGGACGTTTACCTGTGATTGGCGGCCATCGATGTGGACGCCAATCACCCCGCACTCAGTTCTCACAGCACACTCTTTTGAACCTTTTGAGGCCATTTCATTCCACACATTCCACAAGTCAAACAATTCAAGCCAATTCAACACAAATGCAACTCACTTTTATTCATCAAATTTGTGTTACACTTATTCAAAACAGAAAGATACATCACTTTGCCCTACGGGCCATAAAGAAGTCACAAGCAGTGGGGCAAATGCCATCATTGAACTCCTCATATTTCCAAATCTCCTCCCAATTTTCCTGCACAGCCAAGCCCACTTTTTTGCTCACCGTGTACCTTGCCCAAGTCTTCATGGCCTTCTTCATCAGCTTCTCATTTCTTCCAGTGACTATCATATCGGTGCAGTTGGATGAGGTGGGAATTCCCCGTGGAATCCCAAGCTGACAATGACACCGGTGTGGCTGGTACACCACTATCTGATCAGCTCTAATCAGCCACAAATCTTTGTCCTCCCTGGTGCGGGCTCTGAACTCAATGGTTCTCATGAACAGTGGCCTCACGATGAATTCATCCATTCCCAAATATGCCAAATGATCCCTCCAGGCATCTCTGCTCTTCAAGTGTGCTGTCACACACTTGATCTCATCTTCCGGCTCATACCATGACCTGCTACAGTGAACCGAACTCCGAAGGAAGATTCTGGAGGGGGAAGGTTGCCTGTCAGAAAAATCAAATTTTAAATGAGCTTCCATCCATACCTGGAGCAGAAACAAACTCCCGCATGTGCGCCCGCCTAGGCTCATTGTGATGAGCGAACTGTATAGGTGGGCCAGCACTGCAGGGGCAAGTGACTGCCTGCGCCACAGTAGAGAAAGTACTCCAACATGCTCGTAGAGGATGAAATCGCTGCTCGTGGGGAACAAGAAAACCCCGGCCAGGCAAAGTGTCAGCCCTCGCGTCGCCCTCTCTCCGCCAATCTCCTTGGCATGCTGAATCAGCCACCAGGCCAGTCGGTCCAGGAAGATTCCGTTCTTGTTCGTCATCCGTAACACTTCCTTCTTGTCTCGTACGATATCCGCGAGGATCTCTTCCCACGGGAGGAGAGGAGTCGCTGCATCGTACTCCAGGCACCGCCGCCATCCCAGGAACAGCTCAACCTCCTCCAGCAAGACGCTCACTTCGAATGCCTGGAACACAAAAGTATGTGTGTGTGGGTGCCATCTCTCTATCAGCGCCCCCAAAGCATCAAACCCCCACCACATGTCCTTCATGTTCTTCGCCAGTACCACCATAAAGCTCAGGTTCCACATGCCAACAAAGCCCCGCATGTCCAGCGTAATAGCGTTCACCAGATTCACGAGCCAGGAAAAGGCTCGTACCTGGCCTTGGCTTGGGAATGCTGGGATCTCCTGCATAGGGGTGGGGTATTATGAGAACCCTGTTCGGGGCATTTTTAGCCCAGGAAGAATCAGAAACAATCATTGCTTACCTCCCCGTTGGCCAGACGCGTGCTTAGGTGTCCCGGAACTTCGCTCAAAACTTCGGGGTTCGCGCCTGTGGATCGTCCGGTCGATGAGGAGGCCATTTTGCTGTGCTTTTCTGTCTCTCAGCTCTCTGGTTCGCAGCAGGAGCAGGGAGGGACGGAGGTAGGAGATGGTAGAGTCCCTATGGACTCCCATCACCTATATTTTCGGCCTGATCCGCTGTCATGTAGGCGTCCAGATCGGTGGACGTCAGTATAGTGTTAACGGCAACATGTGTGGACGTTAAAAGCTATGCTGGCGGCCAGCGATGTGGACGTTGACTGACAGGAAGTTTTTAAATTCTTATTCTTTATATGGCCATTACCCTTTATCCTTTATCTTGTGCTTCAAGTTGTTTTGCAGACATTTTTAAGCACAGGCTGCGCTTCAAAAATTCGGAACGCTCATGCGACCTTGAGCGTCACAGGTATGTCTAACATAGGACCCCACCAGAGGAGAATAACTTGGCGACCGTGAACCCTGAGTTCCCCTTCACCAAAAACCATGATGGTTTTGCGATCTCTCAGTTATTCGTATGGCCTTTAGAATTTTCCTCTGGTGCTAACTTGCATTTTAGATAGGCAACCCACACCAGCATACATCTTCACTGCTAACATTCTCTTACTAACATTTAAAAAAAAAAAGGTGATTTTCCTCGATCATATGATTGCTCCATGGCTCCCCCAGCTCAAGTAGCCTACTGGGTCCGCCCTTCATGACTATTCAGATCGATATCGGGTCTTTGTTGCCCCCCTTCTCCACTTGTCCCACCGTGTCTTTCACAAATAGTCAAGCAATCCTTATTGAGTTCATTTGAGCCTTTGCCAGTTGCGAGCTTAATTCCGGACTTCAGGCTTTCCAAGCATGTGATTCCAGTTAGACTCTTTTGATAATCCTTTGAGAGATCAACCAACTCCTTGTCTCCATGACCTCCTAAATTCGGGACCGACGTCCTGATTAGGCCAGCGAGCCCACGAGCTCCGGTTATGAGACCCTCCTGATTCAACCGTCATATTACAACTCCTTTGACTCAGACACACCAGAAACTAGTCAAAGTCCGACACGGCCATGCCAGGGACCCAGCCATTGGGTCGCAGTTGTAGTTACACGGGTAGATCACCCTTTTCTTACCCCTATTTGTCTCTCAGACGATACGTCATCTGTTTCTAGCCTGACTCTTTCGTTTGGTTCGCTAGAATTCCTATCCTCGGAGATGGCCCTTCCATTAAATCTCCGCGTCCTTTGTTTACCGAGACACCAACCTTTCAGTCCGCTCTGCTCCCTTGTAAGACCGGATGTCTCGGAGGGGCATTTGTAGACGCGCGATTTGGCCCATCTCCCACAAGGATCTTTTGGCCCATTAAGCCTCGTTTCACCATTTGTTGACCAGCCTCGGATACCATGTAGACGGCAGCATCGATGGCCGCCGACTACTGGTTGGCGGCAAGTCCCCTGGACGTTTACCCAGACAGACGTCTACATCCATGGACGCCTGCATGCGGTTGGCGGCCTGATCCCTTGCCGTCAACAGGGTTTACCAGGTCTGCGCAACAACCCCGAGATTCCAGCCCACTTGCACCATTCTCTCGGCCATGCAACGCATGTAGCCATTCCCAACGGGCATATGGGCCACCTAGGCACCCCATTGACCCAGTAAAAATCTTACTTGGCCTCTCCCCATTGGTTGGACCTTTAATGAATGGATTGCCATGTGTGCAAGTGTGTTTCTTCACATTTAGCATCCTAGGCACTCTAGCTACGAGCTCACTATCTATATAACAGCCCCTTGGCCCCTCTAAGCAAGAGGAGGAGAGGCTGGACGTCCTTATGCTGCCACTTTTAGAGAAGAGAGAGAAACTTGCATCTTACCTTCTACCATTCATCCTCTCCTTTCTCTCTTCATTCGGGACGTCTAGAAGGGTTCCTTTGGAGCTGGAGGAGCCCTGCAAGGAGCCAACAATGCCAACAACGAGGATCATCTCCTTCCTCTTCCTCTCTTTCCTTTCCTCTCATTTTAACATTTTGCATGCTACACACACTTTCCCACACACTCTAGGCACGTAGGGCACCTTCCTACACACCTAGAAAGGGGTTTCTCAACCAAAAACGGAGGGAAGAAGGGTGGTCATAGCATTTGGTCACCCCTCTTCTCAAGTCCGCAACTGGTACGAGACTCGCCTTTTGGGCTTTCCTCTCCTCGTTTTGAACATTTACTACACTGCATTTGAGTCTAATAGAGCTTTTGTTTGTGGCAGGAACATTGTGAACGTGACCGTGGAGCTCTCTTCCTTTGGCCAGCCGAAGGAGGAGAAGTTGAACCCCCATCTCCATCCGCTGCGCGAGGCTGCTACAACAACGTGGTCAAAACACTCCCTTGGGCACAGGTAAGGCCCTGGCGATCACAAACCTCCCCTTTCATATCTGGTTTTCTTTGTTTCCTCCTCAGTCAACCTAGTCAACCGGGGAGTCAACGAGGTCAACCAGCAACCCATCATCGCCAACGAGAGACCAGCGACGTCCGTGAGCCTCCGGAGGACACCCACAGTTGACACGGGGACAAACGGCGGCGGCGAAACGGATCGTCCACAGCGGCGACCTGGATCGTCGCGACTCAGAGACGCGGCGCTACGATACGACGCATCAATAAAGTCAAATATCTGCGAATTATCAGCCAATTATATGAAAGGATAAGACTTATTTTTGTCCAAGGACTCTCTCATAGTGATAATGGGTAGGATTTCAAGGTAATTTGAGTTATTAATGGGCTCAAAGCAAGGCTAATGATGGGCTCAAGGTGAGTGACCAACTAGGGGCTCACTAAAATAGCAAGAAATATGGTTCAACTCATTAGTCAGAACCGGGTGTCTACAGATTGCCCCTCCTTGGCTTCCACTTTGCAAGGGAACGAAGCGGAAGTGTAATGGAGGTGTTACGAAGCGACGACGGAACGGAAATGATGCGGAGTGGACTGAAAAGTGGGAGCTAAGGTAAAGAGACACCCGGCCTAACCAACAAGCAATTGGAATCTTCATGGAAGCCCCTCGAGTTAGCTGCTCGAGCAGAATGCAAAGAAAAACACAAGTCTGGACGAGAAGGAGAAAAGAAGAAGACGATCAGCCCCTCAATTGAGAGGTACCCTAGCCGATTGGCCTGCAGGTTTTCGTTTTGGAGGGACATGTGTGTGCCAGGTAGGTAACTCATGACTCTGTCCTGGGAGCGATTCGCAACCAAAACGGATCAAAGGAATGGGACGAAAATTGGATAGAGAATCCAGACAGGGAAATTCTTGTCAAACTGATAGGAACAACTCCCTCGGAGGCAAACCTTTCGATTCAGAGTGTAATTGGATTTCTTGGTTTGAGATATGAAGGATGATTGGGCACTCAACAAGGGATCATCAATAGTCAGGAATGAGTTATGAAAGCTCAAAGACCTATATGATGCATACTGGGCTAAAAGAAAAGAAATCATTAAACGAATGCAAAGAAAAGGAGAAAATAGAAAATACACCAAGGATAATAATGTTAAGCAAAATAGGAACGGGTCAAGAGACTACCTACAACTGTAGTGCAGGCCTGAATCCATCGTCCCCGAGCTTACCCAACTCAACGACCTATCCAACGATTAACAATGTGCACCTAGACTATCACTATTTTTGGTAAAGGGGAACTCAAATCCCAGAGCACATTGAGAATCAGTCGGTCCTTGAAATGGTATAATAGCTAGAATACCATATAGTAATGCGGGGGAGTAAGGGAAGAAATGTTTACCTGACTTACCTGTGACGACCTCTTTCCCTTTTCTGGTTTCCTGATTTTTTGTGTTGTTTTTTTTTTTTTGACAAAAATAGACATAATAAACACGAAACGACAATATATACACAAACATAATCAAACAAACAAATACACTAAGCACAAACATAAGAAACCACACAACAGCTAGAGAGGCGGCGGCCTAGGTGATCGCTACATAGTCGCGGCGCCCCGCCATGTCGCGACCTTGTCGCGTCATATCGCGGCGTCGCGACTTAACCCGAGCCCTGAAAACGTAGAAGACTCAAGTTTATCTCTATCCTAGGACTTCTAGATTACCACTAGGACTCCTAAACCTCTCCTAATTTTATCCAAAGACCTAGTTGCGGGGTTAGGATGGGTTTGCACCTACCTAAGCTCTATAAAAGGAGAGTTTGGGGGGCTAATCCGTAGCTAAACCCCTACTTCACCTGCTCTTCAAATACCCTCCTTTTGCAGCCATGAAGAGAAGCCTTTCTGCTTTCCAGGAGGACATCCCGCCATATGCCAGACTGAAGGCGGCCCGTGAATCGCACGCGGATCTTCAGTGACTCTCCGCCATCCCGGGGCACATATGCACGTGCCCAGAGCTTCAAGTAAGTGCTCTTTTTTCTTCTCAATTCTGAATTTCTGCTATGTTTTTCCCTGTTTTCTTCTTCTCTTTTCCCTATTCTCAAACTCTTCTTCTCCAATCACTTCAGATCTTACCGGGGCAGAGGAGGTTCTTTAAAGTGCCCTGGTTAGCCCCCATGCTTGAATTACTGCCGCCCGCGTCAATCCGGCAATTGAAGGAGTGTGGACTATCCACGGTGTTCGTCCTTGCCAAGAAATATGACAAAATTATGCACATGTGGGATAGTGTAACGGAGCTCGCGGAATTGTGGTATCCGTAGACGCATACATTTATCTTCCCCACGTTCGAGGCCACCATCTTACTGGAGGAGCTGGAGATAATGCTCGGCCTCCCACGGTACCAGAGGGGCGAGGAGCTTGCGATCTCATACACTGTGGCGCCGATCAATTCATGGAGCATCCTTGCGGAGATTACTACGAGGAAGACTGATTTGCATTTCATGACCAGCGGGATGCATGTTCACCTTCTCCCTATTACGCAGTGGATCATCTCTCAATGTAAGCGCAAAATCGGGAATCATATCGCCATGGCTAAGGCGGCCGCAATCTGCATTTGCGGGGTTATTCTCATTCCAGCGATGGACGGCGCGATCTCCTTTGACAACCTCAGCATCATTGATTCCATCTCGGAAGGTATGAGTATTGGCCAGGTGGTTTAGGGATATCTCTATGCTGGACTTACTTCTGCAGCTACTGGGGGCCCCTTCTATGGCTCGATCATCGCCCTCGAGCTTTGGATGGGCACGCACATTCAGTTTCGGGCGATGGAGAATCTAGCTACGGAGTGCAAGACAATGCTCCACCATCCGCTAGCTTTCGTGGGCGGACCTCTCCATATGTCTACTCAAGCCTGGTGCAAGACTACTCAAATAAAAGGGCTGAAGGCATGGCGCGATTACTTCAAAAGGATGACTATGGCCGAATTTGAAATGTGCCCGCATTTCTTGCACAACCAGGTGATCCATCTTCCTCAGCGCACCGGACTAGCCTTGCGACTGCTGGGCAATGAAGCACTGGTTCTCTACAACCCGGATCGCTGCTACCTCTAATGCGGTGCGGCTCGCACGGTTGTTCCTCTCTTATCGCATTACCCGCCCGTTCAAGAGAGGAAGATGGGCGAAGATCAGGATGAGCGCGACGTGCGTAGCGCCATTATCCATTGGGAAGGATGTGCATTGGGTCTCCTTCAAGCTGAGGTAGTGGAAGATGAGGACGTGACCAAGGAATACCTTGAAGCACTGAAGAGGATTCAGCCAGCAGCGGCGAACATTTGAGAATTGATTGGATTGACTGTAGGGAGGACATCAGATGGTAGTTAGGGCAGAAATTTGGCATTTAATTGATTGTAGAAAGAATTAGTGCATGTATTGACTTGATTTGAATGAATAAAACAGAATTTCCTGCATGCGCAGTGGACTCTGTTTATGTCGCGACAACCCTTAGGACCGCCTTAAGGACGCGACAAGGCGGGCGGTCGCGATCATGTCACGGCCATCTAAGACGCCGTGACAAAGACGCGACCCATCGCTACGTCGCGACTCAAATCGAGCAATTCAAAACGCAAAGGGCGCCTTCCTCTTCCCCCTTTCCTTGCTTTTCAAACTCCAAGCTTGAATCTTCCAAACCCCTTGTGCAATCTTTGCAATCTTTGCTCCTTTGTCTTGCTCCCTTGCTCCAACTTCTTCCTAATTTGACCTAATCACCCCGGAATCGACATGGAAGGAGGAAACGCCGGCGAAGGATCCTCACGGGTGAAACGCCATGCTGAGCGGCGGAGCTCCCGGCGCCGGGCGGAGGCGCCCCCCGGTCGAGGAGGAGGAGGCCGACGTCAAGATGGAGGTGGAGGAAGAGGCGGAGGCCCTGGTGATGAACGTAGAGAGGTGAGGATGAAGAGGGCCAAGGCGATGAAATCAGTAAGTAAAATTGACCCTAATCCTTGAATGCATGTGTAGGAATGGTAGACGGAGCCCCTAGAGGGCGGATGTAGGGCATGACGCCCATGGGAAAGAGGATCGAACAAGGGAGGCTCCGGCCGGTCCGGTCCTGAGAACGCGTCAGCGCGACCCGTCGCGACAGGTTGTCGCGACGGTAATGGGCGCCGTGACCATGTCGCGGCGATGCATGCCGACGCGACCTTATGACGGCCTAGAAAGGTGACGCGATAATGTCACGGTGCACCGCACTGTCGCGACAAGGTCGCGACCTCTATGGGGGTCGCGACTTGAACCAAACACCAAAACACTAACTGTTTTAACGAAACTTTCACGCCTGCAGGGTGAGATGAGGGCCCGCATATGCTGGACGCTAGTGTTGGCTATTTTCCTGGCCTTCCCCCCTATTCAGAGAGAGAGAGTGGAGGAGATGGGGTTCGGGGAGATTTTTAGGATAGGGAGAATGAGGGCGGACTCGGCTCTCACCCAGGCTCTGCGGAGCAGGTGGGACATGGAGGCGACCGCCTTCGTATTCCCATGGGGACACATGATCCCCAGCCTCGAGGACGTGAGCCGGATTATAGGGCTCAGGATTTATGGAGGCCGGTTAGCAGGTTTACCTACCCATGTTACCAGGAGCTAGCTGAGCAGTTGCTAGGGTTACCCGTAGATCACAGGTCTTCCCTAATTCCCTGGGTAGCACTGCAGAAGAGCCTAAGTCTATTCGAGGTGGGGAAGAAGGCGGGAGAGACCGAGGATGAGCACTTCGAGAGACTGGTTAGGATTAGCCGGAGGGAGTTGGCGAGCGAGCCAGGAGCGGAGGAGGACCTGGACTTGCACCATTTCCTCGTCCTGTTTCTTGGTATTCTGTTTGCCACGAGGGGCGACGTAGTCCATTGCCACTTCCTGCCTCTCCTAGAGGACTTGGCTGAGGTAGGGGGGTACGCCTGGGGGCAGCCTTTCTAGTGCACCAGTTCGATAGCCTGGGCGCCTCCGAGCGGCAGACTTCGACTAGCGGATTCTTCCTCTTTCTCCAAGTACGTTTCTTCTCCCTAACCTTTGAATTAAAATGCAATTTTGCTCTAAACTGCCGCCTAATCTGCTTCTCACTTTGCAGGTCTGGACTTACCTTCACTTCCCAGCCCTGGGGAGAGGGGATCTCACACGGCGGGCCTCGTGCCAATTGCATGTCGTTGGGATTCTCGCCGGGACTCCCGCAGGCTTGGTGACCAGTTGGAGCGCCTATAGGAGGCCATAGACAGCTACCCTCACTTGGATGTAAGTGCTCTAAATCTTCTCTTTGATCAGTGTTGATTTGATTGCTTGATGACTGACTGAACTTTGTTGTGCAGGTGGTTTGGCAGCCATATCTGGGGGAGAGTGACGAGGGATAGCCTTGGTTGGTGCTGACCCGCCCCTACTTCGGTAGGTCGGTGTGGGTGCATGCACTCAACCTGGTGCTACCTCTTCACTTGTTCCTATGCCAGCTCTCACTCGGGCTTCGGCAGAGTGCAGTGGAGTTCCCTGTCCGGGACCATTTTCGTCGATCGGGTCGGAGTTTATGGGGGCTCCACGACACTACAGATTGGCGTGAGCAAGCAAAGGAGCAAATCCAAAACTGGGAGCACCGAGGCAAGGCCGTCAAGTCCAGCGTGACTACCGACGATGCGTACCTCCAGGCATACGCCTTGAAGTGTGGAGGAAAGGTATATAGGAGCTCCCGACATTAGGTAAAACCCTTAAACCAAAACTCCTTGAATTTGACTTTATGGAATTGAACTAATGAGTTGGGCATGAATTGCAGGTGGACGTGGCTGGCGAAATTGCATCGCTCCGGGCCCTGCTCTATTCGGCGGTGCAGGATCGGGAGGCGGCATAGAAAGAGGCAGAGCAGTTGGTAAGTACTTACTCAGACTTCGTACTTAATCACTTATCAATGCGGATTTGAGAATTTGACAAGTGCTTTTATGTACAGCGGAGGGAGTTGGAGAGGGTGAGGAGGACCGCAGCAGCTGGTGCTTCTTCCTCGAGGGCAGCAGAGAACTCCCAATCGGACCTGGAAGACCGACTGGAGGCGGCGGTTAGACGGGCCGAGGAGGCGCAGGCTGATCTGACTGAGCGAGTAAGCATAGCATTGATTTGGATTTAAAGAATATTTAATTATGGCATTGACTTGAATACTTTCCTGCAGGAGACAGCGCTGCGGACCGCCACCGACCAAGCTGCCCAGCTACAGGGGCAGGTAGACTCGGTAGCGAGAGAGAGATCAGTTGCGCATCCGGGCGGAGGCAACTGAGGCACAGGTCGCGGAGGCGACGAGGAAGCTAGTGGCACTGCGCGTGCGGGGGTCGCCAGTGGACCAGGAGGAGCTGATTCAGCTACGCACCGACCTGCAGGCGCAGCAGACCCTAGAGCGGAGCCTTCAGAAGATAGTGATGACCATAGGTCGTTCACACAGCAGGAGCAGGAGCGGGCCGAGCGCTAGCAGAGCGACCGGTGCCTCTGTTGGTCAGTATTTGGCAAGTTCCTCCAGCCGTCGGAGGAACGAGGAGGAGGAGAGGCGCCGCCGAGGCGAGGGGAGTGCCCAGAGTGGCAGAGGTGGTGGTAAGATGTTACCACCTCCAGGTAGGCAGGAGAGATCCGGGGAGAGTGGCGGTGGACAGTGATGAGATTGTGAGCCACCTCCCCTTTATCTTTTGTACATATTGTTCATCTCTTAGTGAAAATTTTATTTTATGTCAATCTTTATGGAATGAATGATTTGCAATTGACACGAGTGTAAGATGAGATTCAAACACGGGAGAGAGAGGGACAAAGAGTACGAAGTACAATGTTGCGTGTCCCTGCACACTTAGCAAAAAACAGGTTAGATCTGCCCTTTGGCTCAGCCCCTTGCGCTTGAATAAACATGAATCCGACTTTGCAATTGTCAAGGGGCGGAGCCTTATTAAATAAGCGGAAAGAAAATAAACAATGCATGCTAAAGGAAAGCGGTATGTACACACATTCTTTTTGGTTTTTTGGGGATTTTGATTTTTTTTTTTTTTGGTTTGGGATTTTCTGAATTTTTTAATTTTTTTATTTTCTGATTTTTCTGGGTTTTGGATTTTCTGATTTGATTTTTTTTTTTTTGAATTTGGATTTTTCTATTTTTTTATTTTAAAATTTTCTAATAATTTTAGATTTTGGAATAACAACAGCTCTTGCTCTTGAGTGATTAGCCACGAATCTCACTTCTGTTTCACGTTTGGCAAATAACATCTATGTGCAGCGTGCATTTATCTTTGGCTTACTAAGTCTTCTTGCCCCTTGAATATTAATGTTCCAACGCAGACCAGACGTAGGGGTTCTTTGGTCATTTTAGGAAGGATAGGAAGATTAGCAATGAGACAAGACTTGGTCTTGGGGTCGGGGTTACTGGCTTGTAAGACTTGCAATAGGTATGTTACATGTGAAATTCGTCTGTTGTTCAGGGACTTTAAGGTCATTGCTCTTTCTGAATTGGGGGCATGCGTACGACCGGGCTCAAGGGCATCCCGCGGGGAACTGTACTGCCACTCTTTGACATGCCCTATTTCCTTATCATTTTTCTTTCGCTATTTCATCATTTCCTTTTTTTTTCTTTGAATTGAACGTTCCTCTTTGAGACTTCATACACATGATCTATACCGTTTGCTGGTCTACATACTAGCTTCCCCTTTGCCCCTGGACCTTGTCCGAGTAAGAAGAGAATTGACCTTAGGTTCCCTACACGAGGGCTGAGCAGAAACACCATAAACAAAGGGGAATTGACCTTAGGTCGCCGTGTTGTGTGTGTGTGGTTGGACATAGAGGTCATTTACCACAATGAGGGGGAGTGAGGCATATGGCCAACAACATTCTTTTGCAAATTGGTGTTGTTATCAACATTAGGGGTAGAATCTTTTAAGGTACAACCCATTCCATGGGTGAGAGAGCTCCTCACCATCGGCATTAACTAGCCTATACGCGTTTCCGGGGTACACTTCCTTAATGACGTATGGCCCTTCCCAGTTTGCTAACAATTTGGACCTCGGACCTCCAGGTTTTATAAAAATTCGCTTCAAAACCATGTCTCCTTGTTGAAATTTGCGCTCAATCACTTTCTTTTGAAAAGATCTTGAGAGTCTATTTTGATATGAAAGAACATGATCGGCCACAGCTAAACGCCGTTCGTCTAAGAGTTCTAGTTGTGTAAGCAACGCCTCCCGATGTTCGTCGGAATTAAGTTCTTTGTCCAACTAAACTCTTAGCGAAGGAATGAAGATCTCATGTGGACATACCGCCTCCATGCCATATGTGAGTGAGAACGGAGTTTGCCCAGTGGGCGTGCGGACGGAGGTGCGGTAGGCCCACAAAGCCTCGATCAATTTTCTAGCCAATCAGCAAATTTATTAGACTCGCAAGTTTTCTTTAGAATTTTCAAAAGCGTTTTGTTTGTGGCTTCGGCCTGGCCGTTGCTCTGCGGTATAGGATAGTATGAGACAATGATGCAGGAAATTGAATTTCTTACATAGGTCCTGAAGCTCTTGAGATATGACTGAGGTCCATTGTCGGTGACGAGGCTGCTTGGTACTCCGAACCACGCGATGATGTTCCACATGATGAATCTGCATACTATTGAGCCTTTGATCTCTGCAAACGCTTCTGCTTCGGCCCACTTGGAAGTACTCAGTAGCAGTGAGAATGAAGGATTTTTGTTTTATCTGAGCATTAGGATCACCAAGAGGCCCGATGATATCAAAGGCCCACATGGAGAAAGGCCAAGGGGAAGATAGTGGATGCAAAGAGGAGGGAGCATGGATTTTGTCAGCATAGATCGGGCATTTGATGCACCTACGAATGTAGATGGCACAATCTTCTTCTAGGGTCGGCCAGTAGTAGCCCTGCCTAAGAATCTTCTTAGCCAACATTTGGCTATTCACATGCCCTCCGCATTCACTAGAGTGGGACCCTTCCACTACCTTCCAAGCCTCTTCATCTGACAAACACCGGAGGAGCATTCCATTTAGAGTGCTTCGTAAAGCACTTGACCAATAAGGGTATACCTTAACACCGCTCTTCGGATGGCTCGCTTATCCTCTACTTCAACTTCTTCTGGGAATGTGTCATCCCTGCAATACCGTTCAATCTCGTAGTACCACGGCCTTTCCTCTTCCATCATTTCTCCTAGCTCCACAAGCAATAACTCCTTTGCATCTTTTCTCTCTGCCTTCAAAATTAGAGAGCCCCTAAGGTTAACGAACCAAGGATCCTGAGTGGAGGGAGCCTCTAACCTTTGAATAGTGATTGTCTCAGCACTGCGGCTGAGGGGGAAGGAGAGAGATGAGGCTAACGATGCCAAAGCATCGGCCAGGATGTTCTGAGAGCGAGGAGTATGGATGTAGATAAGTTGACGGAATTGCTTGGCTAGAAGTGTGACCAGATACTGATAGGGCTTGAGTTTAGGGTCACGTGTGTGATAAGTGGAAAGGACTTGCCGAAGAACGAGTTGAGAGTCTCCTATGATCTTGAGATGACACGCGCCTAAGAGATAGGCAAGCTTGAGACCGGCAAGGAGAGCTTCATACTCGGAGATGTTGGTGGCATGGAACTGGAGTTGATAGGCTAGAGGAATGGTGATCCCTTCTGGGGTGAGCAAGACAGCACCTATGCCCCGTCCCCTAGAATTGAGAGCCCCATCGAAGTGGAGCGACTAGAAGGGATCGCGAGAGATGAGTGACAGGTTTTCATCGGGAATTCCTCTTGAACCGTGTCACTGTGGGGGAGAGGAAGGTGAGCAAGGTGCTCAGCAATGGCATACCCTTTTATGGCTTTCTGAACTATGAAGGTGATATCGAATTGAGAGAGGAAACTTTGCCAGCGTGCCAATCTGTTGGCGAGGATTGGCTTCTCCAGGAGATACCTAATAGGGTCCATTCTAGAAATCAAACTCACTTTATGAGCTAGGAAGTAATGCTTCAATTTCTGTACTACCCAAACTAGCACTGCACATGTTTTCTCCATTGTGGTGAGTTTGAGCTCGGAAGGATTGAAGAGCCTAGATAGGTAATAGACTGTCCTTTCTTTGCCGGATTCGTCATGTTGAGCAAGGACAGCTCCTAGGGAGTCCTCAATAGTCGACAGATACAGGATCAAAGGTTTCCCAAGGATAGGTGCCTGAAGCACGGGCGGATTCATGAGATACCTTTGAGCTCATCGAAGGCCTCCTGGCACTTAGCGTTCCATTCAAATTGACTCCTCCTTTCAACAGCTCATAGAAGGGATGACATCTTTGGGAGTGTTGAGATATGAATCTCCTTATGAACTGAAGCCGACCAATCAAACCTCAAAGTTCTGATATGTTCTTGGGAGGAGGCATTTCATTTATTGCCTTGGCCTTGTGCGGGTCTATTTGAATCCCCCGTTTGCTAACTATGAAGCCTAACAATTTACCTGAAGAAACCCTAAACACGCACTTCTTCGGATTCATCTTTAATTGATATGATTGTGCGCGACGAAACACTTTGGCAAGCATGGAGGAATGCTCTCTTCTGGTCCGAGACTTCACCACTATATCATCCACGTAAACCTCGACATCAATATGAATCATATCATGGAAGATAGCTAACATTGCCCTTTGATAGGTGGCGCCGGCATTCTTTAGTCCAAACGGCATGACCACATAGCAATAAGTTCCCCAAGGGGTGGTGAAGGAAGTCTTTTCTTGGTCCTCCGGGCTAGCTAGACGAATCTGATTATAGCCCGAGTACCCATCCATAAATGATAGAGTTTCGAACCTTGTGGTGTTATCAATCAAAACATCCAAATGAAGTAACGGGAAATCGTCCTTTGGACATGCCCTATTCAAGTCCCGGAAGTCTATGCAAATTTGCACTCTTCCGTCCTTCTTCATCACCGGGACTATGTTTGCCACCCATAATGGATAGAGGACTACACGGATGAACTTGGCTTTGCGTAGTTTATCAATTTCCTCTTTCATCTTCAGTGCGATGTGGGGGAGGAACCTCCTTAGCTTTTGCTTAACGGCAACTACCCCTGGCTTCAAGATCAACCTATGTTCAACCAATTCGGGGTCAATGCCGGGCGTGTCATCATAGGATCAAGCAAAGGAATCCTTGAACTCCCTTAACATCTCTATGAGCGCTTCTTCTTCTTCAGGAGGGAGACCGGAAGCTATGGTCAAAAGCCTTGGGTCCTCTTCTATTCCCACGTTTACCTCCTTGGTGGGTTCATCTACTGCCGAGGTGGGCTCATCAAATCTCCTCATACCACTTGCATACATCTCGGCAGCATCCTCTATGTCGCAATCGTTTTCATCCAATGGGTCCTCTTCAGCTAAAATCTCATATACTCCGAATCCATCGTCTAGCCCTTCCTCTTTGTGCAGATCCTCTATATTCAGAACCACCGCTTCTTGGACGACCTCTTCGACAGCTAGAAGAGCACCACACCTTTACACTAGGTCTAACAGGTACCTATGGGGTATGCCATTACCCTTCTTCTTCCTGGACGGGGACGGGGACTTGCTAGATTCTACCCCTGAATCTAAACTAGACTTAATATTTACAAAAGACTCTGGAGGAGTGTCCAGAGGTTTATTGAAATGGAAAGGAAAGGGTGCGGCAGGGCCGAGAAGGTCCTCTGATGGGACTGGAGGAGGAGGCAGGCCACCCGAGCTCAGGGTGCCGGCAGCAGAGTTGGGATGCAGGGGAACAGAAGGCCCCTCACTCAGATCGCCCAAAACGACCATGTCGGTCAATCAGGCGAAGGCACAGCTTGAACAGAAGGAGAAGAAGGGCAGGGATCGCCGCTCAGGAAGCAGGGGGGTGACGGGGATCGCCGTCAGTGAGAGAGAAGGAGTGCAGGGGTGACGGGGATCGCCGTCGGAGCAGAGGGAAAGCGCGAGGATGATGGGGATCGCCGTCGAGAGTGAGCCAGAGGGCAGAAGGTAGAAAACAGGAAGGAGGAGTCATAAAGAAGAGGGGGATGGGGATCGCCGTCCGATGAAAGGAGAGAGGGGAAGACAGGGATCACCGTCCGAAGAAAAGAGAAAGGAGAAGACGGGGATCGCCATCCGAAGAAATGGGGAAAAGACAAACGGGGAACACACATTTTTTTGGATTTTGGATTTTTTATTTTTTTATTTTTTATTTTTTGCTAATGAAAAGAACTACATTACATCAAGAGGCTTCGGGAAAAGGATAGAACCGAGCCATTAAGAAAAAATGTGAAGAGAGGTGAAGGGCGGACCAATACTTCAACAGCATCGGGAGAGAATTGGATAATGAAAGGAGGAGACAAGGGAATGAAATCGAAAGTATAAACAATGATGGATGAAATAAAATGACTGGGGGGACTGGGAAAACCCTGGCCAGAGCTCCTTTGTTTGAACGGCTGAACTGACTATCTCAACTTCATCACCAAATCCAAGCAATTGTCGCTTGGTGGTGGCTGCTGACGCTGATAATGCTGCTACCTAAGACTGTGGCTCGTCATCCTCACTGAACAAGCGACTGAGATCCTCTGATTCTGGCTCTTCTGTCTCGACTTCTGGTTCCTCAAATAACAGGTTGAGTGATGAAATCAAATCTTCAAGATCAGGTGCTTCTGTATCTGTCTCGGCTCTCTTCTTCTTGTTGGGTCGTTGTGCTTCCAGGGCTTGGTATGCTGACTTTGGTGCTTCTTCTACTGTAGTATTGTACCCAGGCTGCACAGACCCTCTGAAAAAATGTTCATACAATGTCCAGGTGAGTGGGCCATAGTCTGACTGCGCAGAAGATGAGAACGGAGCCCATTCTGAGTATCCTAGACCATGTTTTGTGAACTTCTTTGTGTTAGCCACTGTTTTGGTTCTCCCTTGGAGATGAGCACCCAAACCTTTCCCTGATTGATAACCGAGCCTGAACATGATATCCCAACCTTTTGCATTCGTGGTCACATCCTTTCTGACAACTACCACAGATGGGGGCCCGATTGGGCAGTTAGGAGAGAATGTATAAGCCCAGGGGTAATTGACATCGAGCACTGAAATGATGGGCTTATTTGATGGCCACACTGAAGGTAATACCCTCTCAACTGCTTCCACTGTGTGGGTCGTTGCTACGCTCTTCACCTTAACTATCCACCCTTGGAACGAGAATTTCAAGCATTGGTGTGCCGTGGAAGGCACTGCCCCTAGTGACTCAATCCACGGGCGCCCTAAGATGGCCTTGTAAGTGTGATTAATATTCAGCACATAAAACTCCACTGACATGGCGAGTGGTCCCAATTCTGCTTGCAACGTGATAACCCCATGACAGGCACGCCGGGAATTGTCATAGGCAGCTATAGTGGTGGGGGTAGGCTACAGCTGGCGTTCTGAGATGTTGCAGGCTCTTAGGGTGCTCAGTGGACAAACATTGATTGAGGCTCTTGTATCCCCTAGCACTGCGCCAATGGCCACTTTATTTATGGTGAGTGTTACACATAAAGGCATCTTTCTGCTTTAGGGGCAGCTAGCTCACCATCAGAAAAGGTAATAGTGGGCCCCCTGTTCACAATTGAAAGTACATAAGGCATTATCAGGGTTCATGTCTTCACTGACCATGACCCTCTGCAGGAAGGCCCTTAGGGCATCTTGATGAGTTGTGACCTTTTGATTAGCTCTAATATAGAGATTTTGGCGGGGGTCTGATCCAAATGCTTCAAAATATCATATTGGGTCCCCGGGACCGGATCTATTTCTTCCATGTCTGGCTGCTGTTGGGTGCTGGATTGTTGCGCTGGTTGACCTGACATGGGCACGGATGCATTAGGGTACATCCGATGGAACATCCGCCCGCTCCGCAGGGCAAGGTTATGGTGGAGTGGAGGAGGTGAGGTGTCAAGAATGGAGGGGTTGGCTAGTAATGGCATTGGCGTAGGGGAGAAAGAAATGTTGCTAGGCGAAAGGATAATGGGTGATATGACAGAGGTGTTGTAAGATGGTGAGGTGATGGCGGCAACGGTGGGTGTAAAGGAGGGAGGCACAGTGGATGTAGGCGCAGGGGTAGTGGATGTGACATGGGATATTATCAGAAGCTGGCCCACTTCGTGTTCATCGTCGAAGGCCCATTGAGCTTCTGGCGGTGGGTGGTGGATGACAGGGTTAACATGTGCGGTGGAGCAAGTTGGGGGTTTGGAGCAGGCTGATGTCGTGGCATGGGATTGCGGATTATGCCAAGGTCATTTGCCGGCTGCTGCGGCTGCTGTTGTTGTTGCTGTTGCTGGTACTGCTGTTGGAAGGGTTGGAGCTGTTGTTGTTGTTGTTGCTGCTACTGCTGCGACTGCTGTCGCCTCTGCTGTTGCTGTTGTTGCCTCTGACCCTGTTGGTCCCTCAATGTCTGGATTAGCCTCTTCATTTCTGCCCAATCAATTTGGTTCTACTCATGAAGATCATATATTGTGTCCCGAAATTGGAAACAATCCGACACATTGTGGCCTGGATGGCGATGATAGACACAATACTTTGTTTGATCCGTCGCCATATTCCAATTTGCCTTCTCAAGAGGGAGTCTAAGGGCATTCAAGGACATGAGGGCTACAAAGACATTGGCCAAAGACTCAAGCAGAGGGGGGTATTGGGCTCTTTTGGGTCCATTGGGCTTTCTGGGGGCGTAGCCATTTTGAGGCGGAGGAACTTGGGAATATTGGCGCTGATCTTGCGGAGGGTTCTGACCTTGAGGAGGTTGTTGTCTATTGTTTTTCCATGGCTGCTGAGGTTGCTGAGTGTATAGAGCCCTACCTACCGGGCCTTGGGGTTACTAACGGCACCCACTTGCTCATTGGCCTGGATCCCTTCGGTAACTGGGCCTTGCGGCTTCTTGGTGTAACAGGCCTTAGGGGTCTTAAACATAGAATGTATAGGCGAGTCCTTGAGTTGGGTCTGAATGAAACGGGCTCGGCTATATAGCTAGTGCATGGTAGTAATGTCGTTCATGGCCAAGATGGCTCGGTAGGTTGGGGTAGCATTGGAGATTAAGAGCTTTACTTTCTCCTCCTCCGGCATAGGGCAGCGGACCTTGGCAGACAATGAACACCACCAGTCAGCATAGGTCGAGAACTCCTCTTCGGGCTTCATCTTTTCAAAAACTAGATCCACAAAAGAGTATTCGGGTCCAACCCGATCTTGGAATTGCTGCAAGATCCTCTCTTGTACAATTAGGAAATCTTCGGCTTCTTCGGGGGGCAAAGAGTAAAACCATTCTAGAGTCTGACCATCTAAGGATTTTTTGAACAAGTATGCCATGAGATGTGGTCTCATACTTGTGCGTGCAGATTCATAAACAAAATCCTTTAAATGACATATGGGTCCCCTACCCCAGAGTATCGTTAAACAGGGAGCTCTGACTGGGGTGGTACCCGAGGTATTGGAATGATGGGAGAGCAATATCGGCTATCTTGCGAGGATCAATTTGCCTCCTAAGATCATGTAGCTCCTTTTTCATACTTGTCCACTCTGCGAAGAAGTCAGAGGGGTTTGATCATGATGTGCAGAAACAAGGGAGCGAGATTGCTCAAAAGAGTGAGACCTCTCACGGGGGAGGGGAGCAGGTTCGGCCGTATAATATGTTGAAGTTGGAGGGGATCGAGGCCGGACCTCTCATGCAGGAAGGTAGCTCGGTTCCGAGAAATGGATGGCCCGAGGACAGAGGGGTGAGGGGTCTACCCCTGAGGAAGGAAGATGGGGTGCTGAGGCGATATGGGTGGAGGAATCCGCCGGTCGGATTGAACTCTGACCTGGGGGAGATAAAGGTCGCTTCCCCTTGGCAGCAGCTAGAAACTCTCAGACTTGGTCCGGAGTGAGATGGGGAAGGAGTTGACTGAATTGTGAGTGGGGGTCATCCCCCCTGGAGGAGAAGGAGGACGGGATTGACTCCCGATGATGAGGGGAGGCTGGATACGCCCCGGGAGTGTGGCCGTAGAGGGTTGGGCCACCTCCTCGAGCAGCCCAATAGGCAGGACATCGTCGGCAAGGACTCGGAATTGGTCCATGTCGAACAAGGGATTATGATAGAATACAAGGATCGGAGGGGACTGACTCGATCTCCCTAAACAATGACGCATGCACCCCCAAAACCAATAGGGGGTGATACTGACAACACCTAGGCTCTAACACAAAAAGAAAGACCGAGAGGAGAAGGGATGAACCGAAACACTCAAGTTGTCATGATTAATGCGCAAATTTCTTAAGGTTCGAACTTGACCTTTAGATGAATTAATTAAGGGGATGTCACTCAGTCAAGTGGACCCTAATAGGTATGAACCCGAGTCCTCCGGTGTAGCTAAGGGGTGGGACACTCACACGCAAGGGGTGGCTCAGACTAATGGGTACAACGGGTACAACCGGCCCGGTGAATCGCAACGTGCGTACGATTACGAAGACTTACGGAGGTCCTCGGAAGGTGGGCCCGAGTCAGCCTACGAGTGCTCGTAGGTGAGAGGGCTCACTCAACCAAGGGGGAACCTGAACAAATGGGATGAGTAGTGTATGCAAGGGCCTAAGTGCCTAAAATGTATGCACAAGTGACAAGTAAAAACCAAACAGGGTGAACAAATAGCTCTCGGGCAGAGTCACGGCGGCCGTGTACACCGCGACCCTATCGCGACAGGGCGGTCTGCCGCGATAAGAATAGAGTCCCGAGAACAAAGAAAGTCACCAAACCAGACTCACACAGACTATCTTAACAGATAATAAAGGCATAAAACACTAAACTAATACAGCATGGATCAGGAAACATTCAGAAATCGATTCATGAAGCAAAACATTAACATACAAAGTGTACCTGTTGACGCAACGTTCACCCTCGATGCGACCTGGTCGCATCCTAGCTCTCAGCCGCGACAGGTCCCGAAAACTTACAAATGGAAATAAAAGGAAAACCCGAACCCTAACAGGATTCTAACATTCAAAAACATGAAAATACATGATACAGAGACAAGGAACGGGGATGCATGATCTCATAGAAGCAGGAAAAGGCAGATATAAGAAGAAGAAACACTGACCTGCTATCGCGTCCTTTCTGGGGGCCACGACCTTATCGCGTCACCGCGATACGCCGCGACACAAACTGAGGGACAAAAAAAAGCAGGAAACAAAGAACATGCAGACTAACAGGGCACTAAAATGGCAAACAAAGAAGAAAACATGGCAAGCAAGTAGGCTAAATCCACGAGGGTAGCACTGAAGGTCCCACCGTGATCGCCAAAAGGTGTAATCACGGGGATTGTGCCCCTCCTCAACACGAACATGTACTAAAACTAGTAGTATAGAAAGTAGGAATGTGATCACCACCTAGTAAGTTTCCTAACGAGTAGAAAATGACACAGGCTAACTTAACTAGGAAATGGAAAGAGAAAGGAGGCGGACCTAGTGTTGCGGCAGTCTTACCTGCCGCGACGACGCTGGTAACACGTCGCTGCAGCCTGACGCATCTCTTGTCGCGTCGTCCTCCGCTGTCGCGTTCTCTATGTACGGGAGATGTCTGTGTGGACCTTCTTCCCGTCCTCCAGCCGGCTGGAGAACAAGAGCTCCTCGTGGAAAAGCTTGGGTGCCTGGTGTCGCGGCAGTCTTACCTGCCGCGACGACGCTGGTAACGCGTCGCTGCAGCCTGACGCATCTCTTGTCGCGTCGTCCTCCACTGTCGCATTCTCTGTGTGCGGGAGATGTCATGTGTGGACCTTCTTCCCGTCCTCTAGCCGGCTGGAGAACAAGAGCTCCTCGTGGAAAAGTTTGGGTGCCTGCCAAAATAAAGAAGAAACAAGAAAAAGCCCTATTATAACATATTAAGCGTAGTATCTATTCTAAAAATGAGAGGAAATGGAGAATCATGGTAGGAATGCACCTGGGGTGGTTTTAAACCCCTTTGGGTGTGTGAAAAACGTGGGTATGTGGTGAGTGTGATCTAACTAGAAACAACATAAAAATGCATGTAGAAATGAAGGAGGAAGAGAGGGGGAGAAGATGAGTCCCATTAGGACGACTCCCTAGCGTGAATGCAGTCCCAATGAGTGTGCAAAAGCTTCAGGAGGTAGCAGGAGTCGTCCTTTTCATGTTCCATGCTCCATAAATGGTGAAATGAGGGTGTTTTGGTGGAGGGGAATGTGAAGGAAATGGTGAAAATAGGTGGCTACGAGGCTAAGTGTTAGTGAGAGGAGATTTCGACAGCCCTTCGGGGTGAAAATGGGAGCTCCCCTCTTCCATGAGGGGAGGGCC